>CM021101.1:367824250-368005552 GCA_007115665.2 Sequoiadendron giganteum | reverse complement strand
CCCTCTTAATTAAATTGGAGTTAATTAGGTCTTAATAATCCCTATTTTACATCTACAAGCCTCATAAATTACATTTTTCAAAGGGGAAACCTAACAATAATTAATGCCAATACATAACAATTTACCTTGAGTAATGTGTGTTCCAAGAATAGGGACCTGGGACCCATTCATCCATGGGCGAATGGGTCATCCCTAGGCTTTTGAACCTAAATTTAAAATATGTTTTTGGTGGTATTTTAAGGTCCCCAAATCCATATTTCAATTCTGACTTGTAACCTATTTTTCCCACTTCTCCACATTTTCCTTTACATGGAAAAAAGGAGTATGATTTTGTTGAACAACTTAAAAATACTCCCGCTAACATATCCTTGTGGGATCTTATTCAAACATCACCTACATACAATTAGGTGCTCCAAGAAATTTTGTAGAAGAATGATATCCAATTTTCTATAAAATTGAATGATGTAGCAACCTTCTTTGATTGTATGCAAGTGAAAAAGTTAGATATCACATTTTATCAATGTGAATTACCCTCACTTGAGATCCAAAATAAAAATGAAGCTTTGATGATAAAGGTGATGATTAATGAAAATTAAGTTAGGTACACCCTCATAGACAATGGAGCAAGTCTTAATATTTGTAGCATTGATCTCATAGATTAAATTGGTATAGAAAAGAATCTTATTCAAATCAATGATATTAATATTCATGGCTTTGACAATGTTAATAGGGAGCCATTAGGAATGATCACATTACCCATTAAGGTCAAACTTGTATTTTTTCCTACCCCTATCCATATCATGTCAGGACCTCTTTCATACAACCTTCTCCTAGGGAGACCATGGATTCATGCTATGAAAGGAGTTCCATATACTCTTCATCGTGAGATGAAATTTGAATACAACAAGAAGATATACACGGCTAAAGTAGATGAACAAATTTATAATTGACAAGTTAAACATAATCATAACACTTCCAAATCCCCTAATACTTTGATTTAAACTTCCAAAGTAGAACCTATATAAATTTCTGGTAATCCTAATTTTATTTCACCTACAATAGAACTCTTAAGTGACAATTGGGGGCCATTATATTTTATACCTTGTTTCAAAGAAGAGTCAAGAATCTCACCTTGAAAGTCCAGAGTCATATACAAATGATTCATCTTCAGATATATGTTTTAGGGATGATTAAGGTTCATTAAATTTTACACCCTCCTTTATGGGAGAGTACAAAATCTCACAATATAAAAATAGCCTTTTGTTTCATTTTCTTAACTTGGTTCTACCACAACATCACCACATGGTGGTGATGGGGGCTCTTCAACTCCCATCCCTCATGAGAGGAAGACACATAACTCTATAAAAATCAACAAGGATTTGTGCATTCGTAAAGAAGCTAACCCTCCTTATAGGCATAAATTATCTTCATCTAATTTGGAATCATGTTATGGTGTTGAATACAAACTCCTTTCTAAACATGGAGAAAAGTGATAAAGAACAAGTGAAGTCTATGTCATACTTTTTCAAGAAAGGTCTAGGTTTAGCACCTTTATCTCTGTGTTTATTTAATTCCTTATCATCTACTATGTGTATGACATCTTGTGATAAGTAATAAATTCCCCCTACTAATGATCAAGAGACTATCTTGTTGACGCTTCTCAAAGCCCACTTGATTAATCTTCCACCAAAAACATGAAATAAATTCTACAAAAAGAGTTCATTTTGTGCATATCACCAAGTACATGGTCATTCTACTAATGAATGTAAGGCTTTGAGTACTAAAATTCAACATCTTATGGATTTGGGTTCTCTTCCTTGTGTTGATGCACCTATTTTCTCTAATTAATACTAATTTACATTCTATCATGTTGCTCATCACTATGTGGCATTAGTAGCTTTATGTGTCTCTCATTTTCATTCATGGTGGTATAATTTTAGGTGCAACCATATCTTGGTAGCAACATGATAGTTCTTGTTGGTTGTATTTGTCTCTATGATTGGGGGGCAAGGATAACTAATATTCAAGGTGTGTATTCATTTCAAGGATCACCTCTTCCTCTCTTTCTACTTAAAATACCAACATAGCAAGTATGTTGAAATTTTAAGTGAGGGGCATATTGTCCCCTATTCATTGTTTGAATTTTCCCTTCTTAGTGATCATAGCATACATATCCTAAGAAGTGTGACCTTTACATTAGAATTAATTTAGTTACATTAGCATTATTTCATTTTAGCATTAACCTTTTGATGTTCCTTAATGAATTTAATGTAGCATTAGCAGAGCATATTGATCATATTGTGTGGTGCCTTATCGAAGTTAAAAATACGTATAACTTTGGTATGGTTATGGGAGACTAATAATATTCTCTCATTGGCCACTTATGGGGGGCTACCTAGTGGAAAATAGATTTCACTAGCCCGTGTGAGTGCATTGTTTGGTTTGCATAGTGAACAATGAGTTTTCACTTGTAAAATTTTTTGGAAAAACATCTAAGGCCTGACTGATCCACGTCGAGTTCGACAAACAATAGAGGCTTGATCAATCCCCTTTTCCTTTTTATTTTCCTTTCTTTTAGTCTTTGGCATTGCATGACTGAGTATCTTATTATTGTTGCATATATATCTTTAACATAGGAATGTATCTCCTTGTGCCTTTGTTGGTTTTTCCATGAGATCTTATATCTTGGGGGCTTGATCATCCTCCTTGACCTTTTTCATCTTATCTTTCCAATAATTATATAATTATACCTCTCTTGATTGTCTACTTTAGTGTGAGTTTGACGTAAGGTCATCCTCTCACTAAAGTGGGGGCTAAATGTAGTGTGGAAAAAATGTACCCCTTTACATTTTCACACCTTTTTCGGGCCGTCTTAAGTAAATTGGACTTAATTAGGCCCCAATAAGCCCAATTTTACATCTACAAGCCTAATAAATTACATTTTTTCAAGGGGAAACCCCACAATATTTAATGCCATTGCATAACACTTTACCTTGAGCAATGTGTGTTCCAATAATACGGACCTAGGATCCATTCACCCATGGGAAAATGGGCCCTCTCTAGGCCTTTGAACCTAAATTTAAAATATGTTTTTGGTGGTATTTTAAGGTCCCTGAATCCATATTTCAATATTTTCTTGTAATATTTGAATTTTAGGAAATGAAGGAAATATAACTCTAAATACAAGTTTATTTTCTAAGTTTCACCTAGAGTTTCAAGAGCATTTTCAAGTGAGAAAAAGTATAGAAAATTTGATGGTCAAGAGAATTGAAGAGTATAATTATCAAATATTTGTTGTAGCATTCAAGATCCAATCATCATGTCAAAGTATTCTTGCATTTTGCATGTTTTTGTAGCTAACATTGTGATGTAGGTTGTAAGATCATGTTGAAAAATTCAAAGAATTATTTCAATCATCAAGATCCACATCCATTGAAGCCATTTCATGCAATTTTTAGATCTACATTCAAAAGGTTTTACAAGGTTTTGTTGAGTGGTAACATAGCATTGTTCATTCATCATTCCTCTTTTCATGCTTTATTTCAATTCAAGGTTTAATTACCCAAATGGGGCTTGACCAAGGAAAACCCCCATTCACCAAAAACAAACATTTTTTCCCCTCTTGTGTGTGTGTTGTAGATTTTAGGTTGAATAATGATTGAAGACGCTTTGAAGTGCAAGATTGGAAAAGTTTTCAAAGTTACAAAAGTTGTCAAAAAAGTTGTAAAATCACAAAATATAACCTACAAATCTGATTTTAGACTTTTTGACATTGAAACCTGGAAAAATCAAAAGCTAAAAATGAGCATCAAAGGCTCCCAAAAGTTGCTTGAAAACCCTGACAAAAGACCCATTTTCCTATCGGCAAATGAGTCCTAGACAACCTCCTAAAAGTGACTTTTGGTGACTAGTAAAACTCATTCTACCCTTCTTAGATTTGCAATACGTTTTCTATTTATGACAATATTGAGCTTTACCTTGTTGTTTCAAGTTTGAATTGGCATAATTAGGTTGATTTTCTATTTTTAGTTTTTCTCCCAAATTTTTTGTTCAAGCTAAAACCCCTATCCTCAAGCATAAGGAAATCTAAATATTCTCACATTGAGTTGATTCACCTCAATGTTGTTAGTCAATTCTTTGTGGGGATCTCATTTCCTAGTGAAAATAGAAAGATAGGTCCATAATAACCCTATTACCCTTCATTCCATTTTAATCAAACCTATTTTTCTGTATCTCATAAAGTAACATATCGAAGTTTGACATGTAATGTTATCACTCCTAGCAATTGCTTCCCCATAATATTGAATCTATGGATGGACAAAGAATTTTGTTGAATTTTAGTGTTATCCACTTTAATTTTATCCAATAGATTTACATTGAAAACATTAAGTACCAAACCATTGTAAAAAAGGGTGCACCTAATCCCAACCTTGTTAATAATAGCTAATATCAAAAAAGCATCATTTTTTTTTTATATTTACACTGGAGGTAACTCACTTTGATGAAATTTAATATCAATATTAATTGAAGTTATACCTTGAATTAGGAATGCTACATCATTTGCTTGCACACTAGGAGGGATCATAACTTGTAAGGATCTTTGAAGAATTCTATGGTAAGTTGATGCTGTTTGAATTAGGTCCCACAATGAAATCTTAGCAGGAGTATTATAAAGTTGTTCCACAATATCATACTCCTTTCCACTATGTTGAGGTAAACGAGGGGCACTAGGAAAATTAGGTTGAGGAAGTGGTATGGATGCAAGAATGGTTTTTGTTTGTATTGGTTGCCTATTATTCCTTATGTTGTATGTATGTGCAACTATGTGGTAACTTGGTTGCTACAATAAATTACCACTAGTGAGTTGTCTTGTGAAATTCAAGATAACCCTTGGAGGTTTTGGTGTGTTTTGAGGTGTTCTTATGATAAGTACTAGTTTGGTTTGAACTTGAGGTTGTTGTGAAGGTGGGAAAATGATGATTTGAGGTATGATTGCATTGATTATTTATTGTTGTGTTGGGATGTTACAAGCCTTAGTGGATGATCTTGGTGAGATGCAATCCTTAAGGGGTTTGTCTAACATATTAAGTCATCACAACTAAATGACTTGAGATGTATGCAGTGAACTTGTAGAAAGATATTTGACATGATTAGATGACTATTATTTCTCCAAGATTAATCATTTTCAATGCATGTTTAGACTAAGGTTGAAAATAGGCTTACAGACCTACTATAGATTAAGCTAGTTTTGAAGGATTGGGTCACCTATTTTTGATTAAGATGAATGAAGCTTGAAGATCAAACATTAGGAAAAAATTCATTAGGTTGAAGGAAGTGTCCAAATGCATCTCCTAAACCTAGAATCCATCATGTCCTTCAATAAGCATCAATATTCAATCATGTGATAAATCTTGATCAAATTTGAAAATGGGCTTGAAGACTTGCAATTTCAAGTAATTCTACTCCAAGACTTCAAAGTTTGTTTTCTCGAATGTTGTCTCTTATGTTCTAGTTTTGAAATGATGAAAAACTAGGTATTTATAAGCATTTCTCTAATTTATCGAAGATTATATCTTGAAAGCCGACATTTGAATTTTGAATTTTGAATGTTGAAATGCTACCAACAATTTATTAAAAGCCGACATTTGAATTTTGAATTTTGAATGTTGAAATGCTACCAACAATTTATTAAAATTTGGTTCTCCTCAAGATAGGGGGACCCATTCGCCCATGGGAAAATGTTTCCTAGCCCTATTTTCTAGGATTAAGTGTATTGGGGGAAAAACATTAGTTGTTTGTAATTTATTCAATGCTTGTAACTTATTCAAAAATGATAACATAGGCCTCAAAATACATAATAAAATGGAATTAGGGCCTATTTAGGAGGGGTTGCAAATGCATAAAAGTGAGGGTCACTAAAATAGCTCCAAACTAAGTATGAATTTGTACTATAACCTACAAGGGAGTATAATTTTCTACACTAAAGGTTCATCAATTCATTACCTATCTTCAAAAACACAATCTTCACAATATATGCATTCTTTAATTCTATGAGAGAATAAAGAACACATAAGAAAACACAAAAATATATGCTTCTAAAGCTAAGGAACATCTAAAAGTGAGAAGCTAGATTGAGATAATATATTTCCTCCATCCTATAATTTCTCATACCTCTAATTGTGAAATCTCAAAGTGTGAATCCATTCTTAGTATCTTGAAAATAGTAATGATCAACAAAAAAACATCATATGATGGATCCTCATCCTTAAGAGGCTAAGTCAATAATTCATTTCATCTATCTTTGATTTTTCCTTTAAGAACATCACTTTATTAAGTTCTACAAAACCAAGTTGTGTGACCCATTTTTCTTACAATAAAAAAATTTAATTTACCCTTCGTTTGTACCTAGCCTTTTAATATTGCTTCATGAAGATAATGCATTCTCATATTGAGAATAAAAAAATTTCTTTTGCATTTGTTCTCTTTTTTTTTGGAAGGCCTGAAATCATATCTTATAAGGTTTGGAAATTTATTTGAATGAGAGAAATTAAAATTATTATATTTTGAAGGAAAATTATTTAAGAAAATAGCTTTATCATCATCATCATCTACTAGTGCCTTGAGTTTTTATAGTTTCCTAATGAGAGACCTCATATTACTTATGTGATTTAACATAGTGATTATATCTTCTATTTTTATTTTGAATAAGTGTTGGTGTAGGTTTTTTTCTTCATAGCGGGTTAATTTATTTTCCCTTAGTCCCATTTTTTTCCTACACTTTTATTGAGCTTGCTTAGGATAATAAAGTGAGTTTATCATTTAATAACTAGGAGATAAGTGATGTGGTGTACCCTTCCTTAAAGGGTGGATCCCTTTCCACTTTTGGTGGTTAATTCTTATTGGTTAGATTTTCCACCTCCATCATCTCCTTAGTTTTATATAAACTCACTACCTAGCTTGCATTTTCATATATACTCTTATATATACTCTTGCATATTCTTGTATACTCTAATTTTGCATACATGTACCTTGATGCATGCATTCATTATTATGTAGATTTTCTTTGAGCTCCTAATGCAATCTTGTCATATTGACCTTTTCACATCTCTTGGAATCTCGGTCTATAATTATGTTATTTCATTTACAGTTTTATAACTTATCTCTCTCATAGAAGATCTTGGTTATTCAATCTATTTCTAATTTCTAACATGCTATCAAAGCTTAGATTTTGAGAGTTCTGAGTACTTAGATTCCTAATTAAGAGATTGGAGTTTTTTGTATGATCTTGTGAATTCTTGTATGCTCTTCTCTTGCATTTCACTATGATTTGGAGAATCATAAATGAATTATGAAGATATGTTAATCTTATATTTGCATGTGTTTTTTGGTGAGATATGGTGATTGCAACTAATTTTTGTATAGTGGAACATTTTTTACTGGCTCATTACATTCAAGAGGCTCGATAAAAACAAATTTGGCTTTTGTGTCACTCAATTTGGCCACCATATGACACATTAGCAAACAAGGGTTTAAAGCTTAGATCTAGCGAACACCTCTTGCAAGAGTAATTTTTTTTGCCAAAATGGACCTTTCCATTGTGCTTGGATAGCCAAAACACCCCTATTATCATCTAAATTTTGTCTATTTTAAACAAATTTGATTTTTGGAAAACTTTTTTTTTGCCAGGCGGATTGTCACTACAGGCTAAATTCAGTCACTTTTTAAAAAAATTGTAGCTTTTCACCACAATGTTCATTTTTAACAAATTTAATATATTGTTAGAAATCTAGAGACAAGCACTTTCCATGCATAGAGGTATTGAATTGAAAATTTTCCATTTTCTACTAGATATTGCAAGTTAAAGTTGCATTTTTTCTTCAACATGCCATAACTTTCACCCCAGAACTCCATTTTTCAAAAATGAATAGGCGTTGGAAAGGTATTAAAGAGAACTACACAAATACAAGGCTAATTTTTTATATTTGTTTTTGATTCATTTTAATTCATAATTTTTAATTTTGGCCATTGTGAACCAATTGAGCATTATATCTTGGAAAAGACTTTGTAAACACACTAATCATAAAGTGTCAACATTGTAATATCTTGGGGGAGTGATTTCTAAGACTAGTGAAAAGGGGGGGTGTTTGTTGATGTCTCTTTTCTGCATTCACATAAAATGGTTTTTGTATCAATCTTAGGGGGATTATACATGTAATTTGTAATCATTCAAAGATAAAGTTCCATTAATGGGAAGGCTAAGCATGTCTCTAAAAATTATTTCTATCCTTATATTGTCAATCTAACTTCAAAGAACTATTTATCCTAGAAACAAGGGATAAAGAATCATTTCCTTCAGTAGAATCTTTTGCACTACCTTTGTGGACTTCTTCCTGAGCCAAGTGACTATAATATGAAGAATGCATGGTTTAACAATAATGACAAGGTCTATGGATTAATATGTCTTACTATTTTTGAGGATATTTTACATCATGTAGAGCACATTGAGTGCCCTTTCATTACTTGGACCATCATTCAA
Organism: Sequoiadendron giganteum; assembly: GCA_007115665.2. Taxonomy (NCBI): domain Eukaryota; kingdom Viridiplantae; phylum Streptophyta; class Pinopsida; order Cupressales; family Cupressaceae; genus Sequoiadendron; species Sequoiadendron giganteum. Next base: position 367,997,016 of record CM021101.1, on the reverse strand, counting down.
CAATTGTATGGAGACATTGGATCCTCATTTGAAAGTGATGTTTCCTTCGATAACCAAGCTATTATGGATAATACTGAGACTGATATTACTCTATCTTGTGTGGACACATCCTTTCTAGATGATCAATTCATTGATACCCCATCACACATACTTGTTGTAAATTTAGATTCCAGAGATGATTTTTCAAGAGCCTCCAGTGATTCATTACATTCAAGATCAGTTGTGTCTTCTAAATTCAATCCATTTGGACCAATTTCTATCAAATATTTCTTGTTTATTTGTAGAGTTTCACATTTTAGATCTAAATATTGATGAAACATGTCTCCTCTTAGAGGAAAAATCTTTGGTCCTTGCATCTGTTGCTACTACAAAGTCTAGTGTTACTTCTTTGAAAGTTTCCAATGACTTCTTATAGTTGGACATACATTGTATTTTAGATTTAGCTTTGTGGGATGATCTCTTGACTGGTATTTCAAAAAAAATTATGGAGACACGTATTGTAGATTTGGGAGACACTATTGATTGTATTCATCTTCTCTTTTACTAATTTGATTTTTCTTCAATTGTTGTGAGGGAATACTTTTACCCTCTTGTTCATTCTCTACATGATTATTGCTTATATTTTGACATGAGTGTGGATACTTTGGATCTTCATTTGTAGGAGACATCTTTAGAGGAGATACTTGATTCTTTAACTTATGTTCTACATCAGTCTCTAGGACATTCTGAGTTTCCATTTTTGGCACTGTGGCATATAATGCCTAATTTGATTGTGGGAGCCTTCAACATCGACATGGGGACACTTGATCTGATTTTAGAGACTCCATACATCTTTATTTTTCTTCCTACATATTACTTTCAAGGGTCAAGAGATAGCTTACATACACCTTTGATTTTTTTCCTTCCTAAAGGAGGGAACATTATTTGACAATTGTGGACAATCTTCTACATCTACTTTCAGGAATCTACCATTGGATCTCTTTGGGGGTGGCTTCTTTTTTCTTCCACTTCATTTCTATATATTATGGGGGGCATACTTCCTTTCTATGGGATGGGGCTTCTTCTTTTGGGGGATTTTATATGTACATGGGTACTTAACATGACTTCATTTGTTGAGACCCATCATCTTTTGCATCCTCCTAAGATTCAGTTAAGGGGGGTGTTGGTGCAGAGTTTTATTTTACTAGTGGGTTAATTTATTTTCTCTTAGTCTTAAGTTTTCCTACATTTTTATTAAGCTTTCTTAAGATAATAAAATGAGTTTCTTAGGATAACTAGGGGATAATTAATGTGGTATCCCCTTCCTTAAAGGGTGGAACACTTTCCACTTTTGGTGGTCATCTCCACTTTTGGTGGTTAATTCCTATTGGTTAGATTTTACACCTCCATCATCTCCTTAGTTCTATTTAAACTCACTACCTAGCTTTCATTTTCAAGGTATGTGCAAGATCATGATGGGCCAAAAAGTGGCGATATGTAAGTGATATGATGGCCCATGTGGCTAACGATTTTTTTTTTACCCAAAATTGATGAAATGAAAAGGGGTTTTAAGGAGATTATCAGATTTCCACCAATATAAATTATTCTTTATTTTGAATTTAATAGATAATTATTATTCATTTTCTATTTGAATTATGAGTAAAGTCTTGATTGATAGGCTGATTGAAAAAAATCTAAAGATTTCAAATGGTATCACATTTTTTGAATCTGAAACATGTGTCACATTATATGCTTCCCATACTATAGGATTAAAAAAAAAAAATTGAATTTCATGAATTTTTGACCAAGTTAAGGTGGTTAGACATACGAATTTTTATATTTTTTAAAAGTTGTAATAACAAATTCATAATGAATTATTTAGTTGGAAAAAAATTACAAAAAATTATGCATCACATTGGGACATGAGTCCTTTACTTATATCTAAAATATTATAAAAAAATGTTATTATTTTTTTGTGGTTAGGGTGGTCAGAAAGACACCTACTTCTTATTTTTTCCTTGAAATTTAAGTACTACTGCATTGAAATTTTAAATTTTCACCAAATATATACATATTTTCTAAATAAACCTAGTATTTTAGAAACTAAATTCAATTCGCTAAAAATTCTATTCTTACATATTTTTGAATTAATATAGATAACTTATTGAAATTTTTACATCAAGTTGCCTAACTCTTATTTTTTTGAGTTTTATTGCCACTTAAGGGCCTGTTTTGTCCATGATGATCCTACACATACCCTTCATATATACTCTTGCATACTTTGGCATACATGCACCTTGATGCGTGAAATAATTATTAGGTAGATTTTCTTTGAGCTCCTAATCCAATCAGGTTGTCTTGAAATTTGCAAATTGTTTGGAATCTTGGGTCTGTAATTGTGTTATTTCATTTACAGTTTTATAGCTTATCTCTCTCATATAAGATCTTGGTTATTCAATCTATTTCAAATTTCTAACATGAAGTTATAGGGAAAAAATTGTAGTAACTACTTTTGTTCCAAATATTTTATTAAGATTATCCAAAAAAATTGTTGATGATTTATCTAAATATGTATGATGTAATTTAGATTTGGAGAGATCAAGACCAATAATAGCCTTAGGTTTATCATCTCTATTATAACAACCCATTAGCTTATAGGTGGTATTTCTAGGTTTCCGTTTACTATTCCTCAATTTATGAATTATCAAATATTTTTAATAAAATTAACTTTCTATATGTTATTTTAGCTCATCTCACTCAATTTATGAATTATCAACTATGTCTTGTATCATCTTTTGAATCATTGATGTGAGTGGGTCTTTAATGACTTTATGTGATATTTTGATTGATAAAACATGTTATTAATAAATAGTATTAAAATAGATGCGAGTGTTATTACATGATAATACTATTTTAATTAATTATATTTATATTTGATTTCATATGACATAATCATAGTATTTATGTGCATGCCTTACTTGGTTGCCTTCTCATTTCTCATTAGATGATATTCATTCACTATCTTTGTTTTTTATAGATATTTATAATTTTTAAATTAAGTGTGATAGAAAAATTTATATCAATAGTGATTAAGATAAATATTCTCAATACAAACAAGAGTTGTGGTGTGGCAGGAGTCCCTATCAAATGCAAGGATACAGGGAAAAATGATTGAAAATATTGAATCAGAGTTATAGCTAATTATACCCTGGCAATAAATAACCAATGTCTAGTTTCAAGCTGAAGATCTAAAGCCTTTTTTCATTACATATAGAAAATATGTATTCTAGAAGGTAGGATGAAGCCTAGGTAGGATTCCTATGCCCAAATGCATCAAAAACCAGAAGACAAGTCGCTCACACCAAATAGAGGATTATACACCTATGTCCAAATTTAGAGAGCGCTTGACTTGGAAGATTGAGCCTTTTGCACAATTTCAAGAGCAACAAACAAACATAGATTTTTGGCTGTGAGATGCCTTCCACTCAAACTTCCTAGATTTTGACTTGGTCTTCCTACAAATGATCCCAATAACACAATGCCTGCAACAATCAATAAAATAGGCTGAATGGGACAATATTTTTTTAAGCTACAACAAGGTTAAATAACCACCAAATTTCTTAGTGGAGATGTCAAATTTACCAATTTTCTACCAAAATGGAAGAGTGGAAAAGGTGGTCCTCTGCTATTTTTTAATTTTTATTTTTCACAAATAAATAAGTAAAATACAAATTGCACCCACAAGTAATTACACCCAAATAGGAAAAACCTCGAACAAAGATCATTTTTTACATGCAAGATCAAATTGGATGTAACTCTAAACTAGATTTGATGCAAGATTTTGAGAAGGGTTTCTCTGCATTGCAATGATACCATGCTAGGATTTTCATCCAAGATCAGAACAAAAAAAGTCTTTTGCTTCAAAAAAAACTTGCACACAATGAGCCTAATTCACATTATGTAACTAGAGTTTCTCTTCTAGTAGAAGCTTAGAAACATTTTACACAAATAAAACCTCTTAAGCTTACCAAATAATTATTCTCTAGATTATTTATGTAAAAACAGCCAAGCTCCCAAAATCAGATCACCAAATAAAAAGATCAAATTATTTATAACGAATTCAAGTAGAACTTGATGAACCAATGATAGCATATGGGGTTTTTTACTGTGCAAATTTTCATTATGGTATCCTACTATCTTCTTATGCCAAATACTTCAATTCAGCTATACAAATGAGAGAAAGACATAGGATTTATATTTTCTCATAACATTGCCATGAATACTTGTCAAAAATAATGAGGATGAGATATAACCTTGAAACCCTAAAAAATATGTACCATTACCAACACTTTTAGCAGAGTTAGGGGTGTGTAGAATGAGATGTTGGGGAAGTTGGAGATGCATTAAATTGATTGCTAGTATCCCTGCAAGAAGGAGGATGTTGAATGACTACAAGAAAGCATTTTTCCATATTGACTAAATTCTATATTTGAAATAAGGAATATGCATATCAATTCAACTCAAGTTTTAGAGTCAGTATCTAAGATGTTCCATCTTGAAGTTTGAAATTTCAATAACTTTAGAGTAATTTTTCCACAAAGAAGATTATTCTTTGTGTTCCTATTGAAATTTAAAAATAAATCCTTTTTTAGTCAAATTGATTAGTTAAGTTTTATTCCACCTAGATTCCATAAAAAAAAATGAAACTGAATCTATTTTTTAGTCAACTACTTTCCTTTCTTTTATTTCATTACTACCTTGTTGCTTGATTTGACATTTTTTTTCACACTAAACTGAGTTCTATCAAATTAGAAGACTTGAAATAATATACATGAAAGCTTCTCAAAAAAGAATGGAACCACATGACTGACATGGGACATTTCTATATAATTGGACAGTAGTCAAGGATGTAAATAATTTAAAATATGAATGGTAGCTTTGCGTTTGAACATATGGTATCACACATTTCTTTTATATTTAGATATCATGAAAGCTTCAAAAAATGTATTGAAAACTTAAATTTATTCACATCATGCATGTAAGGCACATATTGGTATGGTTTTAAACTTCTAATATTCTCAATCATGCAAAGGATGAGTGATCTACTTTCACCCATTCTAAATATCATGGAGAATGAATCAGAGTCATTTTGGTGTTTTGTTGCTTCAATGGAACATATTAGTGAAATTTTTGATCATGATCATAATGGAATGCATTCTCAACTTCTGGATCTCAGAAAGGTTGGTGAGTATTTTTTCTTCTCTTGGTTGCAATTAGAGTGCAATTTCTAGTATGATTTTTGATGTCCTGACAATTATTGTTCAACTTGGTAGTCAATAATAGTAAGAAAATAAAGTTGATGAAATGGAAGACTCTCCCTTTCAAATCTAATCACAAACACACACAAACCTATGCAAGAAGGAAAAAAATTAACTTAACACATAAAATTGAAGATAAATATGCAACATAAATTAAGTTCAAATCTGAAAATGAATTACATAATCATGGAGCTCATATGCTCATATACAACATGGGATTCACATATACAAAAATCTGCAACTCAACATTCCAACATCAATCTAGAAACATCTAGATATGCAACCACCAACTCTCCAAAAGCCCTTCTTTCACCAAATTGCAAGCATAAATATATAAAAATTGTGTGAGAAGAAACCACTATTGGTTGCTCAAAATAACCTCCACTAAACCACCAGGAAAACCTATCACTTTTTGCTTATCAATGCTTTATCATTCATCATAATTTTCTAAAATGGTTTCTACGTTTGGTGTGCCTCATTTCTAGCTTTTCATATCATTTTTAAGTTCTTAATTTTGTTACCGTATGAGAAAGTTATGGTTGTTTTACTGAGACTAGGTCTCATAATTACAACCTAGACAATCTTATCTCTTTTCCCAAAAATAATAATATGCCAGTCAAACCTCCAAAATTCTCATTAATCTCTCTTGGCATGGATTTCCTCTTCTTATCATGTGCATTCAATGTACACAATTCAAATTTGTATTCTCGCCTTACACCCACTCTCATTCCATTAATACCTATCATTCCAGTCCTCCAACAAGATGCAATTTCATTTTTTTTTAATGGAGATACAATTTACAATAATTGTTAACTCACAAGCTTGGAAAGGAAGTTTTCTCTTTTATATAATTAACACTTCTCAAATATTTTAAAACAATAAAAAATTGAATCAATTAATTAATTGGTTTTCCACAATCCATCACCGAATTTTGTTATCATGGAAGAGTTGAAAATTTCAACAATTTACAAATATGTAGCCAAAAATCAAAATAAAACAGAAACATAAAAGTTTAAAATATTTTTGGTTGTGCAGGATTGCATGGTACCCCTTGATGCTCTTGCATCAGACACATGGGGTAGAAATTTTGTGAGCATAGGCTCACAAAAGTGGAGTTGAATGGTAGAACCATTCTTTCAAATTACAAGCAATCTGCAGTGAACTCCACCATTGTCCCAAGTGCACATGAAATCTTTTCTTTTTCATTTTTTTCCAACATCTTGTTGGTACTAGCTTCGCTCTCCTCCAAAAACTCTACTTACCGTTCTTCTCTCCTTTCGTGACTTGTATCCACCATGTACCATCCTCCAAATAATCTCTCTACCCCTCTCCTCTTTCATGGGTTTTGACCCTCCACAAATCGACCACCTCCACCAAATCTTCATGTAACTTCCTCCATAGCCTCTACCTACAATTATACATATAGATACCACTCTGGATCCTCACAATCCTTTTTCTTTTCTAACTCTTTTCTCATCTCATAATGCAAATCCTTTACAAATTCAACATTATAAAACTCATAAAAATCAGATTTTACCTCGATGACTTTTTCTGTCACAACATCTTCTTCCTCACTATTGAATTCTACTATCTATGTTGTTGCATTGAATAAATTATCTGTCTACATAATATCTTCCTCAAGAAACTCTTGGTCTTCATCAGGTTCCTCATTGAACATTGGATCCCCATACATCACTGCATACTTTGTTTTAACTACAACATCCTCAACTGTTGCAATTTGGTTTTCCCTTTCTTTAATTCCCTCCATTTCACTAAACTCTTTTATTGCTTCTGCAACCTTACTTGCCACATACTCTCAAAATTCAACCTCTCAAGTATAGATTGTCCCACATTCGGTGATCATTCTACACACCACACACACTCCACCCCCGAGTCCTAGTGCAAACTGTCTCACATTGGACGCTTTGTTTGCACACTCAAGAACTCCTGCTTTGACACCACTAATGAAGAAGAGATAGTCTCTCTTTCAAATCTAATCACAAACACACACAACCCTATGCAAGAAGGAAACAAATTAAATTAAACACATAAAAATGGAAGAGAAATTTGTAACATATATTAAGTTCAAATCTGAAAATGAATTACATAATCATGGAGCTCATATGCTCACATAACATGGGCTTCACACATACAAAAATCTGCAACTCAACATTCTAACATCATTCCAGTAACATCTGGATATGCAACCACCAACTCTCCAAAAGCTCCCCCTTCACCAAATTTCAAGCATCAATATATAAAAATTGTGTGAGAAGAAACCACTATTGGGTTTCTCAAAATAACCTCCACTAAACCACTAGGAAAATCCGTCACTTTTTGCTTGTCAAATCTCTATAATTCATTTAAAAAAAAAAAATGATTTTTGGGTTTGGTGCACCTCATTTCCATCTTTTTAGATCGTTTTGAAATTCCTAATTTTGTTACCGTATGAGAAAGTTATGGTTATTTTATTGAGATTGGGTCTCATAATTATGACCCAAACAATCTTTTCTCTTTTCCCAAAAATAATAATATGCCAGTCAAACCACTAGAATGCTCATTACTCCTTCTTGGCATGGATTTCCTTTTCTTAGCATGTTCATTCAATGTACAATTCATTTTTTTCTTCCTGCCTTACACCCACTCTCTCCATTCCATCAATACCCATCATTCCAGTCCTCTAACAAGATGCAAATTCATTTATTTTTTAATAGTTACAAGTTACAATAACTGTTCACTCACAAGCTTGGACATAGAATTTTTCTCTTTTAGAAAATTAACACTTCTCAAATATTTTAAAACAATAAAAAAGTGAATCAATTAATTAATTGATTTTCCCACAATCCATCACCAAATTCTACTATGTTGGAAGAGTTGAAAATTTCAACAATTTACACCTGCAGCCAAAAATCAAAATAAAACACAAGCATAAAACTTTAAAATATTTTTGGTCGTGCAGTATTTTTGGTACCCCTTGATGCTCCTACATCAAAAGTTTAACTTGTGCATAATGTAAATAGACTATAATAATTATAAGCATTTCAATGCATGTATCTCTTCTAGGTCTAGGTTAAGAAGTAATTTACTTGAAAGACTTGGCTGGCAAGCTTTGCCTTTTACTGTACCAAATGAAAGAACAAGAAGTGATTGAAGATAGGATTCAATTGCTACAATATGTTATAGGAGAATTTATACCTACTGTTCTTACAATATTGAGGACCACTAAAGAGGAAATTGGTTCTATAGCATTAATATTTATAGGATATTGTTAAATTTGATCATTTGAGAAGTACTAAAAGTATGCTACACCTCTATGTTTTCAATGACATCGCCATTAACTAAAAAAAGTTGAGAAATTAATCTATCCTAGTTACAAGAGTAATATTATAAATCCAGCATAGAGAAAGTTGCAAATCAATTGAGTAATGGAATCTTGGTAATAAGTAATGGTGTTGTACTTCATACATATGTCACTATGTGTGAAGAAGCATTCAAATTATAGACTAAAAAAACATTTATTGAAAATAATCATCACCATCATCTAGAAGAGGCTAGGCTGTAATTGCTACCAATTTTGCCTCATACCCGAGGAAAGTAAGAAAATTAAATCATAAGCATAAAATTAATGGGCAAGCTAGATCAAGTCTTAGAAATCCACATAATATTAATAGAAGAATATTGTGAATGTTACTCACTGTTATTGAGTTGCAAAGTCAATTAGAACCTCTTAGGAAGAAAGAACAGGAGATTCCATAAATAGCAATGGGAATGTTCTCACACAGTGCCATTTATAGACAAAAAATAATATAGACTCAAACTATTGATTGGAAATCAATAACTTCTTAGATATCACTAATGCAAAAGAGTGATTTCCAAAATATTAGCTACAAAGATCTCTATGCCAAGTTGGACACTCTTATAAGTCAACCTATCAGTAACATCAAACATGATGATGGTACACTACCCATGAATGTTGCATTCTAACAAAAAGAATAACAATAATATTCATTTTCCACCTTAATCTAACTAAAAAAGGAACACAAATGCTAGTTTAGAAAAAAAACCTTTAGATAATTTAAATTTTAAAAATGAATTATGAGAGCCTGCCATCGAACTCGAAGATTAAATTAATCAGTTATAAAAATTTCAAAATCTTCATGATTTAATTAAGAGTATAATGGATTTCAAGAAACAAATGAATAAAAATATATAAAAATCACCCCTAAACTTACTAGCAATGTGTTATTACACCAAGCCAATGAGATTGCATAGCCTGTGAATGACAAAAAATATATGCAAATGAGTAACCACAATTGAATTCACAAACTAGGTCTCTCTGCATACATGACCAAAAGGACAATATAATTGCATACAAGTACCTTATGTACAATCCAAGCTCAAATCATTTTTTATCATAGATATACTTAGTCCAAACAATTTTAAGCTACCAATGAACTAGAACCAAATTTTTAAATCCCTCAAACAATTAGCTATTGAAAGAAAGAGTGTAAATATAGCTTGGACATATAAATCACTACAACAAAACTACCTATAGGATTGCACTGTAGAAATAAATTTACAGTCATGATCACTAGCCAAGAATATGATACCAAGGGAGAAGGAGGTGATGTAGGGTTGTATTTGGATAGTCAACCTGAATTTTCCGAGGGATTCTATGTGAGGTTTTGCATGTTGCATGTCAAAAGCAAACAAAAGAAAACTAGAAAGATTTTTAGAAAATTCTCTGCACTTCTAAAAATTTGTGTAAGCATATGTAGTAAAGAATTAACCAATTTCTTGTTCAAATTTCTATTTGGAAACAAAGCCAAAAAAAAAATGTAGAAAAATTATTCAAATATATCTACATTTTCCTATTAAAAGCCTTCAATAATTATAAAAAAACAAAAAGACAACATTTACCTTACCCTCTTTCGAAATAGCAAGAACACCTCGCAACAAATGCATCTCGGTCATTGGAAAATCCATAGCAGCCATGAGTTTTTTTATTTTGTTACATAGAACTCGAGAGCTCCACACCATACCAAGTTACAACACACCTTTGACTCCCAAGCAATCTGATAGGCATGTATATAAAATGTGTAAGTGTAGACAATGCACGTGAAACAAGGAACCACCATCCTTCCCTGGCATTTTTTTTTGCAAAAGACACCTGTATGTTTGTGTTCCATAACAAAATTTTGGTGCATCAACTATTTTGCTGCTATAGCCTCCTGAACAAACCAACAAAAACATTGCCATAAGAAACTTAGGATATACATTTCATAATGCATCTACTGATTTTAAACATTAGCAAAACCATCAAAAAGTTTTGGATGCTCGTTTTTAATTTGTCACAAGATTTTTCCCTTTAAATTTTAAATTGAAAATATCAAAACCACAATGAAAATATGACATGCCAATCAGAAAATTAAAAAAAGAAGAAGAAAAACTAGCAAAAATAAATTTTAAAATATCAAACCGGTGCAAACCATAGGAAAATGATTTTATTTCCTATATTGGCGTAGTTTCCAAGCACAAACTATTTGCATTAACCCAACTGAAAACATTAGTCTCTAACTTTCTAAACATGGACTAATAAATATGTGTATGTTTGATTATCCAATCTCACTTAATTTATTAGTTATCAAATGTGTCCTACATCATCATCTAAATCATTTTTTTTTTATAAAAGGCTTTTCGATTGACTATTTATATTATATAATAATAAAGACCTTACAATATTTCTTAGCAATTCCTTTGTAGATAGATACAAAATGTCAACTAATATACTTTGAGTATGACCAACCGTTGTGCCTACAATTGACTAACTCCTCCTATTGGATGAAAAAATTCTTGCTTAATATGGGAAAGTATGCATATGTCAACTGACAAAAATAACAAAAATAGTTGACTTTTACAAAGAGCAATACATTTAAGTCTTTACTTCCTACCATATATATTGAGAAACTATCTTCTTTTCATTCTTTGCACATAATCTGATGGCTTTACGAAAGGCAATACATTTTAACTATATACTTCATTTCTTTTGAATTGAACAACTGTCTTCTTTTCCTTCTTTGCACATAATCTGATCAAGTGGAGGAGATGTTTTAGAGTCTGCAATGATGGTCATGTCAGGGAGGATTGCTTGACACCTTTGCATGAGAGCCTGACAATTTGATGGCCCTAGAGCTGCATTTGATTCTTCAATTTGAATATCTCCTTGTTGTGGCTACTTTGGATGATTGAGCTAGTTGCTTGGTGACAATGATGAGTAAGAAGGAAAGAAATTGCATGGTATTTGACTTTGAAGCTTCTCCTTGTTGTGGCTACTTTGGATGATTGAGCTAGTTGCTTGGTGACAATGGTGAGTAAGAAGGAAAGAAATTGCATGATATTTGACTTTGAAGCTTCTTACCATCTCATTACCCTACTCAATTTGATATCTATTTAGCTCCCTATATAAGTAGCTCGAGGAATTAAATTCCAGTGCCAACCTTATACTAATATATATGTTTCTAAAACTCATTTTGTGGTGCAAATAGTGCCTAGGAAAGACACCTCCAATATAAGCTTCTCCAAGCCAAAATTCATATTTTTGAATAGTTGTGACAAGTGCATTTTCTTGCAAGAAAACCTCTTTAATAACTATATTTTCTATCTTTTGCATATCTTGATAGTTTGGGTTCAAACACATCACATTGAAAAAAAATATTGATACCAAGTTGGAGGGGAAAATAATTCTATGTGCTGATGGCTACAATATGTCGTCTCCAATTATGTCCTTCACACATTTGAAAATATGTATACAATTTGTATTGAATACATAAGACAATTATTCTCTGCCTAACCCTTTGGATAAGGGAATTTCCCATGGTTGCACTTGAAAAGGTGCACGATGATTTCTTGGAAGAAATTCCATTGTAGATACACCTAGAAACCACTAATCAAAGTCCAAGACTTAAAACAGTATGAAGAAAGTCCTTTTAATGTGATGTAAAGCCAGACACAGTTGACCCAGGATGCAGATGTTTAGATTCTCATAAATTTTTAAACACATAAAATCTTTGAATGATTTGCATGAGATTACATAAATGTTTATGTGTTTGTATTTTAATATATTTTGGATTGGTATAGCAGTTCATTCAAAATCATTATAATAATATTTAAATTTAGAGAAGGGTTTCTATTATTTTAATGCCTTAATTAAATAGGTATCATGATTTTTTTTAAAATTTGTATTATTGAAAAAAATTAAAAATATCTAAGAAAAGTGTGTAAAATTAGTTTAGCAAAATTATTTTCAAGTAGAAATGTGACAAAAGAAAAGTTCATTTAGGGATTTTTAGTAAAGAGGAAAAATGATGTATTTAATTTACACTTATTCCCTTTTCTTGGAATCTTTAACTTTTAAAATAAATTAAATTATTAAAAACTCTTTGGCTTGAAAAATTATAAGGACTTTGGTTTCTTAAAAAAAAATTAAAGGAATTGTATGGGAAGATTTGAGAGATTTCTTTTTTTTGTTGTATTATTTGAAATTGAACTATTTTTCTTTTCTAAATTTGAGATTTTAATTAAAAATAAATTTAGTGCTTATAGAATTCATGTTGTATGAAAAATGCTATGTTTTGGTCATAATTTTTTTTATAGAAATTAACTTGTGTTTAAAACCTAAGAATATTCTCAAATAGCAATGATATTATCATAGAACTTATGAAACAATAAAATAGAATTCCCCTCGATATATAGAATTTTTTTTGTGAGGTGTATTTTTAATTTAAGTGAAAAGAATATTTGAATTCCATTCAACATGGACTATGAATTATGCGGTTTATGGTGTATTTTATTTAATATTATATTTTTAAAATTTAAATAATGTTTGATCATCTTATTTATATATTAGTGATATGTATTCCCATTGAAAATATATTTTTTATGATTTAACATATGTCATTATGTAATCCTAATTTTCTACTCTAATTATCATATAGTTTATTTTGACATTATTAGTGTTTAAAGAAGAATGGAATATTTAGGATTTGCATAGAAGAATAATTCTTAGTGTTACTCAATATTAATGTTGTATCTCTAATAGTCCTATCTCTAATACAACTTCTTCCTTCTATTCATCAAATTATTTATATTTGATAGGGTATATGAAATCTCTTTTTATTGTATTTGAATGGTGCATGTGAAAGCCTATTTGTATTGCCTTTGGTCGGTGTTCATGGAATCTACATATTTTCTTTGAATAGTGTTGTGTATAATGAGTGTGCATATCAAACATTCCTTTTCTTCATGTGTTTCTTGACTACTTGATTAATTATTCTCTCAATCTAATCATGTCACGACTCAAGGTGAAATTTTGATTGAGTGGTAGACCGATCCTTATTGGTAGTTAATTAGGTATTTATCTAGATGCCTAATGGATAATTTGGATTGATTTTTACAACTCTTATATTGGTTATATCTTTCCATTATTGTATATTTGAATGTACTAAAATAGTTGTAAAGTAAGACCATTTATATATTTTGATTAATTTTTTATTATATTATTGATCTATCTTATAATATGGTAAGTGCAATAATTTGGGTCTATTTTTAGGCAAAGTGTCATTTTTTAGCTTTAAAATAGGTACCCATTCATTTTAAAGAAATAGTTATCCATTTTAAAGTGGGTACTCATTCCAAAAAGATTAAAATTTACAATACATATTTTTTAATTAAGATTTAGGCACATTAAAGGCATGGTAACCCAACCCTTAGCCTTAGAACTACAATTACAAAGTCATGGCAATGTCAAGAGAAAAAATTGACTAGCAATATAGCTCGCATTTTTTTAAGAATTCTTTTATGAAATTAAAACTCATTATACATGAAAATTTCTAGTTTCAAATATATATTTTTTTATGATCGAATTATTTTTTTCTATTTTTAATTAATTTTTGAGGAAACTGGTCCACAAAATTGAAATATTAGGTTTTTTAATTTTTTAATAACTTTTAGTTTTTTATTTTTCTTGTAAAAAATGTTACATGAAATCAACCTACAAATAATTCTTTACATAATGAAAAAATGTTTAAAAAATGATTAGTCCAGGTCAAATTATGGTGTCTATACATGATGGTTTTCAAAAACAACACTTAGAGACAATACAAAATTTAGTTTTATACACATCTTTCCCCAGAATGGATTAGAAAAATGTCATTATTTAGGTCAAATTATGGTGTTTGTACACATGCATGGTATGGTCCTAAAAAAAGTGACTTTTAAATAGTGTTATTTATGCATGCCTATTTAAAATTATTTTATGTCATCTAGGTATTAGAATAAATTACATATTTGAAAACTAGACTTAAGATACTAAATTTTATATTGGTAGACCTTTTTATGATTCAATTTTTAAGTGCTTCAAATTTTAGTCCAATTGTGATAGATTTTAAAAATGGGAAAAAAAAAATTCTACTTTTTTAACAGTTTGTGGACCCAATTTCTTGCACTTACCTAATATGTCATCTTCTTTCAATGTTTTGACATTTTGGAACATGTATTAAAACTTAGTGATGGATTTTTACATAATTTTGTGTCACGATTTGTAATAAAATATCAAATATCATCAAGTCCTAATTGTATGTCAATTAGGTCTAATTTATAATAAAATTGGAAATTGACTTATTAAATTTTATTATATTTTTATTAAGGTGCATTGGATGTGAGGAATTTATTGGAATTGTGATTTTATACTCTAACTCTTTAGAATTAGGAGTTTTGCTTTCTCACGTGTTTCTTTGGTTGTACTTCGAGTAGAGGAATGCTTTCTTTAAAGAGTAGTTAATACTCTCATATAAGAGATTTTTAAGACCTTTAATACTATTTTTTGAAGCTTAGGTGTGTCAAAATCTTATTTTTCAAACCATTTATAAATAATACTAAAATTAAGTTATGAATTATTTCATGTTAGGTTCTTTCAACTTGAATTTTTTTGGTCATGTACTATTGTTTTGTCTTTTCAAATTTGATTTTTAATTTTAAGATTTTAAACATATTTCTAGAAATGATATATTTGACATTAAATAATTTTAAGAGCCTTTGACCAAGTTCATCAACAAATTTGGAGTCAAACAAAGACCCACTATTCAAAATTAGTATTAAGAACTATTTAAGATTATCTAACTTGTAAAGGGAAAATATCTTCTAGTTACTAAGTGTGACCTCTAAACTACAAATGCTTATCCCAATAACACCAACACATTCATTTCTATCAAAATGGGTATTTTTTGAAAGAGTGAACTTGTAACATTTAATAGTGAATGCTATTTTATTTTTTTTGTTTTTTATAGAAAGGATTGCTAAAGGAAGGTTGGGTCTTACAAATTTTCTTGATTTTCATCAAATTATTTTGATAAATTTTTATGTCCTTTGATGGTTATTATCTATTTTTTGTTGTATTTTATGATTCAAGTGAAGTAAAAGAGTCTTTTATATGACTAAGTGATATATGGGATCTCTCAACCATTCTATCTTATACTTGAGAAACCTTTTATTTTGTTTGGTCATTTCATTGTAACACCCAAAATATAACTTGTCGGCTCTAAAAATTTCATACACACCTCGTTCCAAAATACATGATGTAGAGCAAGGTATCAAATTCAAAACTCAACCAATCAACTCTTTACCAAAGCATTTACACTTCAAACAAGTTGATTTCCCACACAAACTAACACTAGGCTATGAAGGGTAGCAAATAGGGTTTTTGTGACATAATTTGCAGTGGACAACTCAAACCCATAACCTAAAACCTGTTTTGGATACCCATTAAGCCCTTTTATGATATACCAAATTTTCAAGGGTGGTTGTTTTGGAACCTAATGGTCTAATTTCTACTGCTACGCTTGAATAAGGCCTAATTAGGCTTGTTTTGATAGGTCACTATGTGGTTTTCACAACCCAGACCTCAAATCCTCATACCACCAGATCAAAAATGTCAAATATATTATTTTCAAACACTTTCCATCACCCTAAACCACTTCTCCAGAGGTTTTCTACAAACCCTCACACCTATGCATCTCAATTGCCTAAAAACATGAGTTTAATCAACCAGGGCATCAACCCATTTGCCCAAATTCCCATTCCCTTCTCCTGCAAACTTCATAGACAAAAAATACATCCTATCTACCCCAATTCCACCAATTCTCATAAATTTTCACTAGTGTAATGGTGAGATTTTCATTATTCTTCCCTCAAAACATCAAAACCTAGGGTTTCTAATCTAGTCTTAGAAAATCTACTATAAAATCCTCAAACCTTGATGAAATCTAATGATAAAAAAACCAAAAGGAAGCTAAATAAAAAATTCATTAGTTCCAATGCACAAAATTTCACACCTAGGCTATAGTAGGCTGTACCAAATATTGTAGCAACAATTCAACCTTTGTAAACATAGGAAACTATGTCTTTGTTATTCAAAAATTCAAATCTACATCATCAATCCTTGCTCCAATGTACACATATGATTTTGAAGACATTAAAAAATAGTTACAACTATTTTCCCACCAAAAACTACCACTTGACTATTCAACTTCCCTTAAGGCCAAAAATTGCAAAGTTGCCTTGACAACTCTTTTCAACTTTTACAACATTTTACAAAAATGACTCAACAACCCACTAGCAACCTAACATTGACTCAAAACACCTTACATACATTAGAAATGGTCTTCAATACCTTATTATCAATAAAATGACTCAACAAAACCAAAAGAATAAATCTTTGACCTTTTTACATCATGAGATTAGGTGCCTTGCACCATACTCCCTGGGTAAAAAATTGAACCACCAAATATATATTTAACTCTGAACCTAGGGCAAGAGGATTCCCTCTACTAGGTTGTTAGGGTTTTCACCATAGGAGCACTTGGTGTGAGAGAATGAAACTCTTACCACTTGGTGGTTATGGGATTTATGGCAGTTGCATTCAAAGGAAGGGTTGATTGATGAAGGTTGTGATGTGTGTGTGTGTTGTGTGGCTAAAACTGAAATAAAATGATGCTAATCTAATGTAATGCAATGTAAACAAAGTAAATCTAAACTAATGCAAACTAACTAAACTATATGCCCTAAATGTATGGAAAACATAAAAGAAACATGAAAGTTGAGAGCTTGTGCACCTGGAAATGGGATATTGCAAATGAATGATCTTGGAATATTCTGAAAAATGCCTGAAATCAGTAGAGGGGCACATCTGCCAAGTTGGGCAACCTAGCCCTCCTATCGGGAAAATA
This sequence comes from Sequoiadendron giganteum, assembly GCA_007115665.2. NCBI lineage: Eukaryota > Viridiplantae > Streptophyta > Pinopsida > Cupressales > Cupressaceae > Sequoiadendron > Sequoiadendron giganteum. The sequence continues at coordinate 367,979,438 of CM021101.1, read as the reverse complement.
TACCGAAACGAGTTTTGGAGAAAAGGGTACCCAAAAATACAAAAACCTTTTTTCAGGCTTAGCACAGGGACAAGGTCACCAATAGTGGCGACCTAGTCCTCTTGTTTCTTTTTGAGAAATCAAGTCCTGATTCTGTGGGTCCCGGTTGATGTTTCCCTTTTATGCAGTAATTTGTGTCTAAAACTCCTGAAAATGACATGTAACTTGTCTTGTTGCTCCTTTTAGGGTTAGATGCTTTGATGTGACTTCGGTGGAATGCTTGTACTTTATCCAACACTTTGTACTTCACCAAATCTAAGTACAAACCTGCAAACACATGCAAAGACCAAGAGAATATTGGGGTTAGAAAATAGGGGTTTGCCTAAGTCAAACCCCTTTGATGGTAGCTAAACCCAAATGAGAAACAAGCCAAAGGAGAGTAAGATTGAATGATGAACTTGATGGAAACACTTACCAAACCTTTTTTGTTGATAGTATGCAACATGCAAGGATAACTCCAATGTAGGTTGCTTGTGAAACCCTTGTGCTTGATTGCTTGCTTTGGAAGATAGGAGTGCAAGGGTGCTTGTGAAGAGATGTAAAAATGAGCTTGGGGGAGTCTAAGAGAGTAAGAGAGGCAAAATGAAGGTGAAAACCCTAATTTTCCTGAAATACAACATGATAGGCGGACACTAGGGTTTAGGAGGTAATATTCCCGTTGGGTTTTGCTTAAAATTTAAATTTTATGTCAAAAGGGACTAGGTCACCCAAAGTGGCAACCTAGTCCACTTGGGAAATTTCAAGTGGTGGTCGAGAATTAGATAATGTTTAATGAAGTTAATCAACTTTTCCTCCCAAAACACACTTAAGTCGGGACTAAGAGTACATTAAGGGGGAAAATTAGCATAAGGAAGGGTTAATTAATGGATGATAAGCCTAGGAAGGGGTGAAAATGCCTTACAACACTTTACAACACCTTGGCACATGGCTTGGAAAGGGGTTAAAGGGTGTTGTTCAGGTGAATTATGTTGAAAGGGTCTTAGAAAAGTGAGGAAATGTATTAAAACACTTCACAACAACTTAGTAAAACACCATTAGGTTATTGTTGAATTGCAAGCTTACGAGACTTAATCAAGGTAAAGCAAGGTCAAAATCCAATAGAAAAGACCAAAATGAGTTAAAAAGTGCCAAAGAATACACTTTTTGGCAACACATTTAGCCCCCACTTTGATGAGAGTATGAAACTTACTTCAAACTCACACTAAAGTAGTTGAATCATGTGTGTCAAGCGGGATCGAATGTAATCATGCTAGCAAGATGATACAACATCAATCAAGAGGGATGATCAAGTCCCCATGATCAAGATCCCATGTCAAAATAATCATAAGTACAAAATATCTCACAAGGAGTGATGTGAATGGGTGGAGAAAATTCAAATCAAGCTTCGACTATTTGTCCAGATAGTTGTGGATCAGATCTAGGATATTTGTTCGAAAGAAAAAGGATGTACTCACTTTGGGCCGATGAGACTTTCGGTTGTCTACTAGGTGAGAATGCAAAAAGGTGGTGAGATACATACACACGGTTGGTATGCCCTCACACACAAAAGGTGGCTATGGGGAAATTTGTGCTGCTAGTTGGGCTTCCTGCTCAACCATACCATAAATTTGATAAGGTGCCACAAAAGACAAGGGTGTGATTCATGAGACAAGCAAAGCCTTGGATGCTTAGAAATCATGAACAAGTGAAAGATGGCACTACAAGCATGCAAGTTGTGTTATGCAAGGTGGCCATGTCTTCACAAATGTAAAAGGTGCTAAAAGCAAAAAGAGTGTTCCAAGGAGTGTTGTATAGTTCATATGAGGTCTTTGACTTAGGGAAAATTTTGTTTAATGTCTCCAAAGAGGACCTATCAAAGGATAGAAGATTCACAAATTAGGGGATGTAGTGTGTTGCATCAGGCCACTAAGAGGAATTTAATACATATGCTAAGATAAATCACACTTATGAAGGACATTACACCAAATGTCATCCGCAAAGTGAGAAACACACCATGTGAAGTGACAAGGCTACACTAGGAAGCACGGTCAAAGAAAAATAAAATGCAAATGCAAGAAAAAAATAAAATAGTGTCAATATATGCCCCCACTTTAAAGGGATTTATACACACCTTTTTGTGAGCAATTGCTTTAAAGTAGAGAAAGGAAAAACTCAAAGGGACATGAGAACCTTACGTGAAAACCCAACATTAAGTGATAGGTGTCCAAGAAAGGTTGTGTCATGTGAAAAAGGAAGAAATCAAAGGAAATGGGAGTTTCCCCCAAAATGAAAAATACCAAACACATAAGGGATCTATGGATTTGGGATCAATATGTTTGTTGCTGTAATTTTTGTTTAGAAAGTACAGAACTATCATCATTCCCCCAAATACATAGAACTGGAAGAGGACACAGAGAGAGCGAAAGAAAATAAAAAGGGAAAGTCAATTTGGGTCAACATGGAAGAGACATGGGATGTCTCGACGCTTTGCATCATCCCCAAAAGGAAAATAAAAAGAAAAAGAAAAAGAAAAATGAAAAGGAGCCTTGCTTTTCTAGTCAACATGAAGGAGACATTGTGGTCTCAATGCCTTGCATCATCCTCAAATGAAAGGGAAAAGAAAACAAAAAGGAAAAGAGGTTCATTTGGGTCAACATGAAGGAGACATTGCGGTCTTAATGGCTTGCATCATCCCTAGATAAAAGGAGAAAAGGAAACAAAAAGAAAAATAAGTTCATTTGGGTCAACATGAAGGATACATTATGGTCTCAATGCCTTGCATCATCCCCAAATGAAAGGAAAAAAGGAAAAGGAAAAGCAAAAACAAAAAATTCATGTATGACACATAGAAGAGGGTAGATACATATAGAATAATGTCACAAAGAGTAATAAAAAATAACATAATATGGGGAATGCACGATACAAAAACAAACACAAGACTGGTAAGGAAAGTGTAAGTCAACCGTGAAGCACGTCATCCACCTCCACATCTCGGTGGGGAAAAGTGGGAGGTGGACAATGAAGCTAAGGGAAAAAGACAAGTGTTTTTTTCCCCCATTGAGTGCAAGACTAGAGAGAGCCGAGGAAAGTGATGAGAGGGAGTATGTAATAGTGAGAGGAAAATGGTCTACAACTATTACAAGAGAACAATGCATGAGAGTAGGTTTAGGGGTCAATAGGGTAGAACTCAGAACTGATGAAGTGACACTTGCTCAGTATCTCACATAGATGGTGACATTCATCACTTCTATGACCAAGAACATGATGATAAGCACAATGTGGTGCATTAGAATCCTTAGGACTAATTACCAATGTATTACGATGAGGTAAGGTGGTGAGTCCTTTGTTTAAGAGGATGTATAATTGTCTCTCACATTCAGGTGGTGGATGGAGAGGAAATTGAAGTTTTTGTAATTTATATGGCCTCTTATGATGGATAGATTCTCCAACATCAAAAGAGGGTATGGGAGCAAGGGGTCCTGAAATGACTGGAGGTTTAATATTGTTATTAGGAGGGGATGATGGCTTTTCCTTAGGAAGGAGAACATCCAAGTCGGGAGGGGAATCAAAGATCACTTTACCATCATTACAAAGCCTAAGAAATTCTCTAGGATGCACCCTAGCACGAGGGGGATCTTGATAACCAATGCCCTTTGTATGTTCATTAGGGGGAAATTATTCATAGAATTTGTGAATCTCATGTTCGTTCGTGAGATCACCACCTTGTTTTCTTAATATGGTAAACCATTTTCCATAGGTTTGTTGAAGATTAATGGGAGGGTGCATTAGTGGGTTATGGTAAAAGGGTTGAGGAGGGACCTGGTGAGAGGAACTAGGCTCCCCTTGATTAGGTAGCCAAGATCCATTGTATACTTCTGGATAAAGATAATGAAATGTTTCATTGGATGATATGTTAGGCATTACTGGCTAATTCATATAAGGGAAAAAAGAAGCATTTGCTTCAAGGTTGTCAAGGAATTCATTAAGGAGCTGATACATGCTAGCATCATCATCTCCAATGATGTCTACTTCAGGAAGAGGACAATCATTGGGAGTGGGTGGAGCAGGAGTTGGTTCATGATCATTAGGATCAGTGGCAAACGTGTAGCTTGACATGTCTATTAAGGATTTGAGGGAGTCCATAACTTCTTGAAAGACATGGCCATGATGAGGGTTCGATAATGACAGGAAATGGATCAAAAGAGAAAATCTGGAAATGAAAATAGAAAGACAATTATGGAAACTAGAAGTGCATTCAATGTGCTGAAAATGACATAAACTGTGATGCAAAATGTGCAAGAAGACTAGGTTTCCCAATGTGGTGACTTAGTCCCAGTAGTGCTTTTTTTGACAAATTTTAGAATTTTAAACTACTTTTTAGGCTTTTTTTGATTTTCTGAAACAAACAAAAACTAGAAATACAATTTTTTTTGTATTTTCGTACTAAAAATGTAATCCAATGTGCAATTCTAGCATGAAATTTCACTAATGCACCTTTTCGACTAACCCTAGGATGTAAACAATGTAGATTTTACAATGCAATGCAAGCTATCACTAAGATGAAATGCAAAATTAGAAAGCTAGCAAATGGTCTAGAGTCGGGTTCACCAAAATGAACCACCAAATATATATATATATATATATATATATATATATATATATATATAACTCTGGACCTAGGGCAAGAGGATTCCCTATACTAGGCCCTTAGGGTTTTTCAACCTAGGATCACTTGGTGTGAGAGAATGACACTCTTACCACTTGGTGTTTATGGGATTTTTGGAAGTTGCATTCAAAGGAAGGGTTGATTAATGAAGGTTGTGATGTGTGTGTTGTGTGGTTGAAACTGAAATAAAATTATGCTAATCTAGTGTATGCAATGTAAACAAAGTAAATCTAAACTAATGAAAACTAACTAAACTATATGCCCTAAATGTATGCAAAATATAAAGGAAATAGGAAAGTTGAGAGCTTGTGCACCTAGAAATGAGATATTGCAGATGAATGATCCCAAAATATTCTGAAAAATGCCTAAAATCAGTAGAGGGACACTTCTGCCAAGTTGGGCGACATAGTCCTCTTGTTGGGAAAATCTGCCAGAATAGGTTTTGGAGAAAAGGGTACCCAAAAATACGAAAACACCTTTTCAGGCTTAGCACAGGGACAAGGTCGCCAATAGTGGCGACCTAGTCCTCTTGTTTCTTTTTGAGAAATCAGGTCTTGATTATGTGGGTCCCAGTTGATGTTTCCCTTTTTTGCAGCAATCCATGTCTGGAACTCCCAAAAATAACTTGTAACTTGTCTTGTTGCTCCTTTTAGGGTTTTATGCTTTGATGTGACTTGGGTGGAATGTTTGTACTTTCTCCAATACTTTGTACTTCACCAAATCTGAGTAAAAACCTACAAACACATGCAAATACCAAGAGAATATTGGGTTTAGGAAATAGTGGTTTTCTTAAGTCAAACCCCTTTGATGGTAGCTAAACCCAAATGAGAAACAAGCCAAAGGAGAGTATGATTGAATGATGAACTTGATGGAAACACTTACCAAACCTTTGTTGCTAATGGTCTGCAACATGCAAGGACAACTACAATGGAGGTTGCTTGTGAAACCCTTGTGCTTGATTGCTTTCTTTGGAAGATAGGAGTGCAAGAGTGCTTGTGAAGAGATGTAAAAATGAGCTTGAGAGAGTCTAAGAGAGTAAGAGAGGCAAAATGAATGTGAAAACCCTTATTTGTACATGTAAAACCCTAATTTTCCTAAAATGCAACATGATAGGCCGACACTAGGGTTTAGGAGGCAAGATTCCCATTAGGTTTTTCTTAAAATTTAAATTTTATGCCAAAAGGGACTAGGTCGCCCAAAGTGGTGATCTAGTCCACTTGGGCAATTTCAAATGGTGGCCGAGAATTAGATAATGTTTAATGAAGTTAATCAGCTTTGCCTCCCAAAACACACTTAATTCGGGACTAAGAGTACATTAAGGGGATAAATTAGCATAAGGAAGGGTTAATTAATGGATGATAAGCCTAGGAAGGGGTGAAAATTCCTTACAACACTTTACAACACCTTGGCACATGACTTGGAAAGGGTTAAAAGGGTGTTGTTTAGGTGAATTATGTTTAAAGGGTCTTAGAAAAGTGAGGAAATGTAATACAACACTTCACAACACCTTAGTAAAACACTGTTAGGTTATTGTTGAATTGCAAGCTTACAAGACTAAATCAAGGTAAAGTAAGGCCAAAATCTAATGGAAAAGGCCAAAATGAGTGAAAAAGTGTCAAAGACTACTTTTTGATGACACAAAAATGAGCTCAAGTCCCCTTGAGGAAAGTACTGGAAAGTAAAGTCATGCTTGTCCATATCATCCTCTGACCTCCAAGTGACATCTCCATTAGGAAACCCCTTCCAATGAACCAAGTATTGGAAATATGCATCATCCCTTGTCTTTTTGAATTTTTTGGCTCCTAGGTCATGCTTCAATGTTAGTGTCTTGTTTGGTGGTTGATCCTTGTCTCCTTCCTCATCTAAAAATGTTTTTGAACCTACTTTAGTACCTTCAAATATACCTCCTCCATACTTCTTCTTCACTTTAGGTACATGCTTGAACTTGTCCATCTTCCTTTGTAGTTTAGCTTGGCTCTCTTCACCTTTACCTTTCATCTCTTCCATTTGATGTTTTGCCCCTATGATTGTTTCTTGATCAGGTATAGAAACCTTTGATATGGCAGAATGATCAAAATCCCCTTTTGAAAACAATGAATGGAGCAGGGAAAAATTTAGTGGCGAATTCTAAGAATCGGGCAACTCGAAATTGGCGAATTTACTGTACCCAACAGGGTGTTCAAATCACTCAGATTTTACAAACTATCGGTCCAATGCATGCCCATTTGCCAACGGTTTTTTTTTACGAGGCATGTTTAGGCAATAAATTCTCCATAACATACTACGCGTTTCCAATTGACCGATTAATATTTTCGCTTGGAATCCTGGGGAGCATTTTATAAAACACCAACATATTCACCAATACTATTAAAACAACATTATATGAGGACCCATTTCACCAATTAAAATCTACAAATAGTTTCTTGTGAAGACCCATTTCACCAATTAAAATTTATATAAATAGTTGCTTCTGAGGACCTATTTCTCCAATAATATTTAAAAATAATTACATTTGAGGACACATTTTGCCTTGAAAATTACAAAGTATCATTGTATAAGCACGCGGGATTCGCCAATTTTTTAACATACCATTTTAAAATCCCACAAAATTCACCAAATATGGATTGATATAAATACAATTGAAACTGTTAATTATTCTTACACATTTTGTTCAGTTCTGAGGTTCTCCTTCTCAATTCAGAAGTCAGCAAAAGTCGAAAAACATAGACTTAAAGGTGAGTGATCATTTCTTCATACCGTTATTAGTTATAATAATAAGATTTCTTTATCTGTTTTCCATTCTTGCTTCAGTCTTAAACATTATTATGAGTAGGGAATGGGATCTATATTCTCGGTTGGTCTGTCCTTCTTAAACAAGAAGACATTTTTTCCAGCTTTTATTCAAAGTGAGAGATCAATATGTCAAGCAACAAGGGTAAGAATCCTGAGGGTAATGAAGAGACTGGGAGGTCATAAAAACACCCAAAACATGGAGGTACCATATAGTCTTACTTTGGAGTTAGTAAAGCTTCTAATCCATTAGATCAAGGTGGAGCTACATTATCAACTCTTCCACCAAATATTATTGAAGATGGCATTCCCAATACCTCACCGCCACAGGAAGGTCAAGGTGAGATTGTCATTGAGTTAAATCAAAATGTATCAAATGAGGATAGAAATACTACAGAATATGTTCCAAGGGATACCCTAGTTAGCCAGAATGAGATAATTCACTTGGATGAGGATGATGTTGGTAGCAAGAAAAGAAAAGGAAAATCAAAATTGGGGTGCAAGTGGGAAATGACAAGGAATTTTTCAACTTGGTTGGTTGTCGAAGTACCCATTCATTGTACTAGTGGGGGTATTAAAAAAAATGATATTGAAAGGGCAACAGAGGTCAAATGTATGATTTGTAGTTGGAAATGTGGAAGAGAAAAGACGTTGCAGCTAATGCTTGACACTATAGAAAAGAATATCAAGAAATTTTATGAAAAAAAATCATAGAGGGAAAGGAACAATCAGTCGTACGATGGAAATCAAAGGAAGAATGTTAAGTATGTCATGGATTATGAAGAGTATAACCATAGAATGCCAAAGATTGAAAAATTTCAAGGCACACTTGAGGCTCATTCTGGAAAAGCCATGGCAACAACAAATTTGTCAAAACCTGTTCAGATGAGTGTTGTTTTTCATATTTTGTCCAAGGGGCATCCTATGATAGACTACCCAGAATATTTTGATTTATTATCTTATTTAAGTGTTCCCCACTTTCCCTTCTCACATTGGTCAGTAAACGTTGAATGGGAATGGGTGAGATATCTTGCTGCAATGAAAAAGGAAGATTTAAAGGAGAAAGTAAAAGAGTCAAATTTCATTGCATTATCTTTAGATGAAGTTACTGCGATAGAAAATACTTCTTGGGTTTGTATGCATTTGTATACTATAGAACAACATGTTCACCAAGCTTATCTTCTTTGTTTTCATAAAATGAAGGACAATTCAACATCACAAAATTTATTTGAACTAGTTAAGAAATATTTGAATGAAATTGCAGGTATGGATGAGTTGACAATTGCCAAAAAGTTGGTGTGTGTAGGAGTTGATGGAGCTGCAGTGATGCAAGGTCAAAGGAGCGGTGTTTGCAAAAAGTTACAAACTACTTGGGGTGAACCCACAAAAGTGGTTTACAATTCGAGTGAGGAAGGAAAACTTCCAAAAACCTCACCCATGCAAAAAAAAATTATTTTGAGGGGTTCAATCGAACTCAATGTTCGAATGAACCCAAAAGGGGTTTGGTTGAACCAGGGTTCAAGTGAACCACTTTGCATGTGGGAACCCATGTTTCCCATTGTGGAAAGGGGGTTTCATCGAACCATGATTCGACCAAACAAGGGTTTGAGCGAACCCCCTTTTTCACAACTTCCCATCCTCTGACACAAAAATACTCCAGATTTTCGTCCTTCGAAGCTTGGGTTGAGGATGAAAATGGAGGATACTTCATAGACCCAACTGGAAGATGGTATTCCTTAGAATGAGCTATCCAACGAATATAATTTTAATATGTTTTGGTTTTATAATGTATGTGTTTTTTTAATTTTATTAAACATAGGTTTTTCACCGAAAATCAAGCTCTCTGTTTTGCACATGTGGAAAAATAGAAAATTATCAAAATAAAAAATTTAAAAATATTTTTGTGCTGGGTATTGATGTCCTTGATCCATTAAATTTTTTTTTTTGAATTTCGGTACATATAGAAAAAGTTATGTTGTATACAATCCGCCTATGTTTGAATTGCAATTGGTTTGACTTCGAAACTTGATTAAGGAAAAGATAATCAATAAAAAACTATGAGACCAAACGAAAATGCTAGATATTGTAGTTACAAATCTAAATTCAAAAAAATTAGAATTTTATCCTTCATACAAAAAAAGTTATGTTGTATACGGTGAGCGTCACTTTTTAAAAATCTTGTTTTCCAAAAAAATATAATTTTCATGGGAGATGGAAAAAAAGTGCAATCTGATTCCAAAAATTTTGAAAAAAATATTTTTAGAATCTACAGACAAAATGTGATGAGACTATAGTTTGCATCATCTTCAAATTCCTCATGGTTTAGCCACTATAGGTGCACGAATATGAAGATTTAGTTAAAAATAATAATTGCAGTGTCCAGTTTCGCCAAAAATTGTAAACCACTATTGTGGGATCACCCCTTGTGCACCATACATGCTTGGCATTCACTACATGGTGCACATAATGAATTTAGCATCCAAATTGTAAGCAAGTTTCTTACAGTATCAAAAGTTGAAAATCTAGTTCGTGAGATCCACACATACTTCTGCCGAAGTCCCAAACGTTTCCAAGAGTTTCAACATTTTGTTGAGGGAATAACACCAAGAAACAAGCTTCTCAAGGATGTTGATACCAGATGGATCTCCCTGCATGGACTAGTGCAATGAGTTCTTTTATAATATCAATCCTTGATTGGAGTGGTGTACGAGCATCACAACACAATAGACAAAGATCCTGACCTCTTACAGAGGTTAAGCGATATAGAGACACTCTTGACTTTAGCTAGTCTTCTCCCCATGCTGGATGAGATGAAAAATCTTGTGAAGAAAGCCCAAGAAAAAACTATGTATATTTATGAATATGCCAATATACATAAGCTTACATGCTTGGCCCTTGATCATCTATATCGAGATCTAACACAAGAAGGCACAAATTATTTGATGTGGCAAAAAATTACTGATTTGAATAATCCTGATAATTATTTATAGTTTAATGCAAGTGGGCACTTATGTATCTATGTACGTGGATATGAGATACCAATGTACCATTGTAAGACAACCAGGTGCTCTAGTAGAGAAGTACCTATTAACGAGGAATATTTCAACGACATTGTTAAATCTGTTAGTTATAATTTAAAGGAAATTGCAAAATCTCTTTCCTCAGAGATTCATGAAAGATTCCCTTGACATGAAATACTTGAAGCCAATTTTGGGTAAACTGAGATAACCCAAAATATTTTCATGATCAAGTAAAAATATTGATTGAACAGTTTTCGAAAGAGGTAACATACAATGGGCAGACAATAGAAGGAATTTTAAATGAAAATAATCTTAGACAACAATGTAGGAGTTTTGCAATAGCTATGAGGGACCAATATAAATCCATGGGCAAGGAGAAGGCCTTTGAACCGGGATCAATAAAAAAGGTTTGGACAAGCTTAGGTTAGAGTGAAGTATTATGTGGTTTGATATCAAAATATTTCAAACTTGTTGATTTATGTCAAACAATGATATTGGGGTTGGTGGAGGATGAGAGAGTTTTCAGTACATTGGGGTTTTTGAAATCAAAGTTAAGAAACAAACTAGACAAGAATTTAGAAAATTGCTTGAGGATGAAAGAAACTGTGCATAATGTCAAAAAAATTCCTTTTCAAAGGGCACTCATAATATGGAGGTCCACATGTGAAAGAAGAGGCACCAGGTTGTGCAACATAGGAACTCCAATTCCAAGCGCTGGTACTGTTGGCAATGGAAGTGGCAGTGGTAGTGGGATTGAGATAGATGACAATGATATTGAAATTGACACAAATCACACAATGAATGTTGAATTTGAGACATAGGTCAAAGAAAGTGAAGAGAAGACTCAGAATCAAGATGACTCTTTTACTTTATCTCAAGATGAGCATCGGTTTGAGGACCCCGACTCCAATTGGGAAATGGAATAAAATTAGTAGGTTTTAGTTATTTTTACTGCACTTCATGAATCAGTTTCCATTGTTCCAAAGTACAAACTATAGTTGATGATATTTTATATTGTATTCAATGAACATTGAAATTGTGAATCATTGTACTTCATGATATCTTATTTTATATTGCACTGCATGAATCATATTCCAAACTATAGTTGATGATTTTTTATATTGTTTTCAAATAAATTGTGAATCATTGCACTTCATGATATTTTATTTTATATTGCACTTCATGATATTTTATATTATATTGCAATTCATGAATCATATGCCAAACTGTAGTTGATGATATTTTATATTGTATTCCATCATCCATTAAATTGTGATATCAAAATTTAAACTTTATCTCTTAAAAGGAAATTTAATTTTTCTTTACAAAGAAACCAGCCTCCACTGAGTCCACCCCACTTATCTTCCACATATCAATAATCACAAAAATATACCACACTTTGATTTTATGAATAATGAAAATTGTAGAAATTTGTGTGACAAGATCCATATTATAGCCTACATTCACATTGCATCCATAAAAAATTTTGAAATTTCCTACTCGTAGTGACATAGTGCTTCCCCCCTTCCCCCATTCCTAACAAAATTCAATACCATCGGCCTAACAATACTTCATCGACAGAACCCCCATCATAGTCCTATTGATGGCCTGATGAAAATAGCTCACAACCTAGTATCAGTGTAACAATACTCTATTGGGCTGACTCCTAAGGTGCTCTCCCGATATACCGATAGAGTCAAGTTGTCAACAAAAGTAACCATGAATTATAACCATGGGCATGAATTATCAAATTTTATCAATAATCACAAAAATATACCACACTTTGATTTTATGAACAATGAAAATTATAGAAATTTGTGTGACAAGATCCATATTATAGCCTACATTCATATTGCATCTATAAACAAATTTGAAATTCCGTAGTGACGTAGTCCTTCCTCCATTCCTAACAAAATTCAATACCATCGACCTAACAATGCTTCATCGGTGGAACCTCCATCACAGTCCTGATGATGGCCTGATGAAAATAGCTCACAACCTAGTATCGGTGTAACAATACTCTATCGAGCTGACTCCTAAGGTGCTCTCCCGATATACCGATAGAGTCAAGTTTTTGTTTTTCAGCAAAAAATGGCATAGCCATTATAATATATTAATATAATTATCATAAAATTACAAAACCTGATTCAAGATGCATACCGGGAGGAAAGAATTAGGAAGAAAACCTCTGGTTGTAGCATATTTAAATTCAAAACTGAAAAAATTATTCCATTATTGGAATACAAAATACAACCCTTAATAGGCACCCCTTGCATAGGTTATCTTCATGACAATCACAAAATGACTTCAAGTCAACTACCTTTGTAAATCCCTTAACATGTATCTAGAATCTCTATGAGATAGAGTTTTATTAACTGCAATAAACAATGCTTGGAAGGTCACTTTGTTCAGTAGATAATGCTTGGGGAACAAACCCGCTACAAATCCGTTTCCTTCCCATAGGTCGTACCCCTGAAAAATCCTTCACTAGCCTACCTTTTGGAAACAAACCAACTTCACCACTTTAGCTACTATGCTTTCAACTTCCATACCATCCTGAAGCATGTCCATAAGCGTGCTCCCAACCTTCACTACACACTATTACTAGACCTTCCACTGCACCACCTCTTGCCTCCTATTATTTTGCACAACTCCAACCAACTAGTTAACAATGTGGTGTGGGCCCCATCCGACCAGAAAGTAGGCCGAGGCAACATGTCTAGCAACCAGAGCCCGAAAAAAAGAAAGGGAAGCATCTCGAAGGGAAGCTTCATTTGGACGCCACATGGCAGCAACCAAAAAAGTTAAGAAGCCAGTTTATTTATGAGGCCGTGCCAAAACTGTCTTAGCTAAACCACCTCAAAATATACCTTTGACAAAGGTAACTACGGTGTGGGACCCATTCAAACAAAGCTCAGGTCGAGGCAACGTGTCTAGCAACCAGAGCCCGGCAAAAAGAAAGGGAAGCATCTCGAAAGGAAGCTCCATTTGGATGCCACGTGGTGGTGGCCGGAAAAGTTGTGAAGCCACTTTATTTATGATGCGGTCACTCCTCTTTCCTAGGCCTGCTTTGATATTTGTGCATTTCCCAATATGCAAGCATCCCATATTGCCATACTACTAGGGTATGTGCAGCATCATGATGGGCCAAAAGGTGGTGATATGTAAGTGATATGATGACCCATGTGGCTGGCGACTTTTTTTTACCCAAAATTGATGAAACGAAAAGGGTTTTTAAAGGAGATTCTCAACTTTCCACCAATATAAATTATGCTTTACTTTGAATTTAATAAATAATTATTATTCATTTTCTATTTGAATTACGACTAAATTCTTGATTGGTAGGCTGATTGAAAAACATCTATAGCTTTCAAATAGTATCACATTTTTTGAATCCAAAACATGCATCACATTCTATGCTTCACATACTATAGGATTAAAAAAAATAGAATTGAATTTCATGAAGTTTTGACCAAGTTAAGGTGGTTAGACATACAAGTTTTTATATTTTTTAAAAGTTGTAATAAAAATATCATAATTAATTATTTATTTGGAAAATAATTACAAAACAATATGAATCACATCGGGACATGAGTCCTCTACTTATATCTAAAATATTATAAAAAAATATTATCAGTTTATTGTGGTTAGGGTGGTCAGACAGACACCTAGTTCTTATTTTTTCCTTGAAATTTATGTACTGCTGCACTGAAATTTCAAATTTTTACCAAATAGATTTGAAAAAAGAAAAAAAACCTAGTAGTTTAGAAACTACATTCAATTTGCTACAGATTCTATACTTACATATTTTTGAAATAATATAGAGAACTTATTCAAATATTTACGTCAGGTTGCCTAACTCTGATTTTTTTGAATTTTATTGCCACTTAAGGGCCTTTTTTTCCATGATGATCCTGCACATACCCACTAACCAACTTTAGCCGTGCCAAAACTATATTAACTAAAAAATCCTCAAACATACCTTTGGCAAAGGTAACTATGGTGTGGGTCCCATTTGAACAAAGAGCAAGCCGAGGTGACGTGTCTAGCAGTCGGAGCCCGAAAAAAAGAAAGGGAAGCGTCTCGAAGGGAAGGTCCATTTGGACCCCATGTGGTGGTGGCCAAAAAATTTGTGAAGCCACTTTATTTATGATGTGGTCACTCCTCTTTGTGCATTTCCCATTATGCAAGCATCCCGTACTACCATACTACTAACTAACTTTAGCCACTGCCAAATCCATGATTAGATGGAAACTCTCAGGGTACATACCATAGGTGTCACTGATAGCAATGCCTCTTAGGCCAATTTTAAACCATCTTGCCTGATAATTTCCTCTAATTGAGGATAATTCTTAATGCTACTACTACCTTGTGTTAGTAATATTTCATGCTTGTCGCATCCCATGTTGGCTAGACAATCTGCCAACTTATTGCCTTCTTTATAAGTATGAGTGATCTAATAAGATTGAAACCTCTGAAGCAACTCCCAAACTCTAGCAAGAACATATTTCAAACACCAATTATGAATATTCTTTACCTTACAAGCATTTACTATTACCAACGAGTTCCCTTCAATATGCAAATGTGTTATTCCAATCCCCAATGCAGTTTCCAACCCTATACAAATAGCCTTTGCCTCTACCATGAATTATAACCCAATAGAGTAAATTTGTCAACAAAAGCAACCATGAATTATAACCATGGGCATGAATTATCGAGTTTTATCAATAATCACAAAAATATAGCACACTTTGATTTTATGAACAATGCAAATTGCAGAAATTTGTGTGACAAGATCCATATTATAGCCTGCATTGCATCCATAAACAAATTTGAAATTCCATAGTGACATAGTCCTTCCCCCATTCCTAACAAAATTCAATACCATCGGCCTAACAATGCTTCATTGGTGGAACCCCCATCACAGTCCTGTCGATGGCTCGATGAAAATAGCTCACAACCTAGTATCGGTCTAACAATACTCTATCGTTCTGACTCCTAAGGCGCTCTCCCGATATACTGATAGAATCAAGTTGTCAACAAAGGTAACCATGAATTATAACCATGGGCGTGAATTATTGAATGCATAAATTATATTGGGGGAACTATGGTGCATCAGGGAAGCATTATCTGGCATCCCATCGATAGAATGAAGGATAGGTGTCCATCGGTGGAGAGGGTGGCTATCGATGAATAAAACATCTTAGGTCTACAAGTTGCAAATTATTAACCATTGATATATCTAAATCTAACGGTTATAGGGTGATTTTGGAGGTTTAAGTTGGAAAGATCATCACTCTATGCATTTCATTACAGAATGCAACTAAAACCATACATCAAATGTTCATCCAACGGTTGAAACTTGAGTAATTTATGATACTAACTTTAAAAAATAAACATGACACATGTGTTTTAAAGTTGTTTTAAAATTTTTTGTGCTAGGATTGGCATCAAGGCTAAGGAGCCGGTAACTTAACGTTGGAAAGGACTTGAAAAAATCTCACCATGTGTTGACCCTCTCACTTAAAAAAAATCACTTGACAATTGACACTTAGCAGTACAAAGTGCTTTAAATGCTTTGTTTCTCGAAATTGGAACATTAAAGTGAATGAAACATCTTCGGTCTACAAGTTGCAAATTCTTAATCATTGATTTTTCTAAATCTAACGGTTATAGGGTCATTCTAGAGGTTTAAGTTGGCAAGCCCATCGCTCTATGCATCTCATTATAGAATGCAACTACAACCATACATCAAATGTTCATCAAATGGTTGAAACTTGAGTAATTTATGATGTTAACTTATATTTAATATTTTAGCCAACCACACTGATTTTTTATTGGCATATCTATTTATTTCGCCACTGAAATTTTTTATTAGTTTGAGATTATGTATAAATCGCCAACGAAAATATTTTTTTTTCTTTGAAAAAATGTTTTAATCGCCAACATTTTATTTTTCTATTTTGAAAACAAGGTTAATTCGCCAACATTTTTTTTTTCGTTTGAAAAAAGGTATTAATCGCCAATAAAAAATATTTTATTTGCCATGATTTTCCACAAACTTCTAGGGATTATAAAATATTCACCAATTGGGATTATTTTTTTCCCGAAAAATGAAAAAAATTGCCAATAAAATTAATATTTTAATCGAGAAGTATACAAGATTCACTAGGATTTTACACCTTCGTCGAGGGGGGCTTTTAAAGTTTTCCCTAGAATGGAGTACCTCTTCTATCATCATAGCAACATGATTTTTAAGCCCATATTGAATCTTCAAAATCAATTCATCCTTGACCTTCAACTCAATATCATTTCCCTCCAAAATCAGATCATTCTTCAAGTTTGTTGTCTCAGTACCTCCAAGGTTAGAAGTGGCTAAAAAATCCATGTGCTTTTCCTCCCCTACTTTTATGAACTCTTTCCTACCAACCATCATCACATTAGCTACCTTAGTTTTCCCTTTATCCTCCTCTTTTAACAGTGTCAATGTATAGGAAACCCCATCCTTTACTATCTCATAAGTATTCCTCCTACCATCATACAAAGCATGCCTAATGAAATTGCCAAGGTCTCCCTAGCAGAAAATGACATACATCTGTATGTAATATATCACATAGAATTGTGTCCTTATACCCTCCTATATTGAACTCCACCCAACTTTGTTCATTTACCAAAACATATTGACCCTCATTCAACCGAGAAACTTTATAAGGAGTATCATGTGGCATTCTAGGCAATTTAAGTTTCTCAACCATCTCTATGGAAACCATGTTATTTGTGCTTCCTGAAACAATTGCAACTTTACATACCTTACCCATGCTCTTACAAGTTGTACTTTTAAATAGAGTTTTTCTTTGTGATGGTTCCTTTTCTTCAGATGCTTTGATGAGAATTCTCCTTACCATGAGTGATTCTCCAACTTCTAGAACTTAGCATGTTGTGATGGAGTGTTTACACTCTCATTATCCTCTTCTTGTACGACTTGAGCTCTCCTTTGTTCTCCATGTGAAGTAGTAGGCTGATTGTCATTGCACTACCATGCTTAATGTCCAAATTTGTTACACTAATAACACCTTCCCGTGAATCCACTAGAGCCTCTTCCTTGACCTCCAAATCTACCTCTAAAACCTGATCTACCACCTCTAAATCCACCTCTTTGATCAACAACTTGGTCTTAGACTTTTCTTGCATCTTCTTGTCTCTCATTTTAGTGCCTTAAAGTAAAAAATGAACCTTTTCCTTTGGAATTGTTGTCTCTTCCCCCCCTTTTTTTTTCTTGCCTTCTCTTTAACTTTTCTTCTACCCTTATTACCATTTGATAGCATTCCTCAACCATTCTTGGATTTTCCAAAGTTAACTCATCTTTAATGTTGAATCTTAACCCATTAAGGTATCTAGCCACATTCTCCACATCATCCTCCATGTGACTTGCTCTTATACTTAGCTTATAAAACTCACTAGTTTAAGCTTTGACATCCATTTCTCTTTACTTCAAACCTTAAAATTTCTTACACATTTGAAGTGCATAATCACTCTATAGAAACTTTCCCTTGAGTTTGGTCACCATTATGTCCCAAGAGATAATATTTGACTTGTATCTCTTCCTCCTTTTCAGTATAATCATAATCCCACCATAATAAGGCATGTCCCTTGAACTTTGACTTTTCTATCTTGATCTTTTGCTCCTTAGGTACATCTTCACACTCAAAATAGTTATCAAGTGTTGCAATCCAAACCGAAAGCTCATCATTCAAATTACCTCCATACATTGGTAAATCAATCTTCGCCTTTTGGTTATCTTCCCTGACTGCTCTTTGTAGCTTGGTCATCCTCTATTCATTAGGATCTAACTCCTCTTCTTCTTGAGTCTCTTCTTGTGGGTTTTCCTTTTCCCCTTCCTCTTAATTGTCACTCTCTTCACCAATGACTATACCTCTCTGCTATTCTATTTCAATAGCCTCAAGCCTTGCTACCATCCTATCTTTTAGCTCCTTCAACCTTCTAATCTCTCTTGTAGTCTTCTCTTCCATCTCATTCATTTTTCTAGCCATATTTTTTCTTTTTGGAGGCATCTTGCTTTCTTTTTCACTTCACACTTTCCCTCTTACAGACTTATCTATGCTCTAATACCAATTGATGTAGAGCATGGTATCAAATTCAAAACTCAACCAATCAACTCTTTACCAAATAATTTACACTTCAAACAAGTTGATTTCCCACACAAACTAACACTAGGCCATGTAGGGCAACAAATAGGGTTTTTGTGACATAATTTGCAATGGAAAACTCAAACCCACAACCTAAAATGTGTTTTGGATACCCATTAAGCCCTTTTATGACATACCAAAATTTAAAGGGTGGTTGTCTTGGAGCCTAATGGTCTAATTTCTGCTGCTACACTTGAATAAGGCCTAATTAGGCTTGTTTCGATAGGTCACTATGTGGTTTTCACAACCAAGACATCAAATCCTCATACCACCAAACTAGACATGTCAAATATGGTTTCTCAAACATTTTCCATCACCCTAAATCTGATGAGGGTGCAACCCGAGACACAAGAAAATCACACAGAAAAACCAGAGATTCTTATTATTTTCAAAATATGAAATTCTTACATGCAAAGGATCTCCAATCCTCGAGTTATGCAATACATGCAAATTATAGAAAATAAATTACATAAATTCCCCTATTTGCAACATGCGATCTTCTTTCCCCAAAAACTACCCACAAAAATCAGAAACTACCCCATAAATAACCCCAATTCTCCGTTTGGAGCCAAAAACAACATTCTAATTATACACAAACTTCCGGAAGCCTTAACTCAAGATCTAACCGTCGGATCTTCAATGATAATACCTTTTCAGAAAGGTATTGCAAAAATGAACTGCTAGAAAGTGAGGTTTAAAGATTAATCACTTTCGTTTTCCACCAATTTTCGGGCCCATTCGGAGCCTTTAAGTCCCTCAAAATTAGCTCCGAAGATTTTGTAGGGCAAAAAGCAGAAACTGAAACTTGAATAACTTTTGAACCGAGAATGGTCTTTGCCTAATTCTTTCACCAAAGTGTTTATTATTCTATCCTAAAGCTTCCCTTAAATTTTTGTCTCCTCACGCCTTCAAAATCATACCTACTAAAAATAACAGTCGAGCAGAAAAAACAAAAAAGCAGTTCTGAAAGTTGGGAATTCTTCTTTGATGAAAAGGGTATCCAGAAATACAAAAACATCTACAAAAAAAATCTAAATGAAAGTAAATATATTTTGAATTTTCTACAAACCCTCACACCTATGCATCTCAATTGCCTAAAAATATGAGTTTAATCAACTAGGGCATCAACCCATTTCCCCAAATCCTCATTCCCTTCTCCTGTAAACTTCACCAAAAAAAAATACATCCTATCTACCCCATTCCACCGATTCTCATATATTTTCACTAGTGGAATGGTGATATTTTCATTATTCTTCCCTCAAAACACCAAAACCTAGGGTTTTTGACCCAGTCTTAAAAAATATACTCTAAAATCCTCAAACCTTAATGAAATCCAATGAGAAAAAAACAAGAAGGAAGCTAACTCAACATTTCATCAATTCCAATGCACAAAAGTTCACACCCAAGTCATACCAGGCTGTACCAAACGCTGTAGCAGTAATTCAATGAGTGAAAACGTAGGAAATAATCTCTTTGTTATTCAAAGATTCAAATCTACATCATCAATCCTTTCTCCAACATACACATATGATTTTAAAGACATTAAAAAATAGCTCCAACTGTTTTCCCACCAAAAAACACCACTTGACCATTCAAGTTCCCTTAAGGCCAAAAATTACAAAGCTGCTTTGACAACTGTTTTCAATTTTTGCAACATTTTACAAAAATGACTCAAAAACCCACCTAACAACCTAACATTGACTCAAAAGACCCTACATACATTAGAAATGGTCCTCAAGACCTTATTATCAACAAAATGACTCAACTAAACCAAAGGACTAACCCTTTGACCCTTTTTACATCATGAAACTAGTTGCCCTATACCAATACAAAGCTCAAAACAACTTGAAATAAGTCAACACAAACCTATAATAGATCCCACATAAGACCACAACACTTATTTAACCTTCACATGCCTTCAAAATTATTAGGTCAGCACTATTGAAGACCTAATGCCAAAATTCTTCAACTACGTATCCACATTCAGACACGTCAACCTCGAAACTCAATGCCAATTGGAATTTATACACTATTTCTATTTGTCAACTTATCCTCAAAAGCACAAATCCAAAAACTTATCCGCAGAGAAGTGCAAAATCTCCCACTCAAATGCATTGCACAAGAAATAACTGTAAACTGCTAAGCTAAACTTTTGTTACTTAGATCTCAAACCAAAGGCCAAAACATCATGAAATTATAGAATCAGATACTTCTAACAACTAAAAAAATAATGTTAGAATTGTAGAGTGAAAACTTCATTTGCAAACCGGTCCAAACCCAAAAACTAAAGCTCTATTACATAGAGTTAATACTTAGTTGATTTCTCATTACAACCAACTTTACCAAACCAAACCACTTTGCAAAAATATTTTCCACACGACTCAAAAACCTATTAGAATCAACCAAAAAGATCTGCAATGATCTGCACTATGGTCTCCATATCAAGATACAATGTTGACATCAATGACAAAACTACAACACATAGAAATATGCCTTGTGCCCATCCCTTATGCTCATGTTGCCAACAACAACATCAATGACATTCTTCCAACATATTTACCTTGCATAGGCTCCTCATAATAATCAACTCCTATTCAAGTGAAAAACTAACTTGATTTTTTATTTAAATTCATTATTATAATTTAGTTATAAGTTAATAAAGTACAAGAACTAATAAGTGAATTCACCAATACATTTTTGTAACCATTTCTATTTGAAAAACTAATTTGATTCCTAATATTTTTAAGGGTACGTGGAAAATCATTTTGAGTTGAGGATTTGTGTTAGAATAAATTTCTTTCTAATAAGTTCATTTTGACCATTTTCACATGTACACAAAGATTCACATAAAAATGTAATTTTATTGAGATACATAATTTCTATAATTGGTTTAAGTAATCCACTAACAAAGATATTTTGTAACTTAAGATCATGTAAGGGAGTAAATCTAGTTTAGAACACAGGGATTAAAATCTTATTCCATAATTATTGATGCACTCATTTGGTCCTTGGGAAAGATTTAATAGATTAGAAATAATAACCCTATTTGGAACATATTGACTTTGAATTATTTCAAAAATACCTCAGTCAAATCATCAAATATATAAATAGACCCATGAGTTAATAAATTAAGAATTCACTAGTGTTATCCTTTGAATCCCATAAATTTAACTTATCCTCATATAATAATTCAACACATGTTATAGTAAAGGATCTCAAATGTGTATTTGGGTCACCTTTTCTATTATACATGTCAAAAAACATGCCACAAGACCTATTGTTAGAGGATTTGTAATGATCTTAAATTTCAATGGTGTATGCAAGTAACATCCTTAAATATATATTTATCTTTTTTATTAGGCCTTGTATTCAATTTTTTCATCACTTGAAATATTTTTTTAATTAGTACATATAGGGTAGAGAAAGAAGTTGTTACAAGGTAAGGTTAGGGTCCACTAGGGTGGGTATAGGTTTGGACATGGTTGGTATTAAAAATTAGGATGTAATGGATTTGGAAAGAGGCATGGAGGAGGAAAAATAATGAAGTGTTTTTGTGGGCATGGATGGAGGAATAGAATGATGAATGGTCATGGTGGTAGAAGTAGGTATGACACACTTGAGAGGGGTGGTAGATAGTGTAGGTTTGGTGGTAGTGGATAAAATATGGATGATATTTAAACCTTATGTGGGATGAGAGTATGATGGGAGGGATGTAATTAGGAGATACTCCATAGAGGGTTAATGGCAAAGAGATTACATGAGAACGATGAAATGGTACAATAGTGGAGGTAAACATAATGCTTTTGGATTAGACAATAGTGAAAGTATGGGTAATTCTATGAGATAAAACAATAGTTGAAGTAGGTATTGTAGAAGAGTGGAGTAGATGAACTAAAAAAAGGTAGATGAAGTAATATTGGTACCAATATCTTATAAGACCTCTAATCCTTGGGGCTTGTTGTAGATAAACATATTATAAATCATGTCCACTACTTGTATAGGATTTTTAGTATTAGCTAAACTAGTAGGTTAAGTTGAAAAATATTATTAATTTCCATATGAGAAACATGATAATAATCATCCAAATTATTCTTGAAACAAAAGGATATATAAAATCTAGTATCATTATAGTTGACAATCATAGTGAGGCTTAGATTATAGAATTCCCTCTCAAATGATGATTAGGATCTTCAATAAATTTTGGTATAAAAATTGCACTAAAGAAATGAGAGGTTGGAAGATAAGGAAGTATAAATTATTCTCTCAAATTTCAAAAATCAAAAAAAATTACTAGTATATATAGTCTAAAAATTAATCCCTATAGAGGCATCTAATGGTGGGCAAGGAAAATAAAAAAATATCACAAAGAAACACAAAACCTAGAAGGAAATACATAGCAATTAAGTAGACAAAAATAGGAAACATAAACCCTAATGAGATATGAAGATGGTGAAGAAATCTAAAAATATAGATCTACAAAGCCATAAAAGAAAATAAGGTATAATCCTACAAGGTTTAAGAGATGTTGGGATTACAAAATGTAATGACACAAGAACTTGATACCAAATTATTAGGCCCAACAAGGTATTAATTGGTGTGGTAGAATCAAATAATTGGATAATAGTAGGCCTACCTTTTCTTCATCGAGGAATGAATAGACTATGAATAAATAACCAAGTTGTGGGGAATGGAATCTATTTTAATAAATATAGGCTAGTTAAATAAATGCAACCACTAAAACCATAATTAACCTCAATTTAAAATAAGGAGCTAGAAATGGTGAATGTGTAAAATATGCCTTTGAATTAAATGAGTAATAAGGTATATAGCTCTTAGAACATTGATAAAGAATAATTTAGTGCTACATAGAATTTGGTAAAGTTCTAATATAGAAAATAAATGCTCTCAATTTTTTCACTATCTTGAGCTTTGAATAGTCATAATTCTATGTAGGTTGGATAAAACCTCCTTGGGAGAAATCCCACATTCTATGGAGATTTTCTAGACTCTATGGAACTATTTTATAACCTGCAAGATCAATATGGCTAGTTGAGGACTATTGAAAACTATATAACCTCACACTCTAATGTTTACATATGTGTAAGAACTAGCAATTTTGAAGGATATGTTAGGAATATTGTTCAGTCACAAGGGTCATTCTCTCTTCTAGGTTAACCCCTTTTATTATTTTGGCTTTATTTTTTTTGGATGAATATCAAAGATAGAAATTTTAGAAAAGCAAATGTCCTAAATATTTTTTGTCAACTAAAGAGTTAAGCTAACAACTTATAATCAATAGGGGTCAATTATAGGGAACAAGCAATCAACAATTTAAGGATAGTGTAAACTAAAGAGTTGTGACACTTTCTATGTGAATTTAAGCTATAATTTGAAATTTTAAAATAAAATAATTATTTCTATCACCTTTTATTTTTATTTTTTAATTATTTTTTATTTTTTCTATTATTTTTTATTAAGTAACATTATTCCATAATGCATAACCTTCACTATATATTTTTTTAAAATTTATTGGAATTAGATTGTTACCTCTAATGTTTAGTGCATAGATATTTTTCGATAATTTTTTATTAAATATTTTATTTATTGTTGATTTTATAATTAATACTAACAAAAATTTTAGACCTATATTATTTTGTAACACATTTTTCTTAGCATATTTATCAAATTTAAATTAATTTTTTTAATTAAAACAAAGAAATATATATGGAGTGCAAAGTATTTTTTGATATTTTCTAACAATGTTTGTTATTTTTCTCAATGTCTTGAATAAAAGTCAATCATTTTTAATAATA
This sequence comes from Sequoiadendron giganteum, assembly GCA_007115665.2. NCBI lineage: Eukaryota > Viridiplantae > Streptophyta > Pinopsida > Cupressales > Cupressaceae > Sequoiadendron > Sequoiadendron giganteum. Next base: position 367,954,924 of record CM021101.1, on the reverse strand, counting down.
GGCCTACATTCATTATAATTTGTTAAAAATATATAATATTAAAGAAAACATAATACATATCATTTTTTTTTTGTTAAGACTAATGTTAAGGGCTACATACTTACAAATGTTGTTTTCAAATGACTTTATTTGATCCCTAGCATTTTGATAAGTGTAAGGGATCTCACCTCCTTTAATAAAACTCATTTAGATGGAACCTCTCAAAATTAAAACCATTATTTTTTCTAAAAAATGTGATTTGAGGTAAAAATTAGGATATCTCATGAGCAAGACACACTATTGTGTCGAATATAGAGATATGTACACAAGTGAGGATAAATAGAGATGGATAAAGATTGAGAAAATACCTAGACTCAACAAAAAACATATGCTACTTATCATTATATAATTATATTAAGATATTCTATTATAATAAACCCAAAATTACATAAAATTTACTTAAGCAAATCATACTCACGAAGGTGTGAGACCGGAAGGTGTGGACTATTTCTGAGGAAGCATAGGAGGAAAGAATTTGTAAGTTTTGTAGCAAAGGGGCGTTGGAGACAGAATGACACTTTACCACGGAGTGCACAGCTTATGAGGATATTTGTACTCAGTATGCGGACAACTCAAAGATTGACAATCTGCATGAGTTATTTGTTGAGGAGAAGATCAACATGACTGCTAATTTTTTGATCAAAATCCATAACAGAAAGTCCAACATCGAAAAAAATTCAGAGTTTACATAATTTCTATCACAAATCCCTTAGAGTCTTCGGTCCCGTAGAATCACATGATAGGAAGGCAGTAATGTATTCTTCATGAATCTTAAGCCTTACTCAAACAGGAAAGTTCGAAGAAAATCAAATCACCATCATACTTTGGTTTGAGAGGACTATATCAAAAAGAACCATGAGCGACATGGAAAAGAGGAAATCAAAACAGTAGCATGCTTTAAATGAATTAATAGTAGCAAATAAGCTTCACAAAATCCCACTAGGACCTACGAAGGAAACAAAGCATATCAGCTTCATTAAATCCCACAACCTCAACAATAGTATTAATAAACACTTCAATAGCCAATCCAGAGATAGTTATTCAAAACAGCCGTTGAAATTCCCAGATGCCCTGATCAAACGAACTGGCATAAACAGGGATCATCTTGCCATGGTTGGATACAGTGGAGCTGCCATGGGGGTACCCATCCCGTGCTGTTGTCTTTGCAGGTTCCCTGTCCAACCTGCAACAAGGCGAAAAACAGAAATCAACGCCAAAAACAGTTGAACGCTTCTAAAAGCAAAGATCTAGTCACATAAATGTATTACCGAGAGCAGGATCATATCCTCTGTGTTTGAGTTCTCTATACTCCTGGCGCAGAGCGCATGTATTGCAAAAACAATGGACAAGACAATCTGTGCAGGGGCTCTCCGCCAAGTTATATTTGGCCCGCATCTTGTTTCGGTACAAGCCCGCATAGCAGCACTCGCCACACCCCGTAAAATGGAGCAGGGCAACATAAATCCCTCCGCTTACAATGCATGCTGCGTCAAGTTCAACCATTCAGCCTTTCCATACAAATTAACATCCAATAAATATAAAATTGCTGGCCTAGAAATTGTTTGCTACACTTACGGGGAGATCCCTCATCCACTATCTCCGCTATTTGCCCAATAGTGATGCATGGGCAGAAGCATGTGATGCAACCTGCAGTCACACAACATTTCCATTATTATTACCATATAATCATAAAAGAGAGGGGAGGATAAAGGAGAATAACAAATAGATGGTTATACGGATGGAAAGATCATCAGAGCAGACGCAGAGGCCAGAGGACCACTCTGTGGGACGAAGAGGGGTGCCTTGTTGACGCGGCGGCGGCGGCACGTATTGTGGGGGAGCAGAGGGATTTTGGAATGGCGGCGGATACCCTGTTGCTATGTGCTGCGGAAGCGTAGGATAGAGGGGAGGAGCGGATGATTGAAGTTCCTGCTCGGCCTTTGGGGCATACATCTTCGTCTTCTCCTGCTGCTATTTCAATTTACAAGCATTAATTTTAGCCCCTCCAGGGAACATATATAACATTTACAGCATTCAGTTGTCGTTCCGGATGGTTCGATGATTTCAATTTTGGATGCTTTCGCTGAGCTTTCCAATGCGTTGAACGAGTTATGGTGTCTTCACCAGTAGAGCTTACAAAATAAGTTTGTGTATAAAAATATTTTGCTTTACCAAATACAACCTAATCATTGAGCATTGACCCGGTTTGTTACGTATGCAAATATTTATTAGTGTAAATTATTTTCCTAACAAAAGTCAAGGGATGAGGTGTATGGCCCTCCATCAAAGGTACCCTACACAATGTTTAAGACAATATAAGTGAGGGTTAAGTGTGGCGTCGCTTGATTGCGAGGGAATAGATTGTTTAATCGGGACATTTTAATTAAAAATATTAATAGAACAGTGAATATTTACTTAATGTGTTGTAGTTAATTTGGAGAGAGGATTTGGTATTCGTAAATTTTAATTTTATGCATTTCAAGTTTTTAAAAGATATTATTGGATTTTTATGAAAATTTCAACATATCTTAATATGTGATTTCAGAATTTAAAGTTATTGTTTGGGTTTTTGGTTAGTAATGACAACTATGAGATGAGTCAATATATGGATGTAGGTCCTTAAGTGCTCATTTCAAAGCGTCTTTTGAAACTTGTGCAAAAATAATCCCAATAAGTGTGTTATGGCGATCCTAAACTATCACAAATCATCTAATTAACACTCTAAATCCACATATTTATTTTGAAACATCAATGTCACATGTTTATGACATGAGAAAATATATTTCGAATGTCATAATAAAAGTTTCTATTGTCACCTTATAGAATTAAAATGACATATTTAATTAAACTTTATGCCATGTTTTAAATGAATTTGAGGTTTACTTCTTTTATACCAATGCACCTTTACATATTACAAGGTTAACTCTACACCTAAATTTTATCATATATGTGAAGCCTCTCTCTTTATGCTCAAACTATTTTTCATGATGTAATTTTTTTGTCAAAACCTCTTCACTGACACTCAGGGATTACCATAGAGAGCACACTCATTTGTAGGTGTTGAGAGGATGAAACACCATCATTGTCACTCCCCAACAAGTGCTCATGGGAAAAACCCACTCATGTGCAAGCTTTCACGGTAGAAAACCCACTCTCCAATTACTCACAAATAAGGGCTTCTAAGAAAATAATATTTCCCTTTTTGGGCTTCTAAATTTGAATATAGTTTTTTTAACAAAAGTTTCCTAATTTTACATGATATTTTCTCTATATAAATTTCTCAAACTACACAAACGTTTATAAAGTGCCACATGATATAAAACTTAATGTCATTTTATAAATGTATTTGAGTTTGACTTATTTTACACCACTATGTCATTACATATCATAAGGTTAGCCTTAAACCTAACTTTGTACCATATGTGCAAAGCCTCTCCCTTTATATTATGCTACTTTTCATGATGGGAATTTATTGTTGAAGCCCCTCAAGTCACATGCAAGTATTGACATGTACAAACATACTCATTTATAGATGTTGAGAGAATAAAACACCCTCATGACTACTTCTTTGCAAATATTGATGGGAAAACCCTTTTATGTACAAATTTTAATAATAAAAAACCCACTCATATCTATATTACTCTAGATTATATTTTACTACAATAATATCTTTTTTTTCATATAATATAACTCTACATGGTTTATTTGAAATTAGGATTTTCTATTGAGAGTTTGACAAATATATATGACTAATAATACACACACAATGTAACTCAAACAAACCACAAAGTGTTTTTTGTTGCAATAAACTCGCCTTTGTCCTATAATATAAATTCAAAAAGATTTTTGTAAAATAAAGATGCTACATTTTTCTCTTGAGGGTTTCATATATGTGTGTATGTGTGTGTAGGCATACACACACACAATGTAACTACAGCAAAATCATAGAATATTTTATGTTATAATAATCTCTCCTTTCTCCTATATTGTAACTCCAAAGGGTTTATATGTGAGAAAAATTGTTATAGTTTTGCAGTCATATAAAGCTGATGGTTTTATTTGTATTGACAATTCTCTATTTAATGTTTATTTCCATTGAGAGGATTCTCTATATTACCATGTATATGTTTTTATACAATTACATATCTATTTATACAATTATACACACACACATAATGGTATACACATACATGTTTGTATATTTCTTTTATAAATATATAGATTTATAAATATTATTTAATTTGTATACACACATGTACATATATGTACAACTCATACAAATGCATATACAATTGTGTACATTTATTGATTTCTCAACTATTTATATTTTGTAATGTGAAAATTACAAGTTCTACAATTTGCACTTTAAATATTTATTGATGCATATTTAAAACATTTGTCCAATGGTGTATACATGACACATGTTTTTCAACTAATATATAAAGATATAAATATAATTTATGGTGTTAATGCTTACAAATGCATAGTTACAAATTGATTATTTTTTAAGATTTGGGAGAGACTTATCTCAGTGTAGACTAAACATTGTTGTTGAGATAAACAAAAAAATAATTTCAAAACATGGCACTCTCATACAAAGGATGTAATAGAGTCAAGGAATGGTCAACAAGGAAAACATTAGAGGATGTAAGAAATGTGAGAATTATGAGAACTTTGAGATTCTATTAGTTATTGATAGGGTGTGTGCACCAATGTATGATACAAAAAAGGTGTCACATTATTAAAATTCATGAAATTTCACCTTTTGTGCATGCCAAATTTGGCGCTCACCAAATGAGAAAGGTAGATAAAAAAACCAATGTTTTAAACCCTCATTTTTTCTTCATCCACGACTTGTGCTCCCATTTTCTTTCCTCTATAATTCAACAAAAGGAGATCATTTTTTGCACTCTTAACTTGTGATTCTTTGCGAGTATGCCGCCAAGATGTCAAAGAGATCAAAGAGGTATGTATTTTTATTGTTTATTTTTGAATTTGAATTAAAATGTAGATTGAAATAGGTTTTTTATTCATTTTTTTTTTAATTTCCAAGAAATCAATCTCCACCTCTAAAAATTGACAGTTCACAATCAACCCCTCACGAAGACCCTCCCAAACAAGAAGAACCTTATGTCGGAAGAATGAAGAATATTACATCCCTTGATATAGTTCTATTGTCATTGATGTCATCATAACATATGTGTTACAAACTACATCTGATATTCTAAGCCTGGTAATATAGAATAATCCTCCGATATTTTGATCCAGATTTCCTCTCTAGTAATTGTTGTTATCTCAGTTTTTGGGCAATGGTCTATGATTGGTAAAAGAATGCATGGATGGGTTTTCGTGCATAAAAATGCTCATGGTCACCTCTGGTATCATTCTATTGATTACATTTTTTGTCATTAGGTCTATTGCTGGCCGACCTAACAAGCGGGTGAAAAAGAAATGGATTAAGTTTTGTTTATATAATCCATGCCGACATATTGTTGCGTGCCACACGGTTGAGGAAGTTTTTGTGTTCTTGGAGCTGACCTAATTGGTTAGCTTATGAACAATCAAATATTTATATAAGATGATTTTGAAGATAAGAAGCATAAGTGTGCAACCTGTATGAAAGTGAAGAATGTGAAGTGTGATTTGTTGGCATGTGAATTTATTGTGCTACAAAGGAACTAAATCTATACTAGTGGTCTACTCTTATCAATTCATTTCTAGTGATTAGCCATTCTGTTACTTTAAATCTCTATAGGCAGTGAGCCTCTATTTTGACAGTGAGTCTTGACAGTAAGCCACCCCTTTTGTAATATATTATAACTGGTTATAGTATATTGTGAGTTAATTCTCATCGTGGTTTTTCCCATTCTGGGTTCTCCACGTAAAAATCTTGGTTTCTCTTGTGTTTTGTGCTTAATGTTTAGTTAATGTTTCTACTTGTTCTGATTATCTTATGCATTGGATTTGTTGGATGGTATTTGTTCAATAAGTTTAAGAATATACTGATTCATCCCCCCTATCAGTATATTGGATATTTAACAATTGGTATCAGAGCTTGGTTCCTTTGGAGAAGTCTAACAGCTTGAGAGAGATCTTGGAAATTAAACAAATTGCTGATAATGCAAAACTCAAGACTGCCTTGGATGATCTTGATAAAGCTGATAGTGAGAATAAGGATTTGAAAGAAAGTCTTCATGAAGCAAATGAATGCATTCGGAAGATGAAGGAACAACTAAATAAATTCAAAGAGAGACATAGAGAAGTCAGTGATCAATTAAAACAAGCAAATGAAGACATTACCAGACTATGTTGCAAGTCGAAGAAAATAAGAGAATTGAAGATGGTTTGAATCATAGTAATGAGACTCAAACTCGGCTCAAACTTAACTAGGGTGAATCGACTTGGGGGACTCATACTCGACGCAGACTCAGCAAAATAAAAAAAAGTTGAAAAAACCCTAGAAATTTAGAGATTTTTAAGGATTTAAAACATGTTTCAAGCACCCTTTATTGAATAAACCTTAAAGATACCACAAAATCATTAAATAGAAGAAAATTTGATCACATACACAAATATACAACACAAATTGTAGTCGAGAAGTGAGCTGCTAAAGGAAATAACATACTTAGATATATTTAAATATAGTCAAATGTATACAAAACTCATAGAATATGAAATCCATGACATCAAATGTTCTATCAATATGAAATATCTAAAAAGTAGCCACAAGTCTATGACTTAGTGGAGCCAACATCCTTCCTATGAAGGCTTCTAAGGGTCCTTGATGATGTAGCAGCTGCATCCATAGTCTTTGCATGTGTCTGACTCTTGATGCCTCTCTCACCAACAACAGTTGTGTCTCCTCGTGCTCTAGCCTCCTCCTCAACCATGGCTACAACCTTAGCCTCTCTCTTTGCCTGGTCCACCCAATCAAGGTCCTCGTCACTAAAAATTGCATCTGTAGCCTTAGTGATCCACTCAAACTGTGGATCAACCTCCTCTAGCCTGATCAGGGTGTTGTCATGGTTAAAAAGCTTCCTGTATCTGAGATGAATGTTGTAATGAACATATACCAAGTCATTCATCCTCTCCACTAGTAGTCTATTGTGCTTCTTGGAGTGTATGTCATCAAACATACTCCAATTGTGCTCACAGCCAGATGAACTGCATGGCTAGCTCAATATATGAATGGCAAAATTTTGAAGGTTTGGTGTATCAGAACCAAATATCTCCCACAAACTATCTAAAATGAGAAAAATAAACAAAATCAATCTCATTTCAAGTTTCAAGTTCAACATTTAATAATAAATTATAATATAAAAAGATGAAAATTATTCCCTTAAATATATTTTTACCTGTATAGTAACAGAAGGAAACATCCGCTCTATCATCGAGTAGAGCCCACTAAGAATCTATCTATCTGCACAAAAATCATGTTTGAATTGGAAGGCCGAATTTAGGAAACATGTAGCTGCATGGATGGGCCTATGAAGTTGGTGTCTCCATATCCTATCTATGATCTCCCAAATGGGATGATACTTCTCCTCAACTCCACCATAGATGGATATAATGGCCTATTTGGCCCTATCCATGCCCTCATATATGTAACCCATTGCGAGCTTCTCCCCATCAACAACTCGTAGGAGAACTATCAAGGGCTCGGTAAACTGCAAAGTGCAAAAATTGTGAAACATTAACTTAAGTAAGTGTGAACAAAAATAAACAAATAAAATTAAAATATGAATAAAAATTAAAACATAATGAAGAATTAAATTTTACCTTCAGAATCTCCTTCACTAGTGTCCAAAACCCTGGCTCATTAAAAATGGAATCAACCACAACAATCGTTGCAGTGCTTGTAGTATAGGATGAAGAAGACCACTCCTCACCAACAAACATGCGCCTTAAAGGTGCCTTTGACCGAATCAAGGATTGTAATGTGATAAAATTTATTGCAAACCTAGTGATGCCAGGACGAGCCAACTCCCTCAACCCTGTGTATTGCCTCACAAGGTTATGCACCCATGTGTGATTGTATACAAATTTGCAAATGTTTTTTGCGACATCCACACATGTTTTGATCCATGTGAGCTTTCCAAGATCCTCTAACATGAGGTCAATGCAATGGGCAGAACATGGAGTCCAGAATATAGTAGGGTGCCTCTCCATCAATAATTTACGAGCAACAACATAATTTGTTGTATTATCTGTCACCACTTTCACTACATTCTCTTTGCCCACCTCAACTATCACCTCCTCTATAGACTCACAAAGGTATGTGGAATTTTTGAATTGGGTGGAAGCATCAATAGACTTGATGAAGATGGTGTCATCTCAAAAAATAAGAAAAACCAATTATTCAATAAATTAAAAAACATAAATCAGCCATATTAAATTATTAATCACTAAATCAAATTCAAATTTCAAATTAATCAATGCATTGAGGGAAGTAAAATTACCTCTAGAGGAAACTAGAGAATTAAGCAGCATCCTATTTCTCCTATCAGTCCAACCATCAGTCATGATGGTGCAACCAAACCTCCTCCACTGCAAGAGTTGCTCCTCTAATTGTGCTTTTACATCAACCACCTTTTGAGTCAAAAGTGGACCCTTTAATTCATCTTCAGTAGGGGCTTTGAACCCCACCCCACATATGGTAATGGCATCAACCATGTTTTTCCAAAATGGAGTCCTAAAACATGTCATAAATAAATTAAAAAGTTACTTAGATAAGTATTGTAAAATGAAAATTTTTAAGTTTTTAACTTTAAATTTGAATTTGATAATGAGATACATCTAGAATATAGATTCTAAAATTTAAATATAAATTTTAAAACAATTAAACGAAAAAGAATTACCTGGCTACATGGAAGGGAATGGTGCAATAGTACCAAAAGTCGGCAATTATTTTCTTGGTTGCATCATGTGCGTCCTTGTTCCAACCCATGCTCTCAAGTGACGGTTGGGAACCAGGAGTAGTTTGTGGTACAAAATATGAGTCCACCCTATATTTATGAACTCTAGGTCCAATGCTAACACTCCCACTACCACTAGCAGTAGCAACACCAAAAACAGGAGTAGTAGTACTAATAGTAGTACGCATAGCTGGTGCAATAGCACAAGCACTAGCACTAGCACTAGGATGGTATGGAGGTATGGAAGAAGCATCTCCAACAACACCAAGTCCCTATCCAACACTCGCCAACTCTTGCCTCTGCCTCTTTTTCATTTCTTTTTTCATTTCAAATGTTTCTAATTACACTTGCACTTGTACTTCACGAACAGCCTTAGGAGGTGCTACAGTGCAGCCCACTACATCATGGATGGGTATGCGTGCAATATGATATTTCAATCTGTTTATGCCTCCACAATATATTGTTTTGCAATATTTACATTTTTCCTCTCCTTTTTTCATTTCGAGAAATATTTTAGCATGTTTCCAAGCAGGGTCTTTTCTGCCTAGGGTTTGAGACATTGTGAAAATATGGTTTGATTTGCAATAAAAAGTAGGGTTTCTAAAATTATTTAAGCTGCAAGTAGGGTTTCTAAATTTGTAAAAAAAATAATTTAAACTCAAAAAAATAATGATTTTACAAATTATAATGAATTATTTGTTAAAAAAACACAAAAAAACCAAATAAAATCAAACTTACCTCTTAAATCTAGCTTGGAATGGAATGCAAACTCCTCCCAATTGTTGGTAATGAGCTCTCAATGCACCTCCTTTCTGGTATAAAGCTTCCCAAATGATTTAACACCCTGGATTTCTCTTCAACAGCTTGTCGGTTGCCCTACAATGATCTCTTCTTTTTCTTCACAACTCTCTCTTCTCCTCCTATTTTTCCAAATGAATGAAATGAGGTTTCTTTTAGGGCTAGGGAGATAATATAAGTCAATTTTTTTTTTAAAGTTGATTTTTTTATGTTTTTTGGCCTTTTCTTACGTCAGTCGCATCCAGGGCTCAGGACTCACCTAGAAGTAGCGCATCTGATGCATTCGGTGCATCTGGCAAGGATGTGGTTGGACATAGTTGCGTCCGCGTCCAGGCTCCTAGGACCCGGCCAAGGGTGCCAGGCTCGGGACTCACTAAGTCCTGGCGAGTCTGGGCGAGTCTCATTTCTATGGTTTGAATACATAAATGGAGGATAAGTTTGATGAATGTTCTAGGCTTGAGCAAGAAGTGGTGAATCTGAGAGCACAACTAGAAAAAGAAAAATTTTGTGAGGATAGTTTCAAATCAAGCTCCATTAGGCTTGATGAATTGATTGTAGGACAAAAACTTTTAAAGATAAAGGTGGACTGGGTTTAGAAATAGGTGAAAGCTCTAAAGCAATAAATGATCAAAATTTTCAAGGTCAAGGGCAGCAGAAAATAAATTTAAGAAGGAAACCACCTATCAGACAACCAAATGCACAAAGATACCCATCTTTCAATGACACTTTTTTTTCATGCAACAAGTTTGGTCATAAGGCAATTGAATGTAGAAGTGGGATGAATCAGTTTTCTGGTTCTTTCCCTGGACAATGCTACATGCCCGTAATAAGTTTGGACATAGAGAAAATGAATGCAAAACCCTGATGATGAATCAATTTAATGGAGGTAGAGTAAATCAATCCTTTACCGGTTATTGCTATAATTTCAACAAATATGGGCATAAGGTGAATCAGTGCAGATCTTGGATTAATGGAAATCAATCAAATCAAAGAAAATTTATTTGCTATAACTACAACAAACCAGGACATATTTCAAAAGTATGCAAAAATTAAAAAGTGAAATCAATCTACTCCAGAAAGGAAGAATGAACATGTGAAGAATGTTGACAAAGAGAAAGTAAAGCAAGAGATGAGTAAGATATGGAAGAAGAAAGAGGATTCATAATCTTCTGATGCATCTATTCCCTTTGGTGGTGCAAATAATTCCTCCGGGAACTAGACCTAGCATGGTCTTATGGGGAGCTTTAGCAGAAAATCTCTCGAATCCCCTGATTTTGAGTGTGTCAGACCTTGGCACGAGGTGATGTTGTGCAAAATGATTAGGCAGAGGTTTTGAAAATGAAGCTAGAAGAAAAGATGCAGGTATGCTTGCTTGTGGAGCATATTAGGGTTTTTTAGTGCGAATGAAAGGTTTTGTCAGCTTTTTGAATTCCAAGTGCATTAAATGTGAATTAGGGCATCAAATTACTCTATAAAGTGAGATTATGAAAGCGTTTTGATCACTTGTACAATCAAAGAAGGTGAAAAGTGACTTAGAGCATTTTGGAGTGAATTGTTGTGCGATTGGTGAAAACACTGGTTTCGGTGATTTGTGAGGAAAGAGGTATTTTCTTTTGAATTTGTGCTTCTGTGAGCTTGTAAATTTTTGTATGAATATTTTAAGAATCTTGGCATATAGATAAATGAAAACTCATGTGGTTGTAAACACAAAAGAAAGATCTAGACCCTCATACATAAAATATTCGATGAAAAAGTTTTAGGATGACCTTATGGGCGCTTTCTCTTCAGTTCCCCATGGTGTCATGCTGAATGAAGACACAAGAATGTACATTAGGGTAAAAATAAAGGAATTCAATCACATAAAATTGATTGATATGTGGATTAATGATATCATTGGAGATGATTTCTTGATAGAGCCTAAATACTCGAATCTTGCGACGATGAAATTGGATTGTTGAAACAACTTCCCAAATTTCAGTTCCACAGTGGATGATCCATATATAAAACCAATCCTAAGCAGAATGCATGATCAATTCTTATGGACCCATGAGCCACATTTGATAACAAAGGAAGCGATCAAAGCCATCATCGAACTATGTGACTCTGGATCAGTACCAGTACTAAAAGTCATGGAGAATGATACAGTAACAAGTCTCACCGGTGCAACCTATGACAAGAGGGCTCTTGCTACAAATCCAGCTATGAAGTATGCGTCAATAATGATTGGCCACAAAATCTATTTCAATAATAGAGAGAACTTTGTGTCAGCCACAACAATTTTTACTTGCTATGATATATTCGTAAATGGTGTGAATTATGATTTGTGTGAGCTTCTCAGGCAACAACTGCTTGAGAACCTAAGGATGTCAAAGGAGAAAAATTATCCCTTCAAGTTTGGTTCTCTTATTATGTGTTTACTAGTCTATTTTCTCATAATGCTTCCAGGAAAATATGGAACCGTGTATTGGGATCTATCCCGACCGGTTGCTCATCATATTTTTGAGCACATGAATAAGTTGGGCGATGCGGACAATGTATCAAATTCTAAGAAGAAATTTTTCTCTATTTTTAAGAAGAATATGAATGAAAGAGACAAGATTCCAAGGAATATTATTAAGAAATACAAGAGTGATATTATATTCCATGTTTCTTCTGATGAATGTATGATTAAATCAATTAAACCTCAGTCCGTCTAGATTCAGCCTCTAGTTTATGAGGTCTTAGAATAAGTTGTTGAAGGATATGTGCAAATTTTATTGAAGATTCCTAAGGATCCAAATGAATCCTAGATTGGGACTTATGCATAAAAATCTATGGAAGTGCGGTTGGAACACAACAAAGCTAAATCTCAAAAAAATGTAAGAGAAATGTTGAAGAAATCTAGTTTCACTGATGAGGAGTTAGCTCTAGGGAGAGCTCTTGGAAGGCAGAAAACTGAAGAATCTCCTAGTGTAAGGAGATTTGGTAGGATCCCCTCTTCATCTACACCTACCTCTGGATATGTTGCAGTGAAGATTGAACCCCGTGTTGCTGATAAAGGCAAAGGCCTCACCCCTTCTGGTCCCACTACCAAATCGGGAAAGAGAAAAGGTTTTCCTTCGGTAGCCCCTGTTAAGTGAGGAAGAAAGGAAAAATCCACTAGGGAGAAGAACATGAGCATTATATATGTTCAAGAGGAATAATAAGAAGACCTTGTTGCAAAGTTAACAAGGAAAATAAGGGTAAGTGTCTCCTCTAGTGAAGGTGCATCATAAGAACCTAGTGTTGGATCAAGGAAAGTACACTATGTATCATCCTAAGAGGATTTCGATGAGTAGGATGTAAGTGATATTGAAGGTGATGCAAAGAAAGCCAGAGTTGAAGAAGTATTAGTGGACCAAGGAGAACAAAATGCCTCTTCGGTAAGACCCGGTTCCCCTTTAAAACTGGATGTTCTAGTGAATAATCTAATAAATCATGATAATACAATGAAGACCATAGTAGAAGTGTGTGATTCTGTAGGAGAAAAGGATAAAGAAACAATGATTCTAGCCACCATCAAATATGTTATTATTTTAGAAGCTAAATGAGATAACATTAGATGTGATGTTTTTGAAAAGTTGTGGGAAATATGATGAAAAGTAGAGCATAGGCAGTTGAGTTAGAAGAAAGAATAAGAAATAAAGCATACAAATAAATTGCATCATCCCTGTCTTCGGATAATTTAGAATCTTTAAAGAATATTTGTGCTAATATGTTCAGAGTTTAAAGAGAAGATTCAACACTCTGATGGAAAAGGACAAGAATGAAATAAGAGGAATAAGGAAAGAAATGATAAATACTATCAAAAGTATAGCAGAATAGTACAAAATGATTAGTGCATTTGGTTCGACACTTGAAACTAGAAAAGAAACTAATGCAGAAGTTGTGGAAGAACATTCTTCTGGTACTGTTGATCAAGTAGAAGAAAATGTTGAAGTATAAGTTCATGTTGCTACCCATCCGGTTTACCCAGAAAAAGAAGATAGAAATGTGGAAGAGGAAGAGAAGAAGGAAGAAGAAAAGGAAGAAGAAATTGAAAAGGAAAAGACAAAATAAGAAAAGTTAGATGGAGAAGAGAATGTAGAAGAAGAGAATGCAGAAAAACAAAATTCAGAAGAAGAAAAAGTTGAGGAAGAAGAAGATAGAAATAATAATTCAGATGTCATTGCTGGAGAGAATGAAGAAGTAGCTCAGATGGTTGTAGGATCATAAAAGTCCACTAGATAATCCTCCTTTGGTGATGATGTACTAAAAGGACTGCTATCCAAGTAGATCAAATTTCAACCAGTGATTCCTCTAGAACTCTTACAACCTCCTATGAATCAAGGCTTTGCGGATATGAAAAAGATTTCTTCGATGCACAAACTATTACTGGGTGATGTATTTCATACATCTGGTAGGAAAGAAATCTTAGAAATGCATCAGAAAGGATATGAACTTATTGATGATGCCATTAAAACCTTATAGGATGTTACACCGAATACATCTGTAGACACATCTCTTTCTCTGGTTGAGAAATTGAAGCTCTTACTGGACTCCTTCAAGGAGCATGCCACAAGACTTATTGAGAAATAAAAATAAGATATGGAAGAGAAGCTGAATGAAAAGAGATTGTTGATCCTTCACAAAAATGTTCCTTGTCACATACTAATGTAGAGAAAATCCTTGAAGCTGTGAAGGATTGTGAAGCTAAAGCCAACTTCGTGTTTGCATATTGCATAAGGTGGCTTGATGCCACACAAAGCATCAAAGATCTCATGGTATTAATTGAGTCCCAACTAACTGTTGTCTCTGACACCTACAATGTATCTATGGACAAAGATAGATCAGCTTGGAATGCTATTTCTGCACAAAAAGAAAAGTTCGTTATGTTACAAAAGCAAAAAGAAGAGATAATCAAAAAATTTGGCTTACTTGGTGATAATGTCAGGATGGAGTATGCTTCGGTAGCCAATGATTTGGCTAATGTTGAGAATTTGGACAAGATCAATTTGACCCCGGATACTCCAGATGAAGTTGAAGAAAATTTAATTGCTTTAGAATCTTTGAAAAAACTATTGGTATTTGCTAAGAAGAGTTGGGAGAACGGCAAAGCAGCCTGGCAAGACATTTTACAGGAACTACAAAGTGCTCCCTCCTCTAAGTAAAATATTTTTATTTTTACATTGATTGGGATAAACTCCTCAAGGGGATTTTCAATAGTATGATTCCCTGTGTTGTTCATACCGGACCCTATGTATAATTTTTTTTTGTTCATGTTTTTTGACCTTTGTCTTTGATGTCAAAGGGGGAGAATGGAAAGAGGAAAGAAAGTACAGAAGTTGGTAAAAAAAAAATTTGGCACATGTTTCCATCAATGAAAAAGGGGGAGATTGTTGGAAGAATGAAGAAGATTACATCCCTTGATATAGTTTTGTTTTCATTGATGTCATCATAACATATGTGTCACAAAATGTATCTGGTATTTTGAACTGTTAATATAAAATAATCCTTCGGTATTTTGATCCCGATTTCCTCTTTGGTAATTTCCGTTATCTCAATTTTTGGGCAATGGTCTGTGATTGGTAAAAGCATGCATGGACATGTTTTTGTGTGTATATATGCTCGTGGTCACCTTCGATATCATTTTGTTGATTACATTTTTGTCATTAGGTTTATTGCTCGCTAACCTAACAAGCAGGTGAAAACAAAATGGATTAAATTTTGTTTATGTAATCCATGCCGACATATTGTTGCATGCCACACAGTTGAGGAAGTTTTTTTGTTCTTGGAGCCAACCTGATTGGTTAGCTTATGAATGATTTAATATTTATATAAGATGATTTTGTAGATAAGAAGCATAAGTATGTAAGGTATGAAAGTGAAGAATGTGAAGTGTAATCTACTAGCATGCAAATTTATTGTGCTACAAAGGAACTAAATCTGCACTAGTGGTGTACTCTTATTAGTTCATTTCTGGTGGTTAGCTATTCTCTTACTTCAAATATATGTAGGCAGTGAGCCTCTATTTTGGACAGTGAGTCCCGACAGTAAGCCACCCCTTTTGTAATATCTTATAACCGGTTATACTATATTGTGAGTTAATCCTCACCATGGTTTTTCCCATTATGGGTTTTCCACGTAAAAATCTTAGTGTCTCTTGTGTTATGTGCTTAATGTTTAGTTAATGTTTCTACTTGTTATGATTATCTTATGCATTGGATTTGTTGGATGGTATTTGTTCAATAAGTTTAAGAATATACTAATTCACCCCCCCTCTCAATATATTTGATATTTAACACCTTAAACCCCTCCCTCAATTCATAGGCATCCACAAGGAACTCAAGAAAATATTTTAAATCAAATTAAAAAAAAAGAGAGCTTAAACAATTGGTTTCAAGATTAAATGAACATTCTGCAACCCACCCTTATAGGAAAGGAATTGTCAAATCGCTAAAGTCGATTGTGTCTCACATAGGAGCAATGAGTGAGAAAATTAATTTTTGATTGAATAAGAGGGAGGAAATAAAATGATTTTATTCAATTGGACTTTCCTATGTACAAGTGAAAAAAGAAAAAACTAGCAAAGCTGACTTGTGTTCCCTTTTTACGAACCCAAGAGCCAATGCACCTTTTATCACATACATGCAAGAGGTTCCCCATCCATTGATGCCACAATGAATTAATTAAAATTAAGTTTAAGAAGTGGTGGTGGATGGTTTTATACCAACCTCCATGCATTAAGTTCTATGAGGTACCACAATATTTTTTGAGGAAACTCTATTGTGAGTTTTTCCTCAATAAGATGCCAAATTATTTTGACTATTGATACTTTTAGGGTAGAGGTGGGGGCTCCACACATGGTAGACTAGGTGGACGATGTAATCTATAGTTAGCATTGAGAACCTTGGTGAAACTCATGGTGGATCATGTCACCATTCCTTCTATTATGAGTGATAGTATCGAGGTGGACATGTTGGACTCGATTAGCTCACTCACTTAGAGCATTATGCAATGTGTGAGGCCTCTAGTAGAGCTTGATGTGGGTGAGACTTCTAGGCCAAGAGTTCCATCCCACCATTGTCGCTCTTGTGGTGTTCTTTGCACATATGATGGTGTGAGTGCTTAGGATGCAGCTACACAATATACATCAGTTACAAAGTAGATGGTTATCATAGATGCCTTGTTGAATGAAAAATTTGATATTGATACTTAGGTAAAATTCAACAAATTCATTTAATTTTACTTATTAAATTTTATTTTGCAATGTAAGAATAACTAAAGTAGTAGAATGAGTATGATGAAAATTTAGGATCAGAGTGTTGATGATACGTGCACCATTCCTATAGACCCCTATATGTTTACAATGTTGAGTCCAAATGAATGTAACTAGTATTAAAGAAATAAGTATTGCATATGAATATTTGAACATTATATGAATGATTATCTCTTATCATGCTTTCGATGTCAAATAGTTTTTTGGTGGACCTTCGACCTTGACACCTAGCTATTCTCATCCTCAAACAACTTTCACTCAGGTAACCTTTATTCATTAATGGTTTTGTAAAATAATGTTAGCTAGGTTCTTTAAAGTGATGGGTGTAGGAGAATTCATTAGTCTTTTAAATAATGCATCATATATTTTGTCTTTGAACTTGTCATTTTCACTTTCCTTTCAATCTTAGACCCTTTGACATATTAATTTTTCTATCTTATAGCTTTGTATTTGATGATAGTGTCTTCTTTACGATTGAAAACTATTATTTTGTGATGAAAATGTACAAAGGACTACCATTTTAAAGTCTGAAACTACCCTTTTTCATGATTGTCTTGAGTTTGATGTGAAGTTAAGGACACTTCAATGACTACCCTATATCATTTGACTATCCTTAAATTTAACCTTGTATTGTCATCTATGATTAAGTGACTACCTTCTTTCCTATAATGCTCAACTACTCTTGAAGTTTTCCCTTTATAATAAATAACACTTCTTGGAAGCCTTTAGTCTCAAATCTCCCTTCCATATCTACCCTTACTCATCATGGTTTCAATATTCTATGCATTATTATCTTCAACCACTTACATGCATTCTGTGTCTAAAATAAATCCATGGAATACCGTTAAATCCTTAGAGACCATTGTACTATCAAACTATCCCTAGATTGACCTATTAGGGCTCAATGTGCCACTATTATGATTCAAAAAACCAAAATTTCTAAATTGACTTCTAATAATCTCCCAAGCTTTCTATATACTCTTGAACACATTGGATCCAACAAGTACTACAAGAAAATTACCAAACAAAACATGTCATTTATGAGGAGTTGTTTCCTAATTTTTGCTTGTTTTGAAGTAGTTGATTGGATGTTATTCATTACAAGAACCTTCCAAGGTTCATTTCCATTTAATGCATTAGGGATCCACTTTCCATCCAAGGAGATCACATGTTTTTTAAATATCTCAATCTTAAACCTCCTTCCAACTTCTCTAAGTAGTACCACTCTGATTTAAGATGTTTTTTCTTATTACCTTTCCCGTCCGACCATAGGAGCAGTCTAATATTTTTTGAATTTCATTTATCTAGTAGCTGCTAAATAGTGAACTGAGGAATAATAAAGGTTGTAAGATGATAGTATTTTTTGTCACACCTAGAACCTACCAGCCAAAGATAATATTTTTTATTCCATTAGCAAATATTTTTTCTACTTTTCTCTTAATCTAGTCTCACATATCTTTCAGATACGGGTTAACAACAAAAGGAATGCCAAGGTACCTAACTTGTTTGTTAGGCCCTCCCTATTGAAACTTAAACTTAGTGAGCTAGTCTAGGGGTACTTGTGCCAACTCAACATTATAGATTTTTCCTTAGAAATTATAGCTCCAAAGGCTTCATAAAACAAATTAAGTTTGTGCATAAGATAGTCAACATTTATTTCTTCAAGGTCAACAAAAATTACAGTATCATCTACAAATTTATTGTTTAAAAGGTCATCTCCATTGGGGAGAGCTAGGCCTTTAACTTTAGGTGACAATTCAATATCCCTTAAAAGGTTGAAAATAACGCCTCAAGCTATTGAAAATAGGGAAAGGACAAGATGACTACCTTTCTAGAATTGAACTTTGTGGAGTGAATTGATTTGAAAAAGATCCATTAACATATATTTGAGCTACAACATCATTCAATAGAGTCTTCACCATTTGGAAAATCCCACTTGGAAAACCAAATGCTTTAACTGACATCATCAAAAATGACCACTCAACCCTATCATATTTCTTTTCAAAGTCTAGGAAGAGAATTCTAGTGTTTTGGTAGGAAGTTATAGCACAATCCATGGCTTCCCAACTAAAAATGAGATTCTCCAAAATGTATCTACCCTTAGTGAATCTTGTTTACATAGAACTTTAATAAACTTGGGGAGGATGTCCACTAGTCTAAGGGCCAATTATTTTTCCAAAATCGTATGAGACATTGAGAAGGGTAGTAGGTCTCCAATTCTTAATTAATGTCTTATCCCCATCCTTTGGGATAAGCTTGATAATCCCTTTATTGATTTTACAACATAAATAACCTTTGTTTATAGCTTCAATATAGAATTGCAAAAGATCATCTCCAATTCAATCTATGTTTTTTGTCTAGAATTTAGTTCGGCCATGTACTCCAAGGGTCCTATCATTAATTATATTTTTAATAGCATTTACTATTTCTTGTTTTGATACTTTCATATTTAGAGTTTCTACAATATCATTTGTGATATTCTTAGGAATCAAATTTTTGCATAGGTTTCTAGCATTATGTCTTTGAGGATTTTTCCCTTTAGATGTGAAGAGTCTTATAAAAACTATGAAATTGATTGTTTATTTATTCAAGATCACTTAATAGTTTGTTATCATCCAAAATATGGTCTACTTTTTCTCTAAATTTTTTATCTTTGATATATCCAAAGAAGAGTTTGGAACCCTTATCCCTATTGTTAAGCTAGTTCATTTTGGCTCTTACTCTTAATCCTTGTATCTGTTTAGCTTGTAGATTTTTTTTAAAAATTTTTGCTATGAATAAATCCTCATTCAATCCTAAATTCTTGAGGTCACTTTGAAGTTCCTTTTCTAGTTTAAATATACCTTCTTGAAGGCCATTTTTTGTTTTCCTATTGTCTAAGGCTCTATTTTCCAATAGTTTGAAATATAGTGGCTAAAATTTTAACATTATTATTCCATATTTTAGTGGAAGTTTAAACTTTTAAAATCCATCTATTAATTTCTCTAAGGGTAAATATTGCTTCATTGATATGATCATCTTTTAGCAAATTGGTGTTTAGAAGGAATTTAATTTTCTTTTCACTGTCCTTATGTCTATCCTTAGATATATGAATCTTAGAGAAGATAAGATGATGCTAAAATAAAGAATAAGGGATAACCTTAACTCTACATTCATCACAAGTCTGATCAAAGATTAAAAAAATACTTATTTACATAAAATCTATCCAATCAACAATATATCTTTCTACTTCCTTTTTGGTAATTACACTAGGTAAATGAAACATGTTGGTTTTCTTTTCTATAACCTCCAAGACGATAAAAAGGTTGATGTTATTCTTCATTTTATGTCAAATACAATTTTCATTTTCTTTCCACTCCATCTCACTCCCTCCAGATTTATCCTCCCTACTTTCAATGATGTTAAAACCACCTCCCACAATTCAAGGGATGTCATAAAGTCCATACATCCATTTCCAAAGCTCAATTCTCCCCCAATGTTCATTGGGAGAATAAACTAAGCACAACCCAAATTTCGTAGTGGATCCCTCTTGAGAAAGGCTAGTTTAAGTTAAAATTTAATGGATGCTCTAAAGTAAGCTTTGGTATGGCTATTGTAGGGGGAATGATTAGAGAACATAAAGGTATCCTCATTGAAGGATACACAAAAAACCAAGGTATTTTTGTTAGTAATGTTGCTAAAGCCACAACTGCTTGGTGGGGAATTAGGAGACTAAAAGAAAAAGGATTCAATAAGGTCATTATTGAAGGTTATTCTATGGTCATCATTAATATATTAAAAATATTTTTTATTGAGTCTTGGATGATTAGTGACATGATGGATGAATGCAAACAATATCTTGGTACTTATTTTCAATATAAGATCTATCACACCTATAGGGAAGGTAATATGGTGGCTGATACGATGTCCAATGTTGGCATCTCTTGTCCTGATTGGGTTTGTTGGGGTTTTGAGAATATCCCTTATTGTATTAAAAGAAATAATTTCAAATGAAAGAATCGATACTAAGTGGTTGTATATCATGCACAAAAAGATCCATAAGATGTCAACCTTCTAAGTTGTTATATTTCTCAATGATTCTTGACTTTTTAATTTTGCTTATCATTTTCCCCCTTAATGTATGTGGGGGGATTCATAATATGAATGATGTTGACATATATTATTTCTTTTTGTATAAGAAAATGATGGAGTTAGGCTATAAAAAATGGAATTTAATCATAGGGGCTTAATCCTTTGTTATATGAAAGGTATTGTCATCATTATTTGTTTAGATTTGGAGATGGTGTATTTTCACACTCCAAATATTATTGATTTTTTAGAAAGCGGATTAATGATGGAAATGAAGGTTTTCCAAAGTGGCAACACGAGTTGGGAACCTCTCCCCTCCATTTCATAGAATTTTAAAACACATGAGCCATCCCATAAGTATAATATCTTTGATAGGTGGTTTATGTTGCAGGATAGGGCCATAATTAGCCAAATGTGTGACACAAGCTAATTTTCCTCCCCTTTAATCGAATTATTATTCTTCAAGAATTACCTACGAATTTCAAAACCCATATCTCACACTATATGTATTAAGCTTATTGTGAAGGATCCTCTTCACTCTCTCCATAAGTACTCTAGCGCTAGTATGGTCGGCCCAAGGAAAAAGTGTAAACCCATTTCTTACATCCCACTAAAAAAAAATGTTGAACTGTGGAGAATTTTTGAGGAGGCTGACCTCACTCCTTTCTTCCAATCCATACAAGGGTATTATGATTCCCTCACCTCCAAATTTTACAACTCCTAGAATGCTGACAAGGTCATCATTATTGGAATTCAATTCAAGGTGACCACTAGCCTCATTGTAGATGCTACGAGCCTTGAATGTAAAGGTATCAACATGGTGAATATTAGAAATGGGAAATACTAGAAATTCAAGGATAAATTCATTGACAAGGGGGAAAAACCAATTTTCCTGTAGAACAACTTCAATTGGGAGAAGTTTCCTTCCCCATACAACCTGGTAAGTCTTCACTTAATATGTTATTTTATCCTTGAGGGAATATTTGTGACAATTCATGACCTTATCATTTTCCTCTCTTAAATCACATTCACCATAGGGAATGGATAATTTTTTCTTTTACTTGCTTTCATCTCTAACATCCTGCATTGCTAAAGGTTCCTCCCCGCCCCTACATCAAGGTTTAATCTATTCCACTTATAAATTTGTGCTTGCTACCCCCCCCAAACGGAATCCTACCCCTATTGCAAACCTCTTAGAACTCAAGATTTTAGAAAATAATCCTCTATAGATACTCTTAATGCTATCACTTCAAGCTCAAATTCCAAATCTAAGAAAGCTATTTCTCCTTCTATTGTGCCCCAAAATCCTCTTCTATTTTTCTTGCAAAGACTACAATCCCTCAGAAAATGAATGCCCCTGTCTCTTAGTAATGTTAAAAAGAGGAAGAAGGATCCCTCTAGCTCTATAACCATAGATATTAGCGATGACCAAGAGCCTTGCCAAAAGAGCTTGAATAGTAGTGGGTTGAGAGAAAGGAGGTATGCTAGACTAGCTAGTGCTAGCTAGAAGTATAAAGGAAAAGATATTAAAGGTAAAAATTTAGAGCTTAATGAAGAGAATCTAGCCTACTCAAAAAATGATTTCCTCCTTGACTTTGATGATGATATCCAATCTATAATAATGAATAAATAGAGGAAGAGGAGTAGATTAGTTTTGAGGAAGGGGAGGAATAAAGTGATGAAGAGGAAATATTTGTTAAAAATAATGAAGAGGATTATGAAGGGCTTGAGTGGGAGTAGGGATTTGGTAAAGAAGAAGGGAACCATTGTGATCCCCAACAAGGTATGAAAGATCAAAAAGTTGTCATATTTGTTGTCTATCCATGAAAAATCACCTATAGACCTCATTTTTGACTGTTCAACATCAAAACCTAGATCAAACAGAAGCTACAGACTAACACCAAAGGATCCTAAAAGCTGAGAAAAATGTCTACACAAAGAACCATTCGCCTATAGGTGAATTAGTCCCAATCAACCTTCATAAACTACATTTTGGTGATAGGTACGCATCACTCTGCGATTTCCAGATCTGTAAGAATTTTGTTGTTTCTTTTTGTATTATGCTTTAAATTGATGATTCAAGTTTGAATGGGCATAATGGAGTTGATTTACTATTTTTATTTTTGGTCTCAAAAGTGCTATTTAGGCTGATACCCCCATCCTCAATCATAAGGAAACCAACAGATTCCCCCATTGAGTTGATTCACCTAAGGGTTGTAAGTCAATTCTTTGTGTGGATCACTTTTCCTAATGAAATAAAGGATAATGGGTGCATTATACCATCCATCATCTTGTATTTTTCTTCATTTCATTTTGGTTAACCCTATTTTCCTATGTTTCATTTTGGTGAACCCGACTTTGTACAACAAAATTATGAAAATCGGATTCTATTTCAGCTCCTAGATCTAGATTTGCATTATTTTGTATTTATTTAGATCTCTTAAATTTGCATTAGTTTTATTTTCATTTTAGGGTGTTAAACTACATTTTGGCATTATTAAAAATTTGAAAATTTACAAAAAAGTGGCATAATGTTACACTCATTTCACATAGTGTTTGCATAACATTGTATAATCAATCACTTAAATCAAAAAAATTGAATCTCAAATTAGGTATTTATTCTTGTCATTTAGCACCATTTCACACTTGCATTAAGGTATGATTTTCTAGAAATTTGAAATTGTAACTACCTATTTGCAACCAAAATCTAGAAACACAAACATCAACTTGGAAATTTATAATTTAATTTTTAAAAACAATGGCAGAAAACCCATTCACATATGGGCAAATGAGTCCCTAATTAGGCATGATTTTGAGTTTCAGGGCACTAAAAAGTATATGTCTACATTCTATGTTTCTGCATTTAGGTTTTAGTTTCAGATTCTATACTTTCTATTCTTTTGTAATTGTTCATAATTAAGTTTAATTGGTCAATTCAAGTGCATTTCAAGCATAAAAAAATTGGTATTGCAAGACTCATTTTTAGGTTTTTGCATAGTATAATGAGTAAATTATCTTGCTTTAAATTTGAATATTTTCTATCTCCTTTCATTTCAATTCATCATGGACATGTGCATGGGTAATATATGAAAGTCCTTAATGCCTTTGGTAGATGTATCAAGTTGTGTGTTTAGTAGTGATCCTAATGTACTAGAACCTAATAATGCTCAACCAACCCCTAATGAATGTGCCCATGACGTGGATATCTTAGTTCAAGATGAAGATATCATGCAACAATTCATACAAGACTCCTTACAAAAATTTGAGGGCAATGCATCCTTTTACCCATCCATGCAACAAACAACACCACCTATAACTCCATCACTTGATATGTTCAACATTTTACATCCTAAAATTGAAACACAAAGAAAGTCTCCATCATCAATCTCTAATGAATTTATTAACAAGAGTAATAATGATACTCTTCTATCTTATGCCAATCAAGTTACCAATACACCCATTAACTTAGAAGAGAGTAATGGTCAAGGCTTTAAGATCTTAACCAATCAACACATTACAGCTCCAACACGACTAGGATACCACACATCAAATAATGTGGGTTGTATTGAAATTCAATGCTGCTAGGAATTTTTTGTAATATTTCTTATGCATCAATCCAATCAATAAGTAACATATTCAACATTAGGGCCTTACATAAAAAGTGTGATTGCTTTAAGGCCCAACTAGCTCCAATTCTTGTAAATTTTATACACTACGCATCTTTGTGGAAAAGTTTGATCTTGTAGTAACAACCTTGCTTCCTAGTTGTAACACTAATCTCATCAATCTTAGAAGCCCAAATTGTTAGCACAAGCATGGAGATGCCATGTGATGCTTGCAAAGTCTCCATGCACTAGCTAAAAGAGTGGACATGTGTTGGTATAAGGCTACACCCCCTATCCCTTTGCCTCATGCCACAACAACATATTCCATGGTCATTCTAAAATTTAACAAGTCTGATTGCATGATTAGTCAAGGCCATCAGTGCGACCTCCTTCTTTTTCTCTCATCCAAGAACTTAATTCTATCAAGCTTAGATTTTATCAAAATTAAGTAGTGTCCCAACAAGCCAAATAGGTACAGTTTATTACAGTAAGTGTCCAAGCATGAGGTTTCCTCGTGCACCAAGAAAAAACCAAATAATTACTCTTTTCTTTTGCAAAATTCACACACCAAAGGCCCTTGTAGTAAATCTTGATCCAATAGAAATAGTGTCACTTTCTATAGTAGAGAACCTCCCATCGAACCTACAAACTTGAATAGATATTACATAACATAAAAGTGTGGAGGTGCCAAAGTGGTGTGGCATTGGAATAAGGTTACACCCACATCCCATAGTCATGTGTCAAGGTGGTGAAATCCATAGCCACCCTGAAATATAGTAAGCAACTCTAGTTGCATGATTGGTTGGGGCTATTTGCATGACCCTATTTTCCTCTTCCCCACATAACATAATCTAATAATTTTTATAGTCTTTCAAATCCAAGTAGATATAGCTTTTAGCATGTAGCACTGAGGTCATGGTGACTTCACACATCATACATAATTTTAAAATAATACCCCTCACTTATCCTTGCGATCATTCCCATATTAAGCCAGATGGCATGCAAACGCTTCCTGGAATATCCCCCAAAGGTTACAAGCAACCACTATTGCACAATTGGCTAGACCATTTGAGGGTCCACATTGAGTTAAAAGGGTGGTGGCTACAAAGTACAACCATGCACTCTCTAAGGAAGAATGACTTGGAATTATCGAACTGTTTTCTCACAAGATTGTAGCATCACTAAAAACTATCACTAAATTTAGCTAATGCCCTTACCAAGCATATCAATATGTGGCACCTTATCACATCCTTGAGAAACTTTCCAAAACTCTAGCTCTTGTGCATTGGAAATAATTGACACGTATCTATTTCAACTCTGGGTTATGAATACCCCACTTAAATGAATTACTTGTCATACCTCATACCTCCTATTGGATGAGATGTGCATTTATTTCTTCTATTTAACCTAATTACTTTGCTAATTGGTAATTCTCAGTACAGTTGATTGCTTAGGTGCAAATTAGTGGTTGTTGCACAAGTTAGCTAATAATTCTATGGATATATCATTTATGTCAATTTGGTTGTGTAGTACTTCATAGATGAGGTGGAATGTGTCAAAAAATGGTAAAAAACTGGTAATAAAATCCTTTTTAAAATCTCCTATACTTCTCCTATTATGAAAGATTTCAGAAATAAATTCCCTCTTGCCTAAAATATGTGTGGCTAAGGAAGCTCTTTCTATTTATAGTAGTAGGGTTATACCTTCTCTATCATTATTCACAACCTTGTCTAGCATGCACACTATAAATGGAAACTCCTATCCATCTTACTTGATCATGCCACTAGATGGTCTTTACTAGAGTGATAACAAACCAGTGCCTAAAGTTTATAATGAAGCATCCCACTAGTAGGGATGTAAAAGTGGTGAAGATTATCCTAGGGGTCAATTTCATTAGGTTTTCTAAGAGATATATGGTAAACATAAACATCACTTCATGTTGTGTAGATTCACTTCTCAATCTCCACAAGAAAAATGAAATGGTGAAGTAGTTGGCCTCTGAATTTTTCAAGAAGCACAATTTCAAAGCATTGAACAAAACCATTGCTTTAGTAAGGCTAGGTGTTGGTGTCCCAAGCTCACTGGCTATTCAACATGGGCATGTGGTATTTAGTGAGGTTGAGTGGCTTTCATTCCTAGGCAACATTCACATGATCATAGTGGCATATCACAAAGTGACGGTGAACATTGGGTGTGATTTTCTAAAGAAATTTATTGACCTGTAGACTATTACAAATCTCTAGTGGATAATGGATTTTGAGACCTCCCCTGATATTGTGTGAGGCCTTAGTTTTCCTCTATTTCAAAATATGTCATCTTTTTATTTCCTCCTTTTCATTACATTTTGAGGCTTATGATCTTTTTTGGCCTCTCTATGCCTCTCTCTAATTCTTATAGAAATTTTGTATGTATTTTTGGTCCCTAAGATACACTTATGTTGTTAGCTTTTATTATACTATTATGTGATTCCACTTATTATCAATATAAATAAGTTTAAGAAAAGAGCCTTAGACAATAAGAAAACAAAAAATGGCCTTCAAGAAGGTCTATTTGAACTAGAGAAGGAACTTAAAAGTGACCCTAAGAACTTAGGAAATGAATGAGGATTTAATCATAGTAAAAATAAAATTGATAAATTTGTAAGCTATAAAGATACATGAATTGAGAGTAAGATCTAAACTGAACTGAATTAACAATAGGGATAAGGGTTCAAAATTCTTCATTATATATATCAAAGATAAAAATGTCAAAGAATAAGTAGACCATATTTGGACTAATAAACAACTGTTAAGTGACCTTAAAGAAAAATAAATCAATTTCATAGTTTTTATAAGACTCTTTTCTCATCTAAAGGGAAAAATCCTCAAAGACATAATGATAGAAGCCTATGCAAAAATTTAATTCCCAAGAATATCATAGATGATATTGCAAAAACTTTGAATATGAAAGTATCATAAGAAAATAGTAAATACTTTTAAAAAGCTAAATAATTATAGGACCCCTTGAGCACATGGGCTCTAAATTCAATTTCAGAAAAAAAACATAAATTGAATTATAAATGATCTATTGCAAGTCTATACTGAAACCATATACAAAGGTTCTTTAGGTTGAAACATTAATAAAGGAATTATCAAGTCCCAAGGATGGGGACAAGACATTAATTCAAAACTAGAGATCTATTGCCCTTCTCAATATCTCATATAAGATTCTAGAAAAAAAATTTCCCTTAGACTAGTCGACATCCTTCCCAATTTGATTAGCTCTATGCAAATATGATTCATTGAGGGTAGATGCATTTTGGACAATTTCATTTCTAGTTGGGAAACCATGGATTGGGCTATAACTTCCAACTAAAACAATGGAATTATTTTATTAGAATGTGAAAATAACTATGATAGGGTTGAGTGGTTATTTCTAATTATGTCACTTAAAGCATTTGGTTTCCTAAGTGGATTTTTCCAAATGGTGAAGACTCTATTGAATGATGTTGTAGCTCAAGTATATGTTAATGGATCTTTGTTAGACCAATTCCCTCTATAAATTTCAATTAGGCAAGGTTGTCCTCTTGCCCCTACCTTATTTGTAATAGTCTCAAATGCTATTGTTTACCTTTTAAGGGATACTAACTTGTCACCTAAAGTATAAGGCCTAAGTCTCCTCAATGGAGATAACCTATTAAAATTTCAATTTGTAGATGATACTATAATTTTTGTTAACCTTAAGCAAATGAATGTTGAATATCTCACACACAAACATAATTTATTTTGTGAAGCCTCTTGAGCTAGAATTACTAAGGAAACATGTATAATTTTTATTTGGGATATGTACCCCTAGACTACTTCATTAAGATTGAGTTTCAATGGGTAGGGTATAACAAACAAGTTAGGTACATTCCTTTTTTTGTTAACCCTTGTCTAAAAGATATGTGACACTTGATTAAGAGAAAATGAGGAAAAAGAAAAATCAATTTAATAAACAATATTTATCTTTGGCTGATAGGTTTCAGGTGTGTCAAAAAATACTATCATATTAAAGCCTTTATTATTCCTTGGTTATTAAGTAGCTACTAGATAAATGAAATTTAAAAGAATATAGATAATTCCTATGGTCAAACAAAAAAAGGTAATAATAAAAAGCATGTTAAATAATGCATAATTAATTAGTGCGTTAAATGATAGAAAACAACAAAAAACATGTAGGATTGACTCAGCTGGATGTTTGGAAGATTTTTGTGTGTATTATTCAATAAGACCATGCTAATTGGTATCACAAGTAGATTTGTAATAAAGAGATTCCATAGATACACATCCTAATTGTAGTTGTAGATTAGGATTATTAGCTTAGAGTAGGCCTTCTCATAATATACCTACCAATGAGTGGATGGATAGAGTATTCCAAGGACGTGTACCACCTTGACACCTTTTGTTGGTGTAGGTTTTTTATTTTCCTTAGATTAGGGAATATTTATTTTTCCTACACACATTATTAAGTTTGCTTAGGTTATATTGAATGGTTAGGATGAGGACATGTGGCATAAGCCCATCATTCACATGTGTCACTCACACCCACCTTTGGGTAGTTGAATGTCACACCCTCTTTTGGACTCATTTTCCACCTCCCCATAACCATTTTTTGTCTTTACCTAAGTAGGCATAACCATATAATTTGGTGTTTGCCAAGTAGGTAAAACCTCCCACCTATTATGGGGAATGGGAATTTTTACTCCTCTTGTAATTATTTGCAATTATTTTGCTATATAAACAACACTCACCCCTCCCCTTGGCAAGCTTGATGGAATGCTAGTTCAATGCTAAGGGAGTGTTGAACTTATCCATCTATTTTCTTGCTTTCCTTGAATCATTTTGATCTTGGGTGGTTTCACAACCGAATCTAACATGGTATGAGAGCTAGTTGTGAGTTGTGGGTTAGTAGATATTTCAATCCATTCTTGAGAGAAAAGTATGCGCTTCTCTTGCATCCGATGATGATCTAGAGAATAAAAAATGTTTGATAGAGATTTCAGTTTTTAGGGGGCTTCCTTTCTATTGCATTTTTGTAGGTATTTCAAAGCTTCCTAGAGACATTCGAAGCTCACCATTGAGTTCAGAGCCAAAAAAGTCAAAATTGGCTTTTGTTTCGTCTGAATCGGACATTAGGTGTGAGATCTATGAAGGGTTGAAGGAAGAGATTTTTGAAGAGGTCCTAGAAGGTAGCCATCAAATCAGTGCATTTCTGGCCCAAACGGACCTCTCCATTGCGCTTAGAATGCGTCAAAACCTAAGGATCGATTACCAATTCGTTGAATTCTGAAAAGTTGACTTTTGAGGCAAATTTTTTTTGCATTCCAAAACGTACGACCCCTTCCACGCAGATGGTACGGAGAAATATTTTTCAATTAAAAAATTTCCTTCATCAAAAATTATTATTTCAAAAAAATATTGCAGATTTTATTTATTTAACAAAATCAAATTGCACTTCATGTTGTAAAAGTCTTTTTATCAAATAAATAAAAAAGCAATAAAAATTGGGAGGGTACCTGCGCAGTAAACGAGGTACCTGCACAAGGTACCTTTTCCTTGCAGTTGTACGTGGGCTAAAAATTTTGAAACCCACATGTGAAAGGTTGGGCGTGGCTTTTTATCCACCACCCACATTCTTTTATTATAACTTAGCCTTTTTTTAAGGCTTACGTAACCCCTCTCATTTTATTACTTAGCCTTCTTTAAAGGCTTTTTATACTACTTTCAAATTTTTAATAATTTTAAAATTTGCATTCAAAACTCCTCCTGTACCTACATGCCTTAGCCTTTGTGCAAAGAAAATTGACCTTTCTGTCACATTTGGGATCAAATTTGGAGGTTCTGCTATGTTTGACGAAGCATCTTAGCTGCATTTTACCAAACTTGGCTATGACACAGTTCTGACGTCAACAAGCTATTCAAAAAAAATTGCCCCCACCATTGGAATTTTGCATTTTGCACCTGAACTTTGGAGGGCTCGTTCTCGAGCATACAGAGGCATTTTTCAGCACAGTTTTTTTTTTTTTTCCGGGTAAAATTTTGCGCTCTTCATAGTGGTGTGATTATTTTTTCCTCAAATGATCCTATTTTTCCAAAAATTCAGTTTTCTCATCAGATCTAAAGGATAATCACCATTTTTTAAACTTCAAACGGATGTAACTTTCATGTACGACCTCAGATTGAGGCTATTATTTTTTGAAAGTGAATTATTTTCCGAGCACTATAGGATGGTGCTAGTTTGAGGTTCTCATTTTGAGATTTTTTTATACTTTCAATATTTGAGTCCTTTTGTGGACATTGTAAAACTCTGGAAAACAACTCTAGCATTGTAAATGCACTGAATTATAAAGTGCCAAATCATTTTTTGTTGGGAGAGATTCTTGATTGAGTGAAAAAAGGGGGGTCTCGCTTTGTATCTATGTTTTTGATCTGTTCACTCGTGCTCTTCTTTTCTTTCACACATGGATCATTCTAAGGTTCCTTTGCTAACACTTTATAATTATGCAACATGGCATCAACATACAAAATCTCTTGGATGTCTTCATAGTTTTGTTTCCCTTGATCTTATGTTTCAAATTAAATCACGTACAAATTCACATGATGCCTGGGAAAAGTTAAAATCATTGTATGGTACAATAGATGAAGTCAAAGGCTATCGGATTGAAAATGAACTGATGAACCTTGATCCAAAGAATTTTGGCAACATCCAAGATTATATTACTAAGGTCAATGATCTAAGAGCATAATGTAAAGCATGTGGTATTGACAAAAAGGACATTGAGTTAATTTATAATTCACTGAATAAACTTGATCCTGAATTTGCAGCTTTTGTTTCTAGCTTTCATACTCACAGACTAACTATGGGATCTGCATATACTATGCCTTCATTTGCATCTTTTTCTCAGATGTTAATGCATGAACAAAAAAAATTATTTCTATGGATCTCATAAACCCATCACAGACTCAAGCTTTGTTGGCTATTCAGTCTAAGGGACATAAAGAGTTAGGACAATCTGATAAGAAACAAAAGAAATCTAAGAAAAATCCACACACAGATTAGGCACAACATAAATCCTCTCCAAGGGAGGATTGATATAAGAAGGAGAAGTATACTTGTTCATATTGCAAGAGGACTGGACATGAAGAACATTCTTGTTATAAGAAGGATATTGATGAACTGAAACATCTTCTTAAAAAGAACAATATTGATCTACCTTCTAGAATGTCTAAGTCTACTTCTTCTTCACATTCTAAATAGTCAGAATCTAGCAAGGATAAAGGTCATGCAAGCTTTGCTTCTAAGTTGAAGAAAAATAAAGGTAAAGCTCTTTGTGCTTCGACAAGTCATGAATCAGGGAAATGGCTCCTAGATTTTGAACCTTCTCATCATTTGGCTTCTTCATAGTCTGTGTTCTCTTCTCTTGAGCCTTGTGTTATGTGACCTATTCTGATGGGCAACAACACTTACATGAGTGTAATTGGGAAGGGTTATGTTGATATTGGGGATGGCACCTTCAATAATTTTTTTTGTGTACCTCACTTGACGAATAATCTTCTTTCCATCTATTAGATCACTCATGGTGGGGCAGGAAAGACTATGGAATTCATGCCTGATTATGTTATCATCAAAGACTTGGAGAGCAGAGAGATAATTGCTACTATGGTGGTTGATCATACATCTCGATTATATGCCTTTTCAGACTTTTCACATAATCATGATTCTGATCCTTTGGTTCTTGATCACACTTCTAGTGTGAGATTTGATTTTGAGAAGTTTGGCTATTTTAATCCTGGTATTCTCACATCAAATCTAGTTATTGAGCCTTGCATTCCTTCTCCTCCACTTACTGTTTCTTTTGGAGATACTAGTGTTACTACATTCATGGCTACTTGTGATTCAATGAAGAAGGATATTCATTATCTTTTAGACATAACTACTTGGGATGACCACTTGACAGAAATTGCAGGTTTGTTTGTGGAGTCTCATATTTCAGATTTGGGAGACATCATTAATGATATTCATCTTCTCTTTGATGGAGATTATCCTTCTTCAGTTGTTGCAAGGGAACACTCTGACCCTCTTGTTCATTCTCTACATGATCATTCTTTCGCGTGTGATGTGATTGTGGATACTTATGTACAACATTTGGAGGAGGCATATTTATCTTCAGAGGAGATATTGGAGTCTTTGGTTCTTGTCCGACCTGCATCTCTACTAGGTTTTGGATTGTCATCTTCATTAGTGTGGCCTAGAATGCTTGATTTGATGGTGACAATTTTTGACATCAACATAAATACAAATGAGCAGTTTTCAGAGACTTCTTACATTTTGAGCTTTCTTCCCTTATATTCCTTCCAGGAATGGGAAGACATTCTTCACACACCTTTGGTTTTGTTTCTTCCTAAGGGGAGGAATGTTGTTCAGCGATCGTGGACCATATTCTACATTCAGTTTCGAGCATCAACCATTGGCATAGTTGACTACTTGAGGGAAGGCTACACAGTCTTTCTGATCCTTTCTATTTTGGAGGGGACTTCTTCCTTGCATGGGATTCTTCTTGTGTTGGGAAACTTGTTTTTTTTCCT
Source organism: Sequoiadendron giganteum (assembly GCA_007115665.2). Classification (NCBI taxonomy): domain Eukaryota; kingdom Viridiplantae; phylum Streptophyta; class Pinopsida; order Cupressales; family Cupressaceae; genus Sequoiadendron; species Sequoiadendron giganteum. The sequence continues at coordinate 367,921,617 of CM021101.1, read as the reverse complement.
CTCTTTTTTAGAGGAGTTTTGTCCCACGAGGTTTTCTCCTTTTATCCGGTCGTGAGAGATTGTTTTGTACATGGGTACCTAACATGTCCTAGTAGCCGAGACCCATCTTTGTGTCTTTTCACCCACCTAAGCTACACTTAAGAGGGGGTGTTGGTGTAGGTTTTTTATTTTCCTTAGGTTAGGGAATATTTATTTTTCCTACACACATTATTAAGTTTTCTTAGGTTATATTGAATGGTTAGGATGAGGACATGTGGCATAAGTCCATCATTCACATGTGTCACTCACACCCACCTTTGGGTAGTTGAATGTCACACCCTCTTTTGGACTCATTTTCCACCTCCCCATAACCATTTTATGTCTTTACCTGAGTAGGCATAACCATGTAATCTGACATTTACCAAATAGGTAAAACCTCCCACCTATTATGGGGAATGGGAGTTATTACTCCTCTTGGAATTATCTACCATTATTTTGCTATATAAAACACACTCACCCCTCCCCTTGGCAAGCATGATGGAATGCTAGTTCAATGCTAAAGGAGTGTTGAGTTTATCCATCTCTTTTCTTGCTTTCCTTCAATCATTCTAATCTTGGGTGGTTTCACAACCGAATCTAACACCTCTAACTTTGAAAGGAAAAGTTCCTAACAAGGAATTTTCATCACCTCAACAAAGTTTTGTACATAGCAAGTAACTTCACACATCGATCCTTGTACATTACACCACTTAAAGCTAACAATTTATAAATGACTCTTAAGCTTGTTTGTAGTAGGGGTTTTCCTTGAATAGAGAGCTCATCCAATATTCCCAAGTCAAGAGGGGTCTCCTCTCTAATCATCACCTCCTTGTCCTAGTGGACTAAGGTTCATCGAGCTTGGGTATATGATGATAGCTACTCCTTTGGGTACAACTTTTGTTCTCCCCCCTTTGTATAGCCTATAACTAATACAAAAATCTAGGTTAGCATAAAACATAATGCATAAAAGAAACCCTAGCTAAATAACGAAGCATAAAGGAGTAAAATAGAATAAACAAAAGGAAAGTTTCACCAAACAACCTTCATGTCCTCCATGATTGACCTTCATTACCCTTCTCCATTTTCCATAAAATTATGTTTTCCCTCATATTTTGAAGAACAACCAAGACCTATGACAAAGAATCAAGCAAATATTGAAGGATTTCCAAATTGGGAAAGTTTGCAAGATGCTAAAAGATTAAGAGATTGAGAGGTGTCCCAATGAGGCTGCAAAAGACTTTTTAAAGACTTTCCATTTTTGGATGAATGGCCAAGATTGAAAGTTGACAAAGCCCTAAGATCAAAGGTTGGAATTGCATGTGACAACTAGCAATTAGGGTTAGGGAAAACTTGGGTCAAAATTTGAAATGAAGGGCTTAGATTTGATTTTGTGAAAATCAAATCAAAGGTCAAGAATGCATGTGACAAAGATATATTGGGCACAAAAAAAAAGGTTGATGGAGAATCAGATGAGAATTTAAAAATTATTTGATTCAAGAGATGATGTTGACTTTTTGAATTAAAAATAAATTTAATTCAAAAGTGGTGGGGCCATGTGATGGTAAATAATTATTTTAAATTATTTACTTGGAAATTTAAATAAATGACTTTATTCAAATTTAGAGAAAGGTTAATAAAATAAATAAATAATTAATAATTATTATTTAAGTATGGAGAAAATAGACAAGGTGGAAAATAATTAATTAAATCATTGGGATTTATTTAATTGTAAGAAGATAAGGAATTAATGATGTATTTAAATAAATAAGTAAAATTTATTTATTTAAATAATCAGGAGGAAATAATAGGTAAATGATAATCAAATAAATCTAGGAATTTATTTAATTATAGGGAGAGATAGGAAGTTAGCAATGTATTTAAATAAAATAAATGTAATTTATTTATTTAAATAGTCAGGAGGAATAAAGGATATGAATTAATTAAATAATTAAGAATTATTGAATTAATAGTTGAATTTGGACCATAGAACATAATTAAATATTTTAATTATGTTAAGACGAAATATGAAAAGAAATAAAGTTTGTAGGCCTAGGTCAATTTTATGTGTCTACATTTTGTCCCTCTTTGTCATAATGTAGTTCATCGCATTGTGACAAAGAAAATTTAGTTCAGGATATGCCCTAGCGAAGGTACAAAGTATCTATGCCTCCTTGAGAAAATTTGTGAATTTTGGCCAAGTGCCAAAAAAATTGGAAAGTGTCCCAATAGTTCAATTTGATGACTAGAAAAACAATGGCGCAATCGGTTTCGAATTTCGGCAAGTTTAAAGCAATCAAAAGGGCATTTGAAGGTAGGAAAAAGTGCATCTAGTTATGAACCCTAGGGGAAACCCTAATTTTCATCCTATAGATAGGCTTGAGGAGGGTAAAAAGGTAATTCATTTTCACCATTGCCCATAGGAGATTCAGAGCTTAGAGCAAGAGGATATTGTACAAAGATGACTATTCTAGAGGTAGATCACCATAGATACTAAGTACAGACCTACCGACAGCCAAAGGGCTCACGACTGACAATATGTACCTTGTACCCACTTTGTGATTTTATCATTTTTGATTAGTTTAAGGGCCTCAAAAATCAGGAAAGAAGATGTGTCAAACCAGCTTTCGACGCATTTGTGTGTGTGAAGCACGCAAATGCCTTCATGTTGCATACATTTGATGTGTCACGACACAAGTGCAAGGGATAGGGTGGGTTTAAGTTCAAACAGTGCGATCGTGAACTGGTGCACTGCAAGTGCCGAAGCAAGGTGCAAGTGTTAGAACATGCAACACAATCTCCAGATTGCATGCAAAAGCGGGCTTATTTGGTGCATATGCTCAAAAGCAGTGCAAATGCTTGGGGGTATAGCAAAAGTGCAATAAAGTGGTGCATCTACAGGGCCAAACAATGCAATCGCCATGGTACGACACATCTGTAGGATCAAACGACACATGTGAGTCCCGTTACACAAATGAATGGTAGAACGACGCAACTGACTATTGCCCATGTGGGCTTAGTTTAGGCCCATTTTACTTGTGCATTGTTGATTAGTTAGATGATAGAGATTATATTCAGTGATGAGCTAACTTTTCTTTGTGTGTGAAGAGATGATTACTGATGATATATACTCAAGATTTTTGGTTGGCTACCTATGCATTCAAGGATCAGTTGAGGTAGCAGGAGAAGAGGTGATTGATGCACTTAGGATTGTTTCATGTCACCTATATGCCCATTATCTAGGAAAATTGGGGTCTCTTGATAGTACTGGCAGAGAGATAGAACGCTAAGATATGTTCATTCCAGTTGCTGATAGGGGAGGCCACCGTGATGCTCAAGGATGTCTACAGGATCCTCCAGATTCTAATTATGGGAGAGAGGGTGGTATATGATCCACGATGTGGACTGCAAACTATTAGTGATTACTTTGAGAATGAGGATGTAGTGTAGCTGGGAATCCACAGATATGAGATTAGCTGGTAGTTCCTAGCTAAGCATTATGGTCGATGGGAGTGTATGTGTGCATTTTGATAGCCAAGGTACTGATATCAAATCGTTGGGGCCATGGTTTTTCAATCGGATGGGGAGATGTACTAATTTAGATGATGTGTAACAAGATAATTTTTTCCTGGGGGTCATTCCTGTTAGGGATGTTATATCATCAGTTGTATGATGTAGCATACAAGGAGTGTACCAGCATCAGCTGTGATACCACAATTCTCATGATATGGGCATGGTAGCATATTGTAGTATTTAGGCCCCTTGTATGGAGATAGTTAGGCGAGGGGATGCCCTATGTGTATATGTATGGAGGACCAGTGACGCAAAATTAGGTGGGGGATATAGGATACTAGCCATGTTATTGATACTCTGGTTTAGTTTGTGTGGAGGCCATATAGGGATTGCGAATAGTGGCCGAGAGAGGAGGAGCATCTCTCATTTTGCAGATAGTTCAAGTATCTTATTGGGTGGATAGTATAGTCACAACATATTATAGACATGTACCTACCCTAGTGGGTATTACAATAGTTCGGTGAGTGACAAGATGTACCTGTAGGCATTGTAGAGTATGCACGATCAACTTGGGAGTTAGTGTGGGGACCACCTATAGTAGTGAAAATGGATGAGAAAAATATTGATGGTTTGGTGGCACAACAGTGGGGGTGGACCAGTGGAACAACAGATGCAAGGACCACCCCAGAGTTTGATGCATGGTGGCTTGTACATAGGCCACTTCCCTTGATAGATCTAGATCAGTTAGCGCCAGTGGATCGATGAGTAGTATTACCATGGGTGCACCCAGTAGGGAAAGGAGGTAGAGATGGCGGCAGGGGGAGAGGGGGGATGGAGGTAGAGGAGAGGGTTATATTGGGGGTGATGTAGGAGATGGAGGAAATGGATGAGGAGGGGGGAGAGGTTAGAGGTAGGCCAGGAGAGTATGACAATGAGTCAGACGAGTGTCGCTATCACCTATCTGAGAGGTAGGTGAGGGAGAGGAGGAGAAGAGGGAGGTTAGGGCAAAGGGAGAGTAGCTAGAGGGACCTCGATAGGAGATAGTGAAGCCAAAGGTAGAGCAGCCTGAGATGGAGATAGAGGTGGAGGTGGCGAGGGAGGAGGATGTGGACATTGGTTGGGAGGAGGAGATTAGGGGTGAGGATGAGGAGATGAATGATATGGAGAGGTGGATTAGGGATAAAATGGTGGAGGGGGAGGAGGTTCCAGCTAGGAGGCCACCATTGCCTCAAGATGCGACAGTTGAACAGTGGCTATCAGATATGCAAATTCTATTAGATGAGGCCCTTTCTCGAATCAAGACATTAGAGAGTCAACTGGGGGTGACCAGGGTGGAGAGGGATCAGGCAGTGGTGAGTCAGTAGGAGGCACAATAGTGGTGCTCCAATTTTGTATATTTGTGTTTTGTTCCAGTGGGGGAGGTGGCTAGAGAGTTGGTGAGGGTGAGCGTCGATCAGGCATATTACAGAGGGCTATATGAGAGGTTTGTACCAGCAGAGCAATAAGAGCCAATTTTTACTCAATCTTAGAGTGGTATAGGTAGCGGGTCTAGTAGTAGGAGCCACAACAATGTGATCCCTTCCTCATCATCTAGACAGTTATCAGGCCACAGGCCTCACATAATCATAGAAATTCTTCAAGGTATAGATCTAGCCACATTCATGGAGCATCAGGGCACATATCCCATCACACTCAGCCATAGGTCACCATCGTTCTAGGATCATCATAGAGGCAGTCGACTATGTCTGAGCAGATCTCATAAGCTCCAGAGAGGGAGCATCAGTCACCCCGTCCCTCACCTCGAGGGGATGAGTAGAGTACCGGTTAGTACATAGTGATTGTGTAATTATGTTGAGACACTTTTATATATTAACCATTGAGCCTATGAGCTCTATTTTTAGGATTCCTCAAGACTCTATCTTGTGACATTATTTTGAGATTATTATATATATGATGCAGTTTTGGTATAGACTCTATGCTATGTGTTGTGTTATGATGCATTATAATTCTATTGTGTTCATGTGATGTGATCTATGTTATGATTCCTATGATGATGTGTTATATTCTATGTGATGTATACATTTATGATGATGAGATGTATTAATACCACTAATGATGTTACTTTAGGTGTGATGGTACTTTATGGCGATGATGATAATTTTTTATATATGCATGATGTTTTAACTTAATGGATGACATGTTTATGATTATGAATGCATTGATGTATGATGGTGTATGTATGAAATTTTTGATGCTTTATGTTATGATCATTACATGGATGATGTATGCAAATGAAAATGATGCACTTGTATATTATGTTAATGGAAATGATGTGAATGCAAATATGAAAATGGATTTATGTGAATGTGTAATGTACTAATGAAATTTCTATATATGAGCATGTATGCAATTATATTCTTGTATGTCATAGGATATCATCAGGAGATGGAAGAAGAGAGATTATCATATAGAAGGAGATGGATGTTAGTGCGGAGAAAGAATCCTTCAATATATTTCCAAAGTACTAATAGGTGCTGCATTAATCATCATTGGGCAGATTATTGCAATGTCCAACAAACACCATGATATGACAAGGATGATCATGACTCATACTAGGAACTCAATTTCCCTAGTCTTTTTGTCACAACCAACCACAAATAGACAAGTCATGAAACATCATTGCTCCTCTAAATCCTATGTAGGACATCCTCGAGGAACTAGTGACATGAAAACTTTGAAAAGATAATAAAATCATCATGATACATTATTGCTCCTCTAAATTATGATGTTAGGAAATCCTTGAGGAACTAGTATCATGATGAAAAAAGAAAATGACAAGTGTGACAAGGTTTAAAGAAAGTGTTTTCCAAAGTGTTTGCCAAGTGTGTTTGAATGTCAAATGTATTGATGTCAAGATGTCGAGTTTGACAAAGCCTAGGTTTATGTCGAGTAGGCCAATGTGTAATGGTGTCAGATAATGTCAAGTTTAGGAAGGACGCATCCTAAATGATGTTGATGTCAAGAGGATAGATCTCCAAATGCCAAGATAATCCCTTGAAATGATAGATGATAGCGTCGATGCTCAAGAAATACATATACTAAAGTATAAATAAATGACAAGGATTGTTCCTCAGAAAGACGTATATGAATTGACCGTGTGTCAGTGTCGACATGCCAATTTTCTTGAGATGCCTAGTAAATGATTTCCAAGGTTTGTTTTAAGAGTTTCCTGATTTAGTAAATTCGCGGGAAGAGAACAATTGACCTGATCAAACCTTAAGGGACTAGACCTAGGGGGCCTCGGGGGCTCATCAATGATTGCCTTGCCTATGTCATACACTCAAAGACCACGTAGTTTGACAAACATAGGACATGATTGTTCATTTATTGAAGACTAACTAACATGCCTTAACTTGACTTGACGAGCCCTAAAAGAATGACCTAAGGGGGCCTTGAGGGCTCATCAATGATGGCCTTGCCTATATAGCATATGTAGAGACCTCGTAGTTTGACAAGACATGACCTTGTTTCAAGTGACAAATGATGTTATCATGATTTTTATTCTGACAAACCTAAAAGGACCGACCTAATGCCTCGGGGGCACATCAACAAATGACCTTTCCTATGTTGAGTTACAGAGGTAACCTAGTTTGATGATGATGAAGACTGACATAATTGACATGATGGACTTTGACTATGATTTTGGGATTTTTGAGAGTTATTTAGATGTTTTTGTGCTTTAAAATGTTTTGATTTTTTTGGATTTTTGATGGATATTTGATTTCTTCTTTTTTCAGGATACTTTATGATTTTTAGGGATTTTATGAATATAGGAGACCATATGCGATATCCACTGCAGTCAGATGATAAATGTGTTTCCCCCAGTCAGGTCGAGGATGAACCAAGATGGGTGAGACAATAAAGGACGAAAGGTGGGTGATGCATGAGGCATGATATGTCAATTGTTGTCAGCCATGGCAAGAAATAGGGTTTTTATGATGGATGTGATATCGACTATTTATTATGGATGAAGGTAGATAGAGTGATAGTAGATGATGAAACAAAGACTGCCTACACATGGCATCTTTTTTCTAGGTTTTCACCATGGTACTTATCCAAAGTGCCACAAAAGTGGTTTTCACTATTGGATGAATTATTTCTCTTTACTAGTTTTGATATTTTATAATTTTTTTGGTGTCACCAAGATGCCTATTTCCTAGGTTTTAATCAGGGTGACAATTTTTTTTTATATATATTTTTTTGTTATTTTGTGGTTTTCGGCCAAGCTCTCCGATGCTATGTGTAGAACTTGCATAGATGCAGACTATTGATAGGTTATGTCAATTGTACCTCATCTAGAGTAGCTACTTGGTAAGCACCAGAGTTGAATGAAGTAGTGATGATGTAGGGACCCAACCAATTAGTCTCGAACTTGTCAGGATTCTCACACTTAGCTTGATTCTTTGGATTTTGCATCAAAATCGAGTTGCCAATGTAAAAATTTTGGACCATGACTCTCTTGTTGTAACTTTGAAAAAGGAGATTATGATATGCCTATAAGTGTGTCAAGGAATTTGGTCTATGTTCTTCTAACAATTCTAGCTCATGCAATTGAGATTGTCGGTATTCTTAGTCATCAATCAATCCCTTTATGGAGACCCGTAAAGAGGGGATTTCGACCTCAATGGGTAGGATGGCTTCAGCTCCATAGAAAAAGTGAATGGGGTGGCGTCGGTAGGAATGTGGTTGTTGGTGTGATAGGCCCATAGGGTGGGATTAAGTTGGAGATGCCAGTCATGACCAACATCATTAATAGTCTTCTTAAGAATCTTGATGATTGTCTTATTAGACGCCTCAACTTGACCGTTACCTTGTTGGTAATAGGGCATGGAGAAATGATGTTGGATATGGAAGCATTCAAAAGCTTGATGAACATCCTAATTTTTTAAAGGATGACCATTGTTTGTGATGATGGACTGGGGAATACCATACCAACATATAATGTAGTTAAGGATGAACTTTTAAATTTGCTTGTCGGTTATGTAGGTGAGGGGAATGGATTCTATCCCTTTGGTGAAATATTCGGTGATAGTGATAATGAACTTGTGGCTATTGGATGAAGTGTGATGAATTTTACCCACGAGGTCAAGTCCCCATTGTGCAAAGGGCCAAGGAGAAGTGATTGGTCGAAGCTCTTATGCAGGTGCATGAATGAGATCACTATGCATCTGACATTGATGACATGTTCTCACGAACTGAAGGGCATCCTTTTCCATGGTCGACTAGTAGTACCCAAGTCTCATAACTTTCTTGGCTAAGGTTGGGCCACTCGAATTAGATCTACATATACCCTCATGCACCTCACATACGATTGCTTATGCTTCATCTATGTCGAAACATCGAATAAGGGTATTGTCAAAGCTGCATCTATACAAGGTATCACTGATGATGGCATAGCAGGCGGCTTTGCAAATAAATGACTTGCATTGGTTTCTAGAAAGGTTTTGCGGGAGAGTCTAGGAATGTAGGTAATCATAGATGTCTTGGTACCAAGGGGAATTGGGACCAACAAGCTCATAAAACATTTCAGATTCAGGAATATCATAAGCGGGAACCAATAACTGTTCCACTAAGAACTCAAATTGTGGCACATTACTAGGAATATCTAAGAGAGATCCAATCATGGCCATAGTGCATGTTTCCTTGTTCTATGTCTTGGGAACCTACTCAAAAGCGATCATATGGAAATATGTTATGAAACTGCACACCATGCATTTATAAGGCATCAAATTCTCATCCTTGGTTTTGTACTCATCATTGACTTGGTTGATAACTAACAGAGTCTCCAAAGACTAGGAGTGTTTTGATCTTCCACTTGATGGTCATTTGAAGTCTTATTACTAGTGCTTCATATTCAAAAACAATGTTAGTGCAATGGAAGGCAATGTGGAATGACTTGGGAATAGAATATACTTGTGGTGTAATAAATAATATGCCTGCTCCTGAGCCATGACCTATATGGGACCCATCAAAATAGGGTTTCCAAGGTAACTTAGGGCCTACATGGAAGATGGATTCATCTGGGAAGTCAGCTACGAAAGGGTGATCACCTTGCATGGGTGCATTAGTGAGTTGAACTTCTATGGCCTGACCTTTTATTGCTTTGCATTCCACATATTGTATGTCATATTCACTAAGTATCACTAACCATTTTTCCAACCATCCTGTCAACATTGCCCGACTGAGAAGATACTTCTACGGATCTATCTTAGCCACTAACTGTGTTTTATGGTTTATCATATAATGTCTCAACTTTTGAGTAGAAAAGACCACTACGAGGAAGGCATGTTTAATGGGAGTATATTTGAGTTCATATCCAACAAAGGTGCGAATAATGTAATATATGGCTCTTTCTTTCTCTTCATGGTCATTTTGTGCGAGTAATGCCCCTAATGCAGAAGTGGTTGCATAAATGTACAAGATTAGATGTTTTCCATCAATGGGAAAAATTAGGATGACTGGTGGTGTCAGAAGATAGTCCTTGATTTGTTCAAAAGTTTTTTGATATTTGTTAGTCCATACAAAGGGGATGCCCTTACATAGCAGGTATTGGAAATGTTGACATTTGTCAGCTAAGTGTGCAATGAAACATTTGATGGACTGTAGTCTTCCTTGTAATGTTCTTAGCTCATTGATTCCCTTTGGAGGAGGCGTGTCTAAAATTTATTTTACTTTAGTTGGATCAAATTCGATGCCCCAACGAGAAACTATGTACCCTTGGAGAGTTTACTCGAACTCACACCGCAAACACACTTCATAGGGTTGAGACGTGCTTTATACTCTTCTAGCCTTTTAAAGATTTTTTCCAACACTTTTAGGTGATCATGGTGTGTCAAGGAATTTTCCAAGAGAACATCAATGTAGTCTTCAATCAACGTGTGCATGAGATCATGAAATATTATGGTCATGGATCGTTTATATGTAGCACTTGCATTCTTTAGGCCAAAAGGCATCACATTCCAACATTATGTACCCTAGGGACAAGTCAATGTTGTTTTATGTTGATCTTCTGGAGTGATGTGAATCTGATTGTATCCCAATAAACTGTCCATGAGGGACAACATCTCATACCCTACTGTGAGATCTACTATGATGTCTATGTTTGGAAGCGAAAAATCATCTTTTGGACATGCCTTATTCAAATCTTGAAAATCTGTGCAAATATGAATTCAGCCATTTGATTTGGTGATAGAGACAAGGTTTGATATCCAGTCTACATATTCTATCAATCTTATGATCCTTGCTTCTAGTAACTTTTTGAGTTTAGCTTTGACGAGCAAGGAAATCTACGAATGCATCTTTCGTAGCTTTTGCTTAACTGGTTTCACCTTCGGAAGCAAGGGTAGATGATGCAAGACTAATGTTGGATCTAATCCTAGCATATCTGCATAGGACCATGTGAAGATGATCTTTCGTGTTGTGAAAAACTCTTGAAACTCAGTTTTTTCCTCTTTTGTCAATGAGGCTGCAAAGAGAATCATCTTGGGATTTTCAGGTGTAGCTACATTGACTTCTATGGTATCCTTAATGAGCATGGCCAATTTTTCTTGAGTCCTGGAAGGAAAGTCCAATCCTCCATCCTTGGCTGCCTCAGAGAGGTTTTCACCCTCAGATACGTCTTTTATTTTTACTTTTGCATCATCAAAAGGTGCCTTGCAGTTTTCACCTAAAGATGTGTACTTTTTATTTTATTTTTCTTACTTTGTGACTAGAGGATTGAACAAACCCCCCGAAGTATGAAACAAAATCAAGATCTATAGTGAATCTAGCTTTATGGTCCCCACTTGGTATTCCTTCATGGAGTCCCATGAATTGAGCAATAGCCTCATCATTTTTAAAGATGTCCATGATAGGCGAGTCATGTTGGTCCCAATCAATGAGCTGCAGGTACATAACGAAGATGCCATCATTAGTGTTGGTGAAAGGTGGAGAGAACACTGAAAGCATGTATATGGAGGCTGAAAGTGTAAAGATGAAAGTGTCCTCAAAGTCCCAAGAGGATTCCATCCAATCGTCATCTTCATTAGACATAGGAAAATTGGACTCATAGTCAAAATGGGGGACAAACTTAGGCAAATTGGAATCATGGTCCAAATAGGGGATGGATAAGTTGGAATCATGGAAAATAGGTTCAAGTGGTAGTTTAGTTTTGTTATCATCACAAGGCCAAAAGAGTTGTACCTAGGATTCTCTTTTCAAAGGGACTTTAGGAGGGTCATTAGAAGGTGCAACATTAAATATTTTACATAATTCTTCATCGAAAGAAGGCTCACTTGGTTCTCAAAACATTTCATCAAGCTCATAGTCACTTAGGGATCTTCAAGAACCAAATTCCCACTCGTGTGAGTTAGTTTCAGTGTAGGATTCCTCGGTTGCCTTGACACTTTTATAAGCACTTACGCACTCACACGCAAGTACATGGGTATGTGGACTATCAATCTTGATTGGATCAAATGCTAACCCCAGATTCTTTGGTCTTCTAGATGGCATTGTGGGTTCTCTTCTTCCATTCTTGTTTATACCAAGGTCGCTAGTTCCATCATAGCCTTTTGTATTCATTATCTCATAGCCTTTACCATACTATTGTACTGGTAACAGAGGTAGGTTTTCCACGTCTTTATAAATCCAAGCAAAAATGTCTTCAATATATTCTTTATTTAACTCTCCCCATTTTGTGAGTCATTGTAGGAGGATCTTTAAAGTCCACCTTTGGCTCCAATTTGAAACAAGGCCTCCCATAAGATTTTGGAGACGGGTATCGTAGTGATACAATAGGAAGTGTTTAATTTGAACTCGCCACAACCTTTGTCTTGGATCTTAAATTTCAGGTTGAAAATTGGGGTGGTGGAAGTAGATGGTGTGATGGAGGTCGCAGGAGTGGATGGGGATGATTTGGTGAGTGTGGATGGATCGATGTATTTGGAAGAGGTGGATGTTGAAGCTTCACAATTAATAGATACTTGGTGTTTAGAAATTCCCCTCAAGTTGGTGCAATACTAAAAGGGGTCAAGATCACCAGGTATGGTAATCTCAATGCCATCAAAAGGGAACTTCAAACATTGGTGATAGGTAGATGGTACAACCTTTAGTGCATGAATCCAAGATCAACCAAGTAAGATTTTATAAAGCAACTCAAGATCCAGGACTTGACATGTGGTATCTACAATTACTGGCCCAACACGGATAGGGAGCATGCATGATAATGCCCTTGGAAGAGTGTACCTCATCATTGCATGCTTTTATGACTATGCTTTTGGTGGCATCTACACATGCATTAGAGAAACCTAAGGCCTTGACCAATTTTAAGGAGCATATGTTCAATATTTCTTTGCCATCTACTAAGACTTGTCTAACCTCGTGTTTGTGGATGAAGACTTCAATATGTAATGCATCATTATGTGATGGTTTAGGCGATCAGTAATCTTGGTCTGAAAAGGTGACATGATGGGAACTAATCAAATATCCAACCATAGCCTCAAAGTGGTTGACATCAATGTCAGTAGGAATAGAAGAATCCTTTAAAGCCTTATCAAGGATAGCTTTATGGATGGGTGAGATGCGCAACAACTCAAGTATGTAAATTTATGTGGGAGTTTTACCCAATTGGTCAACAAGGTTGAATTGTCCTTTGGGTTGCAATTGTTTAGTAGATGGAACAGGTATTGTAATTGTAGATACAGAAAATTGGTCTAGGCCTGCGAACACCACTTTCGACATAATTTTCTATAGTCCATGGTCGTCATTAAATAATGTTTATTATTTAATTAACCTTTCTAACAAATATTTCCTCTATTAATTAAATATCCCTTTTTAATTAATTCATTAATTAATCATTAATCTTTATTCAACTTGATTAATTAAATAAATCATACTTGTTTAATTATGTCCCTAACTAATTAATTCTTCTTTCTTAATTAAATATGTATTATTTAATTAAACCCTCTTTTTATCATATGTCAACTATAATTAAATATTTTTATTTAATTATTCATTTAACACCCTTTTCAACTGTAATTAAATATTTATTATTTAATTATTCAATTCCACCCTTTTCGAAAGTCAAATTAAATAAATTACTTTATTTATTTAATTAAATATTCTATGCTCGAATGTTGAATTAAATTAATATTTAATTCATATTTAATTATTTATGTCACATTCCTCTATTAATCAGTTATCTAATCGTCCACTCACCTTCTGACTCGAGATCTATTTTTAGTTCTTCAGTTATCTTTGAATTCAACTGTTGATCATCTATGCAGGAAGACTCTTCGTCACAACTAGTCGATTAACTAGTTCTAACTCATATGCATGTATGTGTTTATTAATTAAATATCTTTATTTAATTAATTAACTCAAGTTTGCATTCGAATGCATTATTCTTTGACTTCTAAGTTTGTCTTTTGCATACAAAGTCTATTTCTTTTATTTTTGAAGATGAAGATTGGAACTCATGTTCTAACTCATGTTCTAAAATTAGTCTCTATCCTGCAGTTGAACTCACGTTCTAACTCATGTTCTATCTATCACATAACTCATCTCATGGCATTCATCAATCTCATCCATCGATCTCTCTTTCAATTTGAGCCGATCGTTTGAAAACACAAAATTTATAAAATGGCCTATCATTATCATTATTCCTCCTCCCGAAATCATACACTTTTGAGAAGAGAAACAATCTTTGATATTTTGCTGAGACACTCGACAAAGTTATTCTTGCATTCAAACACACAAATATCTGAGGGCAAGAATAACAATATAGCAAGATGGAGAAGGGCAATTGAGATAAATCGAGGAAGTATTTGCATATTCGGTGAGATCATTCTAGTTTTTATTAGTTTAGATTAATCATGCTTACTTATCGTTCTTTTTTTTTATTTAGATTAGAATTGATGTTTAATCTTGTGTAGCTTTAGCATCCACAATTTTGAAAAATTTGAGTTACATTTGGTGAACCCGACATATTCGACCATGACTTTTGAAAGACTACATATTTTTTTATAAAAATTTGTTTACAAGTAGACGACATTATCAAGAGATTTCACAAAAAAAATTAGATTTTTTGGTGATGTTTTGAATTTTTTATAATTTTTTTGTTATTTTTCATAGAATTTCAATTTTGCAAGAAATTTGTCGAATTGTTTGGATATGTTTACATTTCTGGAAAGAGATTTAAATTTGAATAGGGGTCTGTTCTTTAGGTTTTAAATTTGGATAATTTTTTTTTATTCAAACAATAGATCTTTGAAAATTATGGTTTTACAGATGTTTGCTTGAATCTCACAAACGGTTGTAGATCTATTCACAAAATTTTTTAAGCAGATTTAAAATTATGTCAGGAACCTTCAGTGAAAAAATCAGATTTTTTGGATCTGTTTTCAATTTTTAATAAATTTTTCATAAAAAATTAATTTCAGGTGCAAAACAGACAATCTTTTAGATTTATTTACTTTTTTGGAAAGCTCTTGAAATTTAAGTATGGGTCTATTCTCTATAGTTTTATTTTTACTATCAAAACTATTTTCAAAAATCAGATTTGTCTTGACTAGCTATTAGGGTTTTGGCTTTGTTCGGTTTGTGCATGTGCAGGAAAAAAAAAAAAAAACACTTCAAAGCACACATTGGATCAAGTGGACAAAAACAACTTGGAGCTAAATAAAGTCTAAAGGAATAACATAGTGTTTGCAGGACAAAGCTTTGAAGACAATTAAAACCCAAGACAATTTTTCTGCAGGACAAAAGCTGAAGACTATGAACTATTGATAAATTGCATGCAAGACCTAATGCCTTTGTTTAATTTATTTAAATAAGCTTTTGTTTGGTAGATAGATAATCATTGTGTGGGATTAAAATGAATTTTTTGTTTGATAGATAGAAAATTGTCATTTGGAATAAAAAAAACCACTGTCTTCTTTGTTTGGTGCTTTGCACATATCTGTAAACCCCTACGATTCAGTACACCGAAGTATCCTCTCCCCTTGTGCAGTCATGCAATCTTGGGTGTAAGAGAAACGGTTGCTGACTCTAGAACTTGGGCTTGTCTTGGTGGGAAAAAGTACTCACCCCAAGATGACTCAGACCGGTAGTACGCTAAAACCAAGTGACTTCCAATCGGTATATAAAAGTGGATTCTTGGGGAAAGCCCAAGAATCATGCACACTATTCCGATGAGATGAATAGAAATGGACTCTCACCGATATTGGATAGTGTCCCACGAACGTAATGCCCTTATTAAACATCTTGTTGTAGAGTTACCAAAATCCTATCTATTTGTTGGCGTAGCAGGTGTATAACTTGTGAAGCCGTCTTACAAATTTACGGTTCTTGTGTTGAGGTGACATGTATGCCATGGGAGTTTCATGGGTACAGTAGCTTGGCTGCCCAGTATAAGTGAGTGTCGTGGAGGGGAGCCAGTGGGGTCAAGCTACTAGTCACCCACCTTGAATGTGCGTAGCTGGAGAAATCCAAGTAAGAATTTAGCAAATACTATCCTAAAAGCCTAGGTTGTATATGTTTTTGAGTCTTAACAATCCTTACATCACAAAAACGGAAGATACATTGATTGCTGTGTTTTCTCTTTGCTGTATTCGTCAAAATATTGATCCAACAAACAAAGTCAGTCAAACAACTTTCGGGAAAATTTCATTTTAAAAAAATAAAATCACATTTGTCAGTTTAATCACCGCATGTGTCATAGTGAGTCGCATTTGATAGGGGAAACATCGCATCTATCTATCAAAATAGTCATTTTACACAGTCTGCATAAAACGAGTTGCAACTGTTACATTATGAGTCGCATGTGTGCATGCAAACCGCATCTGCCAGTTCAAAAAATGCATGTGTCCTTTTAAGTCGCATCTGTCAGTTGAAAAATCGCATTTGTTAAGAAAATCGCATTTGTCAAAGGAAAAACCGCAACTGTTAGGTGAACCGCAATTTCCTGTCAACAGAAAAATTTCAAAATAAAACCACAAGCTGAGTTTGAAATATCTTTGTCACTATTTGCTTTAGGTTTTTAGGATCAACATTGGATTAGAAACCGGTTAAATTTGCTCAAAAAAACCTTGCATCATTAGGTGTCATATATGTCTTAGTCATAGTCAACGTCTTAGTCATAGTCATCCTAAGTTGCATGCATATAGATACTTCCTAGGAAACTACATATCATAGAATATATAACTTTCCTCATCTTTGGATACATTCATGTTCCGATTTGTCACAATCATTGAACCTAGTCACTTTAGTCCTTTTGTGAATCTTTCCAGCTCAACAATCTAGTTTGGGAAATTCACCTTGTCAACTGTCCTTGTCCTACAATCAGGTTCCTTGGTTAAACACAAATCCTTGCATGCATTTATTCCATAGGTGGTAGGTTATACCCGTCTTAGACTCATTTATCATCTTAGTCTACTCGACATTTTTGCATATCGTACATCCTAGAGCATGTCATTCTAGTATACGTCATTGTCATAACATCCATCATATTCAGAAAATCCAAAAAAAAATATAGACTAGAAATCATATCATTTAGAGACATAATTCCATATCATTTGCATTACCATCCATCACCATGTCTTCCGTTGACCTTGATATGCTTGCTAGTCAGGTTGAGTACCAATTACTTCGCATGGGTCAATACCAACAAGCCATAGACTTCAAAAGAAAATTTATCCAATCCAAATGCCAATCAACCTCAACCCATGGTCAACTACCCACATATCCATCTTATCAACAACCCATAAACTCTGGTCTTCCATCCATCCACCCTCATTATCAATATTTCCCTAACACCATTCATGACACTAAGTCACAACAAAGTTTCATTAGTCATACCCACCCTAACCTTGACAAGGGAAATCAACCATCCATCAATCTAGTCCAAGTATCCACATCATATCCTAGTCCTTCATCTTACTCCAATCCTTTATCCATGTCCTATTCTAGTCCTTCATCTCATCCTAATCCCCCATTCACGTCATATCCTAGTCCTCCATCCATGTCATATCCTGGTCCTCCATCCACACCATATCCTGGTCATGCATTCATGTCCTATCCTAGCCCATCATCCCTCAACCCATTCCAAGCCTCCACATCCCATCCTAGTCCATCATCCACTAATCCATTCCTACTCACTCCATCCCAACCTGAATTTAGTCATGAGAATGCATTTATTCATGGTCTCCAAAATCACATCTCATTGCCTACACTTGAGGATACATTTCAAAAAGAAAGTCCAAAGCATGACATCATGGCTTCACCTTCATGTCAAGATCAACAAAGTCCATCCCATGACCCTATCTTTAGGTATATTCAAGAAGTTCTCCTAGAAAATCATGGCATTCCAAATACACCTATCCTTGGTCAAGAGCACATCCACAACCATGTCATCCAGGACAACCCCATCTTTGATCAAGACCCTACCATTGATCCAAAAATCCAAAATGATCCACTTATCGACCTTTATGCCATTCATGATCAAACATTTGAGGTTGATCCTACCCAAGCTTTGAACACCGCCATTTCCCAAAATGAGACACTTGCCTCCTTTGGAAACATAGATGATCTTCCTCTAGAATGAGAGTCTTCTACACTAGACATATTTTCAAACGATCAAGCTATAGCTAAATTCATTGAACTCCATGATAATGATCATACGGACAATTTCGACATCGGCATGGAAGCACCGATATCTTTTGAAGAATAGTTAGAATCTAATGTTTCACAAAGTCAAACCAAAGATGTTAATCAAAAATATATCCAACATGTTAACGAAGCTATAACATCTTATTAGATAGGATCATCTATATTTGTCAAAGCAAGATTTCTTTCAGAAGAGAAGATTCCAAGTAACAGTGTCTACATACACAATGATGGGCTAACATCTTGTTTTCAAAATAAAAAATACCCCATTGCAAAAAAAATCTGTCAGAACATGCAGTATCAAGGAAAATGACTAGGCCTACACGAGCAAGGAATTCGAGAATGAATACAACTTGAAGAAAATCCTAGACATTAGGGTCTTGGTTATTCATCAGTCAAAGAATCTAATGATGTTAGTGATACCTCCTTGATATTGGGGGCAACTTTATCTGATATAAACATCAAAATGGGGGCCATGAGTAGTTCTTACCATAAGATTGCTGCCAAAACTCCTTCCATCCACACCATAAACCGTCATTCCAACATGAATAAACCTTCCATTTGGAACCAACAAAAAGAAAATAATTATTACAAATCCAAAGTTCAAAATCAAATGTCAAAGACCATCAAAGCAATCAAAAATTTGAGTGGACAAATGAAGTTAAAATGGATCCCAAAGAAAAATGGACCAAGCAAAGAAAATATTTCAAATCCAAAAGTCAATCAAAATGTGGAGCCACAAGAAAAGAGGACTCCCACATATAATAAATGTCCACCTCCTTCAAAATGGTCATCAAGCAAGGCATATAAAAGTGTTGGTTCCAAACGCTATCCTAATCAAAATTCCAAACTCCGCCATCCAACATCCCAAGTTTGGAAAATAAAAATTGATTCATCTAAACTTCTGAACAACCCCCCTACATCTACCATCATCCGTCATAATCCAACATCTCGTCTAAAGCCCAAAAATTCCATGTCACAAATCCATCGCATCTTGTCAGCAACCCTTTATTGTAAGGACTCTCATAGCACTCTATCGCGATGTGCATATTTTGATAAGGCCAACTCTAGTATCAACAAGGGTCACAATGAAATCGATTAGTTGTATGCAAGTGCTATGATCCTAACAAGACAACTACTTCATAAAGGTCATTATTGGCATATCATGGCTCCAATCTCTACATTAGCCCCATCAATGGATTCAACACAATCAGTGATCATCTAAAGTATCAAAACAATCTTGAAAAAATTGTTACCTTGATGAAAACTTGGCAAATAGGTGTCATGGTGACACCACAAAAATTTAAAAAAATGACAAAAAAAAAGTAAAGAGAAAAAAATTCGTTCAACGGTGAAAACCTGGCAAACAGGCGCTTTGGATAAGTACCATGATGAAAACCTGGCAAACAAGTGTCATGTGTAAAATAAATTACCTATATGGATCATTACACTTGGGGCAAAGTCGTCTCATCTCCCCTTCCCTTCACATGACATTTCCTATGAAATTTCCATCTATCCATTTACACCCTATCATTCCCATCCATTTTTCCACCTACCTTGATCTTGATAAGGACTGGGGTACAAACATAAATCATGCTTTGGAAAAACGTTTGACATGTCTATCTTTTGGTCATACCTTATTCATTAAAAATCATGTCATTACCTTCATAGCCTCCTTTTTACTATGTGACATCATCCTTGGAGACCATATGATAATTCTCTAGTCCAAGCCATCCATGTCTCCTATCTTTTACCAAAGCCATCCATTGTCCTTTTATACCTATCATCCATCTTGGTTTTCCTTGTCTATGCTCTAAAGATCCCTCGTCATCCCATCTAGTCTTCATCAAGTCATTCCAAATGCAACAATATGGCAACCTGACGCATTATCCAAAACATTCCTTGACTTTGACCCTAGCCCTGCTACAGATTATTATCCTCTTGTCATATCATTGTCATCTTCACGTTGTTTCGGGATGTGTCCTTCCCACGTCAAACAATGTTGTTGTCACCATCACCTGTCAATTGGTATTCAGCTTGGCTAGTAGAAAAATCATGCTTTTCCTTGGATTCATGTGCGTCGGCATCATTCACATGCATTTTTCATGATCATCGAAAATGTCCCGAAAAATCCAAAAAAAAAACATTAGAAAACATCAAAAATCCAAAAAAATTGGAAAAATGTCAGAAAATCCAAAAAATAGAGTCAGGTCAATCATGTCTAGTCCATCATGTCATGTCAGTCATGTCTAGTCAATCATGTCAAGTCGGTCATGTTAAGTCAGTCGTAGACATAGTCAAACTACGTTGCCTCTGTGACTGGGACGTAGGCAAGGCCATCAATAGATGTGCCCCCGAGGCATTAAGTCTGTCAGTCTAGGTTTGTCATGTATCACACATTTAAATCATGACGCTTTGTATATACAAAGTCATTAGTCATGTCAAACTACGAGGTCTCTATGTGTACAACGTAGGCAAGGCTAATCAATTGATGAGCTCCCGAGACCACACTAGGTTAGTCCAATAGGGTTCATTCACAATCACTATCACACACATTACATATCATAGTTTAAAGTAACATCTCATGCCATACACTATCTACACACACACAATTTATTAGTCAAAGAATCAAAACAAGTCATGCAACAACAAGGAAAAATGTCTCAATAGTCATCAAGTCAATATCAAACACATTGTCAAAGCGATCAACCCATGTCTTAGCAAGATATGTCTTTCTTGTCAACAGACGTCATCGAATTGTCATAGTCTCATGTGGCTTGTCTCATCAACGTCATCAGACTCCAATGTCTTATATGACATGTGTCTTACTGAAACCAGGCTTTGTCATGCCTTATACAGAAGTCACCAAGTCGAAACCAGACCCAACGTCTTATGTGGTATGTGTCATTCTCTCACATTATGCTATGTCAAACATCAACATCAAACAATCCCACAAGATCAAGTTTTGGCGAATACATTTATTTGGATTTATGACTTTATATCTTATTTTGTCTTATCTTTTTATCAATTTGTGCAAGATCTTGTTACTAGCTTTCTCAATGATGTCCCTTGAAGGATTTAGAGAAGCAACGACGTCTCAGGATTCTTTTTCTTTGGCTGCTGTTTGTCAACTGTCTTTTTAACATTGGTTTTTGAGTCATGTTACTAGTTTCCTCAAGGATGTCCTATCCAAGATTTAGAGGAGCAATGACATCTCATGACCCATCTTTTATTTGTCTATTGTCTGTGGTTTGTCTTGACCAAACGACTGGGGCATCTTGTCCCTAGTCTGAGTTAAGACACTCCTTGTCTATGACTGTCTATTTTTCACAGATGGATGACTTTGTACACTATGGTCTATCTCATATCATAGTGTGTACTATCCATCTGTGTCATGTCCTATCCAATGATGATAGCAAGCAAGTATAGCATATTTGGCAATATATCAAAGATTATGTCTTTTTCTCAATCAATCAAACTTAGTTGTTTCTTACTAACATTCTGCAATCATCCATGCTAACATTTCTTCTTTTCTACATCTTTACTAGAATTATCTATCCATTTTGAGAGCACACTCATGTTCTTTGAACCCACCTATTCTCTCGAGGGGGCATACCACTACCTCCTCGTCATTCTCCCTTTCATTGGGGCATACCCTAACTTGTTTCATACAGGGGCACGACCGGGGCATATTTTCTTTGACACAACATCGTACCAACATTGTATCAAAGAGGGGCAAACTATAGATACAGAAAATTGGTCTAGACCTACGAACACCACTTTCGACATAATTTTCTATAGTCCATGGTCATCATTAAATAATGTTTATTATTTAATTAACCTTTCTAACACATATTTCCTCTATTAATTAAATATCCCTTTTTAATTAATTCATTAATTAATCATTAATCTTTATTCAACTTGATTAATTAAATAAATCATACTTGTTTAATTATGTCCCTAACTAATTAATTATTCTTTCTTAATTAAATATGTATTATTTAATTAAACCCTCTTTTTATCATATGTCAACTATAATTAAATGTTTTTATTTAATTATTCATTTAACACCCTTTTCAACTGTAATTAAATATTTATTATTTAATTATTCAATTCCACCCTTTTCGAAAGTCAAATTAAATAAATTACTTTATTTATTTAATTAAATATTCTATGCTCGAATGTTGAATTAAATTAACATTTAATTCATATTTAATTATTTATGTCACATTCCTCTATCAATCAGCTATCTAATCGTCCACTCACCTTCTGACTCGAGATCTATTTTTAGTTCTTCAGTTATCTCTGAATTCAACTATTGATCATCTATGCAGGAAGACTCTCCATCACAACTAGTCGATTAACTAGTTCTAACTCATATGCATGTATGCGTTTATTAATTAAATATCTTTATTTAATTAATTAACTCAAGTTTGCATTCAAATGCATTATTCTTCGACTTCTAAGTTTGTCTTTTGCATACAAAGTCTATTTCTTTTATTTTTGAAGATAAAGATTGGAACTCATGTTCTAAAATTAGTCTTTATCCTACAGTTGAACTCACGTTCTAACTCATGTTCTATCTGTCACATAGCTCATTGCATGGCATTCATCAATCTCATTCGTCGATCTCTCTTTCAATTTGAGCCGATCGTTTGAAAACATAAAATTTATAAAATGGCCTATCATTATCATTATTCCTCCTCCTGAAATCATACACTTTTGAGAAGAGAAACAATCTTCGATATTTTGCTGAGCCACTTGACGAAGTTATGCTTGCATTCAAACACACAAATATCTGAGGCCAAGAATAACAATACAGCAAGATGGAGAAGGGCAATTGAGATAAATCGAGGAAGTATTTGCATATTCGGTGAGATCATTCTAGTTTTTATTAGTTTAGATTAATCATGCTTACTTATCGTTCTTTTTTGTTTTATTTAGATTAGAATTGATGTTTAATCTTGTGCAACTTTAGCATCCACAATTCCAAAAAATTTGAGTTACAGTAATCTTGCATTGGTGAGTGGTGACATTACATTCTGGAGTCTTTCTAATGGTGATGGTATTAACATGTTCATCAACTTCTCGAAGGTGATTAATTAGTGGTCCACTTGAGTAGTCAAATACAACACGAGTGTAGTTGGCTCTATTTTTAGTATTTTGTCTTGACAAAGAGGTATTACCTGAACCATGATCTCGTAGAGGATTTTATGAATGGTATGGTCTGAGTTAGAAGAGAATTGTTGACCTTCAACTTCAATGACACAACTCTCAATAAGATCTTGTATGATGTTCCTCAACTATTTGCAAGAAGGGGTTTTATGTCCTTTTATTCAATGATAATCATAGAAGGCATTATCATCCCACCATGATGGTTTCAATTGCCCTAGGTCATATGGTTTAGGGTCTTGCAATGTGATGATGTTAGATTGGACAATTTTCTTGAGGAAAACTTAAATTGGTTCTCCCAAGGGGGTGTATGTACGCTTCTTGGGAAATTGTCGGGTTGGTCCTTGTTGTCCTTGGTTCTAATTTTTCTGAATGGAATTTTTTGTCGGTGTTGGGTTGATCAAAGGAGTGTTTTGCAGTTGAGATCCCCTAGGTGTGATTGAAGGACCTATTGTATTTACTAATTTAGCATTGAAAGCTCCATCATTGGTAATATGTTTTTTCTTGACCCAATATTTGTTCTTATCATTATTTGGATTCATGTTTGTGTTCTTGCTAGCATATTTAAGTTCGCCTTTTTGCAATGAGATATTTTTATAGTTGAACTCCCTTTTCAACTAGGTTTATGAAGGTGGTGCAACAATGGAATTTCAAGTTGTATTTCAATGGTCCAATAAGATTTTGAACAAACATGTTTACTTTCTCCTTTTTGGGTATCTCAATAGGACATTGACTTGTTAGACCTCGCCATCTTTGGAAGAAAGGAATGAATGTTTCACTAGTGTCCTCTTGAGTGGTCTTACATAACGTGGCAATAGTAATGTTAGTGTCAATGTTGTAGGCATAATTTTGCACAAATTTATTGGAAACTTTCTCCCAATATTTAATCCCTTTTGGTAAGAGGGCGAACCAATCAAGTGCAGGACCTACGAGACTCCTAGGAAAGAGTCTCATTAGGTAAGTGTGTTTGTATGCGACGTCTACACAATTGGTCATGAACTCCCTTATATGCTCAATGGGATTGCTCTTTCCTTTGTATTTGGAGAAATTTGGTACCATGTATCCTAGAGGGGATGGTGGCATGTGTAATCTTGTATCAAATGGATATGGACATAAATCAAAGGATGTGTAGGGAGTTTTGTTTGATATTTGCATGTCCTCTACTTGTTTTGCAAGGAAGAAAGTTGAGTTGTTAGTGTGTCTACTATAGGATTGTTGGTGGAATAACACATGCTGGTGATGGATATCCCATGGGTTCCCATTTGTTGTGATTGGATGTTTTAATTTGAAATGGATTGATGTTGAGCATATTGTGCATTTTGAGTGGGAATTTGTGGTTGTGTATGAATATGGGATGCATATGTGGGAATATATGCTCCAACAGTGTTAGATTACATTTGAGGAATTTTTTTCCCATGAACGTTTTAATGACCAAGTGGATTCATGTGTTGTGACACTTGGTTTCCTTGCCCAAATTGATAAATATGGCCATGTGGGAAATTTGTGTTTTTCCTAGTGTTGGTATTGACTTGGGGGCCTTGTGATGAGGCATTGGTGTTGGGTGTAGATCCTTGAATGATAATTTGTCTCTTGTTTCTCCCAAAAGGGTTTGATGTAATTGTTATCATAGCATTGGAAGAGGACCCAATAGTTTTTGACACATTTTTTGATACTTGAGGCATTGATTGTGATGAGGTTTGCACTATGGTTGATGCCCCCAAAGCGGATGTGGTGTTGACTGTGCTGGTTGTGTTTTGATTTGTAGCACCAATGGAGGTAGTGTTGATTGTGTTTGCGTAATTTTGAGTTGTTGCGCCAATGGAGGTAGTGCTAGCATTATGTGGTGGTGTTGAAGGAGGTTGACTAGTTTGGGTGTCATGGTTAGGTGATGTTGCTCTTAAGGTATTAAAATCAAATCCTTGTGGCAATTTATCTCCTTCATTTATAAGCATGGCTAAATACCATTGTAGATCTTGTAAGAATAATTCTTCAACAAAGGAAGCCACTTTGGGGTTCTGGGCAGCTGCTTTTATGTCTTCCATATACACTTGTCCATTTTCATCTCTATGCATGAATTGTTCAAAGGGATTGTTGTGTGACGAAGAGACAATGTTTGTGTCACTAAAAGGATTGTTGGAAGTTGTCCCCATGTTGGTGTTGCTGTGAATGGTGTTTAAGTTCATGTCACTATGATAGTTGTAAGGATTGTTTCCTTTTCCAAAGGGGTCCATTTCTCTTCTCTTTCTTTGTAGTCTAGTCTCAACCATGTAAGATTTTCTCAAATAAAAGAGGGATAATGTGAATTATATGAAACCAATTCTATGTATGGGAATGATATGACACTAAATCTATGTTTTTGGATTTTTAGTTATAAGGAGACAATGCTAATGCAACTATGTTTTTGGACTTTTTGGAATAAGGAGTGCAATAATGTATGATGCAAGGTGACAATGCAAAGTGATAATGAGGACTAAAAGGAATACCTAATGGAAACTAATGGGAGACCAAAGTATAGGGGTCTTCTATGACAATGGAAATGCAAGGCCTAAGAAAAATCTAAAAGATGATCAAATTTAGGAGATTTTAAAAGAGGTTGCCTAACCATCCAAAGTTTGGCCAATGTTTCAATTTTGATTGTCAAAGGATTTTTTTTTTGTAAGGCTAAGTGAAGTGAAAAAGTGACAAAGTGAGCTTCCCAAACTAGACTTATGAGCTGGAAATATCTCACATAAAATTACAAAGACTAAAAGAGTGATTTTTGACTTGGTCCAATGGCAATCTACTTTGAGGCAATGGTCTTACAAATGTATGGGAAGTTTACCTATTCTAAAGTCTGCAAAGATGAAGATCCGAGAGTTTGTCTAAGCTGAAAATGATTGTGGACCCTAATATGCAATTAAGATTTTGCAATGGTAAACTTATGGTAAAAACTAAATGCCAACTAAGAGATGGACAATTTGGGCAAATATTTTCTGGTTTTTGCATAGAGACCACTGAGAAAAGATGTATAGAGATAGACTCAAAATGTTTGATTTTAGACTAGGACAATAAAAAATATTTTCCTAAGTGATAGGCATATGTGGTGTTTTAGATAGTGGCTGTGTTTCAGATGGAAAATGTGGTGTTTCAGACAGAAAATGCATTACAGAGTTACCAAATGTGTTGTTCTAGACATCAACAACAACTTACAAAGGTAGATGCATTGCTTTGTGTAGAAAATGTGTTACAAAATAGTCAGATGCGTGTTACAGAGTCTTAGTTGCTTTGCAGTTTGAATAAAGTCTAGTTTTCTTGCAATTTTGATAAATTTTTGAAGTTTTTTAGTTTGATTATGATTTTCTAGATTTCCAAAAGGTCTTTTATGTGTTCATTGAATCAAAAAACATTTAGAAAACATAGTTTTGTTTTGAATTGTTGGAGACAAGCACAAATCCTATGGTTGACAAGGACTATATTCACTGGGTTCCCACTTGGATTAACCAGCCGCACTTATTCTTAGAAGATGACTTAGAAGCTTGGCCACACTGGTTCCCCTCCACAACACTCACTATCAGGTCAACCAAGATTTGAGCTCTCATGAATCTCCCATGAAAAACTCTTCATATCTACTAAGAACCACAAAAATGTGGGACAACTTGAGAGGTCTGACCTCTTGCACCAACAAATAGAAGGATTCTTGCAATCTAAACAAAAGGGTTTTAGTGAATACTCAAGGACATGACACCTTGCGAGCATCTAGCAAGCCACTTAAGGATTTAATCACTCTACTAGGGGCTCTTATACGTTTTACGGTAGGTACCCTATTTCGAGTGACACTACATGGCTAAGGCCTACATACCATGAGGACTTGATAGTATAGTCTCATCCTTTTATATACTGACCCAAGTGAGAAACCGTTTGGATTTGTTCCATCTTTCAAAGTAGGCCCTTCTAAAGATAACACAAAAGGGTATGTGTAGGATCATGATGGTTAAAAAGTGGCGATATCTAAGTGATATGATGGCCCATGTGGTTGACGACTTTTTTTTACCCAAAATTGATGAAACAAAAAAGGTTTTTTAAAGGATATTCTCAAACTTCCACCAATATAAATTATGCTTTACTTTGAATTTAATAAATAATTACTATTCATTTTCTATTTGAATTATGACTAAAGTCTTGATTAATAGGCTGATTGAAAAACATCTATAACTTTCAAACAGTATCACATTTTTTGAATCCGAAACATGTGTCACATTATATGCTTCACATACTATAAGATTAAAAAAAAATGAATTTCATGAAGTTTTCACCAAGTTAAGGTGGTTAGCCATACGAGTTTTTATATTTTTAAAAATTTGTAATAAAAAAATCATAATTAATTATTTACTTGGAAAAAAATTACAAAAAAATATGCATCACATCGGGACATGAGTCCCCTACTTATATCTAAAATATTATAAAAAAATATTATCATTTTATTGTGGTTAGGGTGGTCACACAGACACCTACTTCTTATTTTTCCCTGAAATTTAAGTTTTACTGCATTGAAATTTCAAATTTTCACCAAATAGATTTAAAAATAAAAAAAAACCTAGTAGTTTAGAAACTACATTCAATTTCCTACAGATTCTATTCTTACATTTAAAAAAAAATATATAGATAACTTATTCATATTTTTACGTCAAGTTGCCTAACTTTGATTTTTTGAATTTTATTGCCACTTAAGGGCCTATTTTTTCCATGATGATCCTACACATACCCAAAATCAAAATGAAAACTTTGTTTATGATCATCCAAGATTGCACAAAGGTGTGAGGAGAGTGCATACACAAATCTTTCATTCCACACTCACAAGATTGTTCATTTTAATTCCCAAATTGAAATATGTGGGTGGTAAAGCAACAACCCCTAAGTGTTTTCAATTCTCAAGATCACAACAAGGCGCAAGGGAAGTGCATACACACTAAGGAATTATCACTACACCACAAGACACCTCAAATACTCATTCATTTTATCCCAACTTATTATGAGACAAGAAAAGTTATTTTTAAACCAATGTTATGAAAATGTAAGTAAATTTTTAGCCTTGATGAGTGTAGATGCAAGTTATGTTCCTTTTAATCCTCATGAGTGTGATGCGGTTCATTTTAAACCATGAAGTGTGATATTCAAGTTGTTGTTTGTTGTTTGTTGTTTTTTGCTTTAGGATTAATTTTTTTTGTGAAAATTAACAACAAAATAAGGGTTAGTATCTCCTTCCAACTTTCCATATGCTACCAACAACAAATCAGTAACCAAAAATCCCTAACCTACTAAAATAGAAAGGAGAAGTCTAGAAAATGATGCCAAAAATTGAGAGTAAACCTGCAATAGGAAAATGCATTGCTCTGCTTGTCAAATGCATCTTAGCACAAATGCATCGTTCTTCTTGTCAGATGCGCTGCAAAATATCAGATGTGTCCCTATGAATGTCGATTGCATCTCAGTATTGCATATGCGTTGTTCTCGAACAAACATGTGTTGCGACATGTCAAATGTAGCTCATAATATTATGTTTGAGGTGTTTCGTACCTGTACCTACAAAAAATGATGAAAAGGCCATATGTAAACTACAAAATATTTTTGGCATCGGGTTCACCAATGTAACTAAGGCAAAAATTTAGGTTAGCATAAAACAAAATGAATAAAAGAAACCCTAGCTAAACAATGAAGCACAAATGAGGAAAATAGCATAAACAAAAGGAAAGTTTCACCAAACAACCTTCATGCCCTCCATGATTGACCTTCATTTCCCTTCTCCATTTGTTGTAAAATGATGTTTGCCCTCAGATTTTGAAGAGCAACCAAGACCTATGACAAAGACTCAATTAAATATTGAAGGATTTCCAAATTAGGCAAGTTTGCAAGATGCTAAGAGATTAAGAGATTGAGAGATGTCCAAATGAGGCTGCAAAATCCTTTTTAAAGACTTTCCATTTTTGGATGAATGGCCAAGACTGAAAGTTGACAAAGCCCTAAGATTAAAGGCTGAAATTGCATGTGACAACTAGCAATTAGGGCTAGGGAAAACTTAGGTCAAAATTTGAAATGAAGGGATTAGATTTGATTTTATGAAAATCAAATCAAAGGTCAAGAATGTATGTGAGGTCAAGAATGCATGTGACAAGGAGATTTGAGCACAAAAAACGAGGTTGATAGAGAATCAAATAAGAATTTAAAAATTATTTGATTCAAGAGATGATGTTGACATTTTGAATTAAAAATAAATTTAATTCAAAAGTGGTGGGGCCATGTGACGGTAAATAATTATTGTAAAGTATTGTAATGCCCCACCACACAACCCTAGAGGAAGTTGCAATTAACTACTTAAACTGACTAATTTAATTTTTTGTTTAAGTACAATTAACATGCAAGTTCACTACCCAATTCCAACAACCTCTAAGGTTACGAGACTAAGGTTATTTAGAACCTCAACAAAAAACATGAATCGAAACCATGTCATTTATTTACATAAGGAATTTAAACACATACATTCCAAACATGATAAATTACATCAAAGCAAAAGAGATAACTTCCAATTTCATTGATCCATAACTAAACAATACGACTACATCTCTCATTCCCCGAATGAGGTAAGTCCAACAAGCATGATTATAATCACAAATTTCCATGATAATCAATGAGGGGTAATAAATCACAAGATCAACTGAAATAAATAAGGCATGAAATGAAACTGGATTAAGAAGAAAAACCCAACGGAGTAAGGTGCATGTTCCACCCAACCAAGTGGAACCCAAAGGCCCACCCCCTGTGATAGGAGATAATAATAAGGATTCCTAGCCAAGACCATCTACCTCTAGACACAGGCTCAAACAAAACCGAACTGAATGAATACAAATACATCACTTAACACAATGGTTAAAATGCTTCCAGAATTACATAATCAATTGCATCACTGATACAAACATACTGTTGACTTAGGAGAAGTGTCATCACAATGTTATATGGGTTATCTTGGTAAGTCTTCCTAGGCCTCGACCCCCATCTCGGGTTATCCAGGTAACTTGTAACGGCTTCTGACCCCTCATGTAATCCAATGTGGAATCAATTATCTTTCGTAAAGACAAGATAACGTTCTTGCCATTCCAGGCCTTCTCGTCTCATCCCAAGTCTATACAAGCCCTTGCACCCATGAGGGAGGCATAATTATCTTATTAAGTATTTGATACTACATAATCCTCTAATCAGTTTAATTATGTTATCACTGGATTAACTAACTTACAATGAGTTATCCTAGCACCACTTTGGGTGCTGGCCCTCTTTGCAAGACACTCCTCTAAGACAACACATGGAACAACTCCACAACCCAAGGGTACACAAGTGCAACCTAAGGATATGAAATCCCTATCCACGACATAAAGTCAACACATCCCCGTTCGTGATAACCGTGTAACAAACTAGATACAGTTAGATGCACTACCCAAGGCAATTCAAAGGTTGACTAACATAGTACGACAAACCACATAACTAAAAACCCCTATGGAAGACTTATCATTCTCTATAACTCAATTTTCCCCATACGATAACATAAACAGTTCACACTCAAGACACACAAGAAGACAATAATTAAATCTACTTTGGATTTACTAAATCCATTTCCTCATTAACATTCAATAATTTATTGCATTAAATAAATTGATTTAAAATACATCTTTTTCAGACAAGACAACAATTAACATTCAATATTTAATTCCCTACTTGCATTTAAATAATAATAAAATATCCAGTTAATTCTACTAATCAAAATACATTGATATAAAATAATAATTGCTTCCTCTTTCCCATATAACCATTTTAAAATAATTAACTTGTCTTAAAAGCATATTATTTAAAATCCAAAACTACTTTTCCATTAAATATAATATTTTAAAATAAAAACAATGACTTAACTAAAGTTACCATGTTTTCATTTCCTCAATTTGACTTAAATCATGCCTTCAAGAAAAACATAATTTAAATACATATAAACATAATATATATATATCTATTTTAATTATCTAAAACAAATATATATATAATATTATAATATTATATAATATAATATTAATCATTAATACATATTATATTAAATATAATACATATAGTCTATTAATATTATAATATAATTATAAATATTAATATATATTAATTTATTAAAATTTAATATTTTATATATATTTTTGAATAGACCAACATGTAGCCTTGGGCTACGAGCCAACCCTTAGGGTTGAACCGTGGGTTTTTTTGGGGCCGCATGCAAAGAGAAGGCACGTTGTTTCGGCCATGGAAAGGGATGGCACCGACTGTGCATAGCACAACCAGTCCTGGTAGAGGCGGCGACGACGGTGGCTGTGTGCATAGTCGACCGCCACTGCTGGTGGCGCTGTGCAATGCACAACCACCCACCAACAATGATGGCGACGACTGTGAACACAACGACCGCAGAGGTTTGTGGGGGTCGCGCTGGGTGCGGCTCCCCCCACTCGCTTCCCATGGGGGCGTGGTGGGGGTGAGCCCACAGTGACCTCCCCCAAACCCACATCAATAAATTTTTTTTTTTTTTAATTATATTTTCATTTTTTAAATATAAATTAAAACAGGCATAAAAAAATGGGCAGCATAACTCCTCAAATATAAATATATATTTATATATATGTGTGTATGTATATATATCAGTAAATATCTACACACACACACACACACACACACACACACATATATATTTTAAACCACATAAAGAATTGCATAATATATTGAGAAAATAATGTTTAAAAGATCATTTCGAGCCATGAACACCATTTTTTTTCTTGAGAAAACTCAAATAAAAACAGAGGTTTATGATTTGCTACAAAATTCAACATGAAGTTTTCATCATAGTTCAGATTTTGAGTATTCCAAATAAGATTTTAAACAACAAAACAAATATAAATATATTTTCAAAAAACAACTAAATTTAAAAGCATGAGCCTAGTATTCTAGAGTTTGAGAAGATCCAGATGGTGCACAGGTTCTTGCTTTGATTCCAACTTCAGCTCAACAATTTCCACAAATTCAATCCAAAACCCACAAACATCAAAAATTCCTTCTCCTCTATTTTCAATTTTTCATACTTGTTGAAAAAAAAACTCATTCCAAAAAACCAAATAATAAAGAAAATTCCCCAAAATATCCGTGCAACCACCCTCATAAATTTTTCAAAAACAAAATAGGAAATATCTCTATTTTCAAATTTTTGAATTCAAAATTTTCTAAGAAGAAATGTAAATTCTTTTTCTTTAATTTTTCAATTTCAACAATATATCCATAACTTCAAAATGAATAACTTAACTTATTTCAACATTATCAATTTAATTAATTAATAAAATAATCTAATCCAAGATTAAATTATCTATTAATTAAATTAAATTCATTAATAAATTAGATCACATTACTAACATACAACCAGATAAATTTAATCCACAATTTAACTACAAAAACATTTATTTACCTTAACAACATGTGATTAAATAATCAAAGAGAAGGAATAATATTAATGCAACTTAACCCGACTATGACTCGATGACACACTATGACTAGGGTGATGAGTTGGCATCGAAAACCTAGCTACTATCTCCTAATCGAATGTCATTGGGCAATGGACATGCTCAAACCTATGAAATCAGGTGGAGTTGATGTCCTGTACCTGTCAATGTGCGAACAAAGAGTATCTCCACATGCATATATATGTCATAATTAAAACACACCATGAAGAGGAAATCACAGAATCGTAGGGCGCTCGTAAGCGAGTGATGCGACACCGTCCCCTTCACGAATACAATATTACTAACTGACGTATCTAACATATTACTTTAATCAAAAGCATAAAACATTATTAATTCAAAAATCCACTAAGCCAATCCAAAACATGCCATCATGATAACATCTGAATAAAGTACCATCACATCACGATAAAAATAGTGATCAAATAGTAACTGAGTACTATAGTCAAAGTACAAACAGAAACTAAAGCATAACAAAGGAGAACAACACTGTTCGTACAATAGAGAAAAATGGAGGGGTATTACATCCTCCCCCCTAGGGTCAGGCTTACTTCTGGAAGCTTGTGAACAAATAGGGATAAAGCTCCTTCATTCTAGCAGCATCTTCCCAAGTGGATGAAGTGTCATCCCTAGGATCCCACTGGATCCTAACCTTATCAATATCTCATCTTCGAAGAGCGAGCGTTCTATGCTCCATTAGGGCCATGGGCTCCAAAGCCAGTTGCCCATCCTCTACCTTTAATGAATTCCAATCAATGACATGAAAAATGTCTAGATGGTATGACCGAAGAACTAAAACATTAAAAACATCGTGAATGCGTGAGAGACTGGGTGGTAAAGCAAGATGGTAAGCAACTAGACCAATCTTCTCAAGTATCTCGAAAGGTCTGACAAAGCGAGGCACCAACTTAGAGCCCTTTCCATACCAGATGAGACTCTTTTGCGGATGCACCAACAAGAAAACTCTATTGCCAACAAAAAAATGATGATCCACTCTATGCATATCCACATACATCTTTTGTCTATCCTGCGCTACCACCAAGTTCTCTCTAATCCTATCCACCTACTACTCCATATCCTACATCTCAGGACCCAAAAGTATTCTTTCCTCCAGTCGATCCCAACTCAAGGGAGTGCGACATGGTCTCCCATACAATGCCTGGAATGGAGGCATGCCAATAGAACTCTGGAAACCATTGTTATAAGAAAAATGTACCAAATAGAGATAATCCTCCCATCATGTTTGCTGGTCCATCATATACATACACAACATATCCTCAAGGATATGATTGACCCTCTCATTCTGTCCATTTGTCTCTGGGTGATAAGTTGAACTGAAGTTCAACTATGTCCCCATCGCATGCTGTAATGAAGTCCAAAGAGTTGAGGTAAACACTGGATCCCTGTAATAAATAATATGACACGGAATACCATGTAACCTCACTATGTCCTCCATGAACACTCTAGCTATGGATGATATAGTATAGGAAGAGCGCATAGGTGAGAAGTGTGCCACCTTTGTCAACCTATCAACTGTCACCATAATCGTATCATGCCATCTCAAAGAGTTGGGTAAACCAACAATGAAATCCAATGAGATTATATCCCACTTCCACTCTGGTACTATTTGTGGTTACAACACTCCTGCTGGATGTTGGTGTTCAACCTTAACTCACT
This sequence comes from Sequoiadendron giganteum, assembly GCA_007115665.2. Lineage (NCBI taxonomy): Eukaryota > Viridiplantae > Streptophyta > Pinopsida > Cupressales > Cupressaceae > Sequoiadendron > Sequoiadendron giganteum. Next base: position 367,886,980 of record CM021101.1, on the reverse strand, counting down.
GACACTCTAGACATCTTGACACAAAATCTGCAATATCGCACTTCATCCCTAGCCGGAAATACAATTGACGCAAATCTGCATGCATCTTCTTCACCCCAGGATGGGCTGAGTAAGGTGCACGATGTGCCTCAATCATGACCAAGGTGCGAATATCACTTGATGAAGGAACGCATATGCATCCCATGTGTCTCAATATCTCATCTAAATCTAGAGAATATCTTGAATGTCTGCCCTCAAGAGGTTTGCCTGCCTCTATCTCTGTCTTAACCTCCTAATACCAACTATTCGCTGGAATGGCAGAAAGAATCCCACTCCACAAATCCACAACAAGAGTCAAATCAGATATCTCATGTCTTTGTCTACTAAGTGCATCCACTATGAAATTCTCCTTTCCCTGGATATACTTCACTTCAAAGTCATATTCACAAAGAAACTCCATCCAATGCCTCTGCCTGGCATTAAGGTCAGGTTGCGTGAAGATATACTGAAGACTTTTGTGATCAATGTGCAACTCAAACCTGTGGCCAAGAAGGAAATGCCTCCATCTCATCAATGCGTGAACAATTTCCGCCAGCTCAAGATCATGTGTGGGGTAGTTCAACTCATGATCCTTGAGCTTCTGTGACTCATATACAATGACTCGACCTTCCTACATCAACACTGCACCTAATCCCTCAAAGGACGCATCTGTACAAACTACAAAGTCCCCAGTCAGATCCGGTATCACAAGTATTGTTGCACTAGTCAACTTTCCCTTGATATTTTGAAATGCTACTTCACACTTCTCTGACCACTCAAACCTCTTCCCTTTCCTCTGAAGGGTAGTGATAGGATACCCTATCCTCAAAAAGCCTTGCACAAAATGTGTGTAATAACTTGCTAGCCCCATAAAGCTACGTATCTCTGCCACATTCATGGGAACAGGCCAATCTGAGATCACTTGGATCTTTGTAGGATCCATTGAAATACCTTCCCTTGAGATAACATGCCCAAGGTATTGGACCTTAGTCTTGAAGAACTCACACTTTGATAGGTTAGCAAAAAGTTGATTATGCCGTAAGCACTATAATACCTACCGAAAATGTTCCTCATGCTCTACCATTGTCCTGGAGTATATCAAAATTTCATCAAGGAACACAAGGAAAAATCTGTCTAGGTACGTATGAAATAGACCATTCATCAAAATCATGAACGCAGAGGGTGCATTTGTCAACCCAAATGGTACTACTGTGAACTCATAGTGACCATACCGGATTCAAAACACTATCTTATGGATATCTGAGTCGAAGATACAAAGCTGATGATATCCTGACTTAAGATTAGTTTTTGAAAAGATGGTAGCACCCTTGATTTGATCAAATAGATCATCAATCCTAGGAAGCAAATATCAATTCTTGATGGTCACTTTGTTCAACTATCGATAATCAATACATAACCAAAGTGAACCATCCTTCTTCTTCACAAAGATAACTGGTGCTCCCCATGGTGAAACACTAGGGAGAATGAAGCCCTTCTCTAACAACTCCTCAAGCTGCAAGTGAAGCTCTTTCATCTTCTGGGTGGTCATACAATAGGGAGCTCATGAAATGGGTTCCGATCCAGGTACAAGGTCAATCTTGAAGTCTATGTACCTCTGAGGTGGCATCCCTGGAATCTCATTCGGAAAGACATCGAAATACGCCTGAAGAATGGGGTGACTATCAAGAGAAACTTTTTCTTCTCCACCTCCTAGATCCAAATCATACACTGTAAGAGAAAACAATTGGAAAACCTGATGCACATACCTTCTCAACTGCATAGCTAAAATGACCCTCAAAGAAATTGGCCTCTGGACTCCCACTATCTATACCTCTCTACTAGATGCCTCAATGCATCGAATCGACTTAAGTCGACAATCTATGACCGTACTATGCACCTCCAACCAATCCATCCCTATGACAATGTCATAAGAACCCAAAGGAATAACTCAGAGGTCCATCGTAGTATGGAGAGGTCCAACCTCCAATATATACTCTGGCACAAGGGAATGCGATGCAACTTTTGCACCCGAGGCTAACTCTACCTGCCACCTATTGACTTGCCTTACTGCACCCAGTCTACATTGCATCATGATGAAAGAAGAAATGAAGGAGTCTGACGCTCCAGAATCAAATAAGATGGTAACTGGGTTTCCCATAAACATACCATATGTCTCGATGACAGTGCCCTAATGCTCTACCTAGTGGTTATCCATCGCTGCAAATACCCGATGCCCTCTACCTATATCACCAACTGTAAGCTAATATGCTGCTGGTCCTTGAGAAAAACCAAATGTTCCCCTATTGGGACACATTGTAGCTATGTGACCCTATTGGCCACATGTAAAACACCCTATACCTCTGCCATAGCCTCTACCTCCAGCTAGTGCGCTAGACTACTGCGCACAACCCCTGAAGGTAGACTATGAACTTTGTGCTGGCTAATCATAGCTGAAGCGTTTCACATGCCTTCAGTTTCTGTCCCCCTGCCTTTGTTGGAAACCTTTACATTTCCCTTGCGATACCTACTGCTGCTGCTAACCACCCTGAGATGGCCTCTACTGAGATCTAGAAGGTACACCTCTCTGAGACTGACCTCCTTGAGCACTAGTCCTTGCCACTGAACTACTGCCAATCTGTACACCCATTTTACCTCCTAGTGCCATGGTCAGATTCTCCTCAACAAGATGTTCTTTCTCCACTGCTACCTCCATGGTGTTGGGTTCAAAAACCCTCACACCTTCGCTAAGATGAGCATTTAAGCCCCTAACTAAATGGTGCACCAACATGCTCTTATCATCACCTATCCTTAAAAACTGTTTGAGCTCATAAAAGTGTCTTTCACATTTCTCAACAGATAAGGCCATCTGGTGCAAAGCATGAAACTCATTGCGTTGATGCTGACGCCAATGCTCAGATAGGAAACGAGCTTTGAATTGCTCTAGGAAGATCTCCCAAGATACTGAGTGAATATCAATATGGAGCTTTTGCTCCTCTAGTCTCCAACATGTGGATACAAACCCTCTTAGATGCATAATAGCGCATCGCACTTTGCTATTTCTACTAAAAGGATGCATAGCAAAGCACCTATCCAAGTCTATTAGCCAAGTCTCAACCTCTAGCCCAGTGCCTACTCCATCATACATGGGTGGATGTGGAGTAAGGAAATCTCTCATGTGCACCTCAGATTGAGATGGGGCTTCCCTCACAACTGGATTACCCTGAACCTCAACCGACCTCTAACCAAGGAGTGGAAAAGCCTCCTCAAGCGCTCTATGCGCAACCTCAATCCCTGTGGATCTTGCTGACGATCACTGACCCCTGGTGCATTCTGAGATGCCTGATGTTCTTCCTAGTCTGGAATAAGAGGAACAAGAGGAGGAGAGTCATGTTGACTCCCACCATGACCGCCTATACAACCACTTCCACACCCTCTACTTCTTCCACATCTGGGAGGCATAAGCCTGCACAGAAATATCAAGGTATTAGGCAAGGTACACAACTTAAAATCCTAAACAACTAAAAGCTTAATGGGTCCACCATAATCCCAGAGTACCCAGTGTTTAAACTTAGGCTCTGATACCATGTGTAACTCCCCACCACGTAACCCTAGAGGAAGTTGTAATTAACTACTTAAACTGACTATTTTTTTTTTTGTTTAAGTACAATTAACATGCAAGTTCATTACCCAATGCCAACAATCTCTAAGGTTACGAGATTGAGGTTATTTAGAACCTCAACAAAAAACATGAATCAAAACCATGCCATTTATTTACTTAAGGAATTTAAACACATACATTCCAAATATGATAACTTACATCAAAGCAAAAGAGATAACTTCCAATTTCATTGATCCATAATCCAATGATACGATTACATCTCTCATTCCCTGAATGAGGTAAGTCCAACAAGCTTGATTACAATTACAACTTTCCACCTCGATAACCAATGAGGGGTAATAAATCACAAGATCAACTGAAATAAATAAGGCATGAAATGAAACTGGATTCCACGAGCTCTCCAACTGGAAGTCTCGTCCACACGATCAAGAAGAAAAACCCAACAGAGTAAGGTGCATGTTCCACCCAACCAAGTGGAACCCAAAGGCCCATCCCCCATGCTAGGTGATAGTAAGAAACATTCCTAGCCAAGACCATCTACCTCTAGACATAGGCTAAAACAAAACTGAACTAAATAAATACGAATACATCACTTAACACAATGGTTACAATGCTTCTAGAATTACATAATCAATTGCATCACTGATACAAACATACTGTTGACTTAGGAGAAGTGTCATCACAATGTTACATGGGTTATCTTGGTAAGTATTCCTAGGCCCCGACCCCCATCTCAGGTTATCCTAGTAACCTCTAACGACTTCTGACCCCTCATGTAATCCAATGCGGAATCAGTTATCATTCGTAAAGACAAGCTAACGATCTTGCCATTCCAAGCCTTCTCATATCATCCCAAGTCTATAGAAGCCCTTGCGTCCATGAGCGAGGCATAATTATCTTATTAAGTGTTTGATACTACATAATCCTCTAATCAGTTTAATTATGTTATCACTGGATTAACTAACTTACAATGAGTTACCCTAGCACCACTTTGGGTGCTGACCCTCGTTGCAAGCCACTCCTCTAAGACAACATGTGGAACAACTCCACAACCCAAGGGTACACAAGTGTGACCTAAGGATATCAAATCCCTATCCACGACATAAAGTCAACACATCCCCGTTCATGATAACCGAGTAAATAGCTGGATATAGTTAGACGCACTACCTAAGGCAATCCAAAGGTTAACTAACAGAGTACGCCAAACAACATAATTGAAAACCCATCTGGAAGACTTATCAATGTCTATAAATCAATTTTCCCCAAACATAACGGAAAGAATTCACACTCAAGATGCACAAGAAGACAGTAATTAAATCTACTTTGGATTTACTAAATCCATTTCCTCATTAACATTCAGTAATTTATTGCATTAAATAAATTGATTTAAAATACGTCTTTTTCAGACAAGGCAACAATTAAAACTCAATATTTAATTCCCTACTTGCATTTAAATAATAATAAAATATCGAGTTAATTCTACTAATCAAAATACATTGATATTAAATAATTATTGCTTCCTCTTTTCCATATAACCATTTAAAAATAATTAACTTGTCTTAAAAGCATATTATTTAAAATCCAAAACTAGTTTTCCATTAAATATAATATTTTAAAATAAAAACAATGACTTAACTAAAGTTACCATGTTTTCATTTCCTCAATTTGACTTAAATCATGTCTTCAAGAAAAATATAATTTAAATACATATACACATAATATATATATCTATTTTAATTATCTAAAACAAATATATATATATATATATATATATATATAATATTATAATATTATTAATCATTAATACATATTATATTAAATATAATACATATTAATATATTAATATATTAATATTATAATATAATAATAAATATGAATATACATTAATTTATTAAAATTTAATATTTAATATATTTTTTTGAATAGACCAACACCTGGCCTCGGGTCACGCGCCAACCCTTAGGGTTGAACCATGGGTTTTTCTGGGGCTACATGCAAAGAGAAGGCACATTGTTCTGCCCATGGACAGAGATGGCGCCGACTGTATATAGCACAACTGGCCCTGGTAGAGGCGGTGGCTGTGTGCATAGCCGACCGCCACTACTGGTGGTGCTGTGCAATGCACAAACACCCACCAACAGTGGTGGCAGTGGCTATGAACACAATGGCCACAAAGGTTTGTGGGGGTCACATTGGACGTGGCTCCCCTCACTCACCTCCCATGGGAGCGCGGTGGGGGTGAGCCCCCAACGACCTCCCTGAAACCCACAACAATAATTTTTTTTTTTATTATTATATTTTCATTTTTTAAATATAAATAAAAACAGGCATAAAAAATGACCATCATAACTCCTCAAATATAAATATATATTTATATATATATGTGTGTATGTGTATATATCAGTATATAACTTATTGAGAAAATAATATTTAAAAGATCATTTCTAGCCATGAACACCATTTTTTTCTTGAGAAAACTCAAATAAAAATAGAGGTTTATGATTTGCTACAAAATTCAACATGAAGTTTTCATCATAGTTCAGATTTTGAGTTTTCCAGATAAGATTTTAAACAACAAAACAAATATAAATATATTTTCAAAAAACAACTAAATTTAAAAGCATGAACCTGGTATTCTAGAGTTTGAGAAGATCCAGATGGTGCACAGGTTTTTGCTTTGATTCCAACTTTAGCTCAGCAATTTCCACAAATTCAATCCAAAACCCACAAATAACAAAAATTCTTTCTTCTCCTCTATTTTCGATTTCTGATACTTGTTGAAAAAAAAACTCATTCTAAAAATCCAAATAATAAAGAAAATTCCCCAAAATATCCATGTAACCACCCTCATAAATTTTCCAAAAATAAAAATAGGAAATATCTCTATTTTCCAATTTTTGAATTCAAAATTTTCTAAAAAGAAATGTAAATTCTTTTTCTTTAATTTTTCAATTTCAACAATATATCCATAACTTCAAAATGAATAACTTAACTTATTTCAACATAATCAATTTAATTAATTAATAAAATAATCTAATCCAAGATTAAATTATTTATTAATTAAATTAAATTCATTAATAAATTAGATCACATTACTAACATAAAATCAGATAAATTTAATCCACAATTTAACTACAAAAGCATTTATTTACCTTAACAACATGCGATTAAATAATCAAAGAGAAGGAACAATATTAACGCAACTTAACCCGACTAAGACCCGGCGACACACTATGACTAGGGTGATGACTTGGCACGGAAAACTTAGCTACTATCTCCCAATCGAATTTTGTTGGGCAATGGACACACTCAAACCATTGAAACCAGGTGAAGTCGATGTCATCTACCTGTCAACCTGCAGACAAAGAGTATCTCCACATGCATATATATGTCATAATTAAAACACACCATGAAGATGAAATCACAGAATCGCAGGGCGCTCGCAAGCGAATGCGATACTATCCCCTTCACTAATACAATATTACTAACTGACGTATCTAACATATTACTTTAATCAAAAGCATAAAACATTATTAATTCAAAAATCCACTAAGCTAATCCAAAACATGCCATCATGATAACATCTAAATAAAGTACCATCACATCAAAATACATCACCACATCACGATAAAAATAGTGATCAAATAGTAACCGAGTACCATACTCAAAGTTCAAACAAAAACTAAAGCATAACAAAGGAGAACAACACTGCTCGCACAACATAGCAAAACGAAGGGGTATTACAAGTATTTACTTGGTGGTAAATTAGAAAGTGAGAAATTTAAATAAATGACTTTATTTAAATTTAGAGAAAGCTTAATAAGATAAATAAATAATTAATAATAATTATTTAATTGTGGAGAAAATAGACAAGGTGGAAAATAATTAAATAAATCCTTGGGATTTATTTAATTATAAGAAGACATAAATAATTATTGGCACATTTAAATAAATTTATTTATTTAAATAATTAGGAAAATTTATTTATTTAAATAATTAGGAGGAAATAATAGGTAAATGATAATCAAATAAATTTAGGAATTTATTTAATTATAGGGAGACATAGGAAGTTAGCGACGTATTTAAATAAAATAAATGCAATTTATTCATTTAAATAATCAAGAGGAATAAAGGATATGAATTAATTAAATAATTAAGAATTATTTAATTAATAGTTGAATTTGGACCATAGAACATAATTAAATATTTTAATTATGTTAAGATGAAATACGAAAGAAATAAAGTTTGTAGGCCTAGGTCAATTTTATGTGTCTACATAGCCCACCAAGAGACATGCTTGAGATCAAAACTTGGGGTGATGAGGCCTCCAAGAAAACCTCCTACTTAGAAATAAATGAAAATGATGTTGCTTTTGATCCCCAAGATCATTCTTAGGAGTCATGAGGGGAGAGAATGTATAGAACATCATACCTCAAGGTATACAAAAAAAATACAAGTTAACGGTATTTCTGATTACCAAGATTGCACTAAGGTGCAAGGAAAGAGCATATGTATGCACTAACCTACCACACACACCAAAAAAATCATTTTAAGTGCACCAAGGATTCAAATGTTTGGTTCAATTTTAAAAACAACAAATTTAAATGTGTAAGTTATTAGTAAATTTTTAAACCACAAATTGAAGTGTGCAAGTTATTGGTTCAATTTTAATCACCAAATCAAATATGAAAGTTTTGTTGTTCAATTTCAATGAACCAATTGAAATGTGAGATGTATTTTAAGTACCAAAATAAAGTGTGATTTTTTTTGGATTCATTTTAAATGCACCAAATTCAAATGTGAATCCTAGATTTAAGTAAAGTCTATAACCAAAAATATTAGTAATTTTCTTTGATTTCAATCTTCTCCCATCAATTTCCAAGATGCTGCAAACTATTAGTTTTGACAGAGAAAATTGGGAAAAATAGAGAAGAGTTAGTATGATGCAGAGGGTAAACCCCTTAGCTAGTCAACCTTTCACATACACAAGATCAATTCATGGGAAAGACTCTGCCTTAATCCAACATTCAACAAAGTAACAATTTACAAAAACACTTGGTTTTTATTTATTCAATTCAAATTTCAATTGGTTAGCCTTATTGGCATCATCCTTATAGGAAATCTGATCCACTCTTCTACTATTCCCTCTCCTCCCATTATACCTCTATACATTTCTACTCAGATTCTTTGTACTTCATCTCCATGTTGCATATTCTTTTCCCATGCCTAATGTGACTTTTCCACCAAATAACCACTTCACTCCACATGCATTCATCTTGTTCCCTATGCCATGAATTTGCACAATGATTCAATATATGTCTGCATTTTCTCCTCTACGATGCCCCCTCTTCACATAATAAGTATGCACTTTTCAATCCTTATTCCCTTTATTCCCTCTTGCCTCCTTTGTTGAGTGCAAATATATGTTAGAGTAATCACGCATTAGCTAATAATTAATTAATCTTTAATTGATTATTAGTCTAATTTATTTTCATGCACTTAAGACAAACTTAGGAGTTTTTTATTCAGTTAACTGAGTGTTTTTCTATGTTAATTGAAGTGAGATATTATTAGATCATTTCATCTCATTGCATGAGATGTTGACACTTGCCATGATCTAATCCCTTTACCATTTAGGGTTGCTCCTATATAGAACTCAATCATCATTGTATTATCTCTCTTCTGTGTTTGAACTCTCAACCTTTGAGGACTCTTTTTTTGCTTGAAGATTCTTGAGGTTCATTGTTGTAGATTTTTCTTGTTAAGGAATATGGATATATTGTTTGCAAATCTCTTGTGTGGAAGGTGTCTTTGTTCACTGTTTGATCTTGTGGCTTGTGTTTTTCACAATTCTAACATGGTATTATAGCCTTGATTCAGTGAAACCCTTCTCGATTTATAAGGATTTTTATTTAAAAAAGGGTTATAGGCTTCAAATCTAAATCCCCTTTGCTTTTTTGCAAATTTTGGAGGTGGGTGTTTCTTTGATGCATTTTTGGTGTGAAAAGGGCCTCACTGTTGGATATAGAGCTATCGAAAAAAGTCATATTTAATTTTTGTTTGACTTGATTTAGACTCCTAAGCTTAGATTGGCGAGGGTTTGAAGTGGTTTGTATTCCAAAACCAAAGGGTAGGTGCAATTTTGGTGCATTTTGGCATGAAAAGGACCTCATCATTAGATTCAAGAGGCAGATTTGACGAATTTTGACTATAAACTCACCTTATTTCACCATCGGGAGCCTATGAGGAATTATTTTTTATACAAGTGCCATATAGCCACTATACAAATGCAAGTTTGGATTTAAAAAATAATTAAAAAATAGTTTATTTATTTTTTTCAATTATTTAAAATGTATGTTTTTAAACCCTACGTGTAGGTTACTGTGTGTACCCTCACAATAGTGTACCTCCTGCTAATGAGGGCCCACAAACAACCTTGTGTTAGCCGACCAACAATGGCTCCAATATTCCACTTTGCAGCTCATTACTTTCCCTGATGATGAAAAAATCTTTGGCAACGATTCTCTTTTTTTTCGATCTTTTTTCTAGCGACAAAACACTTCCACGATGACTTTCTCAGTGGGAATCCCAAAAACACCATGAAATATTCCTCTCATTTTCTAGCACTTTTTTTAAATTTGTTTGGTCAGTGAATTTTTTTCGACGATCGAAAAGAATATTTTGGTTGGAGGAAAATATATTGGTGACAAAAGTTTTTTTAGAGCCTCGAGTTTTTTTGAACATGAGGGAATATTCCTTTGGAATATTCTAATGATGGCATGCTAATGTCAGCATGACGTCGACCATATGAATGAATTTGGAGGAACCCAAGACTTCCTTTGTGTCCTAAAGGAGCTCTTTTTTCTTTTGGTCATAACTTGGGCATATGATGTCATTTTTGACAAACAAGATATCGTCAGAAAGATGGTTCTACCGAATTTCCAGGGGTATGGGTCTGATCATTTATTTTTCTTTGCTGGTATGCCATATAGCTTATTGAAGTTAGAGGTGTTCTTTTTAGTCCTGAACTCATAACTTCTGACCATTTTCTCCATTTTTCATGATTCCAATAGCATTGGAACCATCTTTCAAAGCTCTTCACAACCATCCATGCACTTTTTCTAGATTTTTACAAGTATATTTTATTCATTTTTTTGTGTTTTCACACTCTGTTGAATTACTTGCATGTCTTAGCTCTTGGAAAAAAATTGTTTACATGGGATGACTCATTTTTTGTTATTCTATATGTATTTCAACTATTCTATCCTATTTGGGAATTATAGACACCATTTTCATACACATTCTCTTTTGTAGATGCACTTAGGTAAAGTGTCATTTTGGTGTATACTTGTTGGAGATTTTGTACATCTTATTGTTCCTTTTGTATTCACACTATGATATAAAGTGCCATTGGGGGGTTGATGTTTTCCTTCAGTTTTCCATCACACCTTTGTCAAGTGAGTGTCCCTTCTATGATAGTAGTGAATCCTAGTGATTCTTCCCTCATGTGTGTGTGCCTTAGTTTGCACACCCTTTTATTTCTAGGTTGTTTCTCTTACATGCACTTATTGGTTTCACACAATTTCAATGTACATGTCTTGGCTCTCCCTTTTTAGCATTATGGGGGGATTTCTACTATTGGTGCTAATGCTTCCATGTTTACGCGATTTGAAGTGATCTATGTATCTAGTTCTTATTTCTATGTTCTTTCAAATGTAGCAAACATCACTGACTAGTTGCATGCATTTCATTGAGATTGATCATTTACCATATGGATATTCTTGTATTCCTATGTCTAGAGGTTCTTCATTTCAGTGAAATATTAGTCATCATTCAACAACATTCTATAGCTTCTTCGTGCTTCAATGATGTTCTACATATTCATATTTTTTGGGACATTGTTTGGTTTGAGGCTTCTCAACCTGCACACCTTGATTTGGAGGATTTTTCAGTCCTTCATTTTCCTTTCTCTCTTTTGGAGATGAGTTTTCTCCCATGGGGTTTTTCTCCTTTTCTCAGGTTTTGAGAGATCTTTTGTTTGTACATGGGTACCTCACCAGGCCTTGTTTGTTGGGATCAATCAAACATTCTCTTTTTAGGGTTTTTAGCTACTCCCAAAGTTCATAATAAGGGGGGGTGTTAGAGTAATCATGCATTAGCTAATAATTAATTAATATTTAATTGGTTATTAGTCTAATTTATTCTCATGCACTTAAACCAAAATTAGGAGTTCTTTATTTAATTAACTAAGTTCTTTTCTATGTTAACTGAAGTGGGCTATTATTAGATCATTCTATCTCATTGCATGAGATGTTGACACTTATCATGATATAATCCCTTTACCATTTACGGTTAGTCCAATATAGCACTCAACCCTCATTGTATTATCTTTATTTTGTTTTTGAACTCTCAACATTTGGGGAGTCTTGTTTTCCTTGAAGATTTTTGAGGTTCATTGTTGTAGCTTTTTCTTGTTGAGGAATATTGGGGTTTGTGCAAGAAGTTGAGTCCACTTTTTGGCCAAAAGTGGAAGTTTTTTCCCTAATTTTAAGAATTTTTCACATTTGATCTTAAAATTTGAAGCACTTAGAGATGAAATCCTAAAAAAAGTCACTAATCATCAAATGTAGTAATCGGAGTCTAGCTTCCAAATATGTAATAAATTTTAATACCTAGATGATACAAATTGATTTTCAATAAGCATGTGTAAAATCCACTATTTAAAAGTCACTTTTTAATTACCATACCATGCACATGTACGTCACCCATATTTTGACCTAAATAATTGTATTTTTCTTAATCCTTTTGGGAAAATATTTGTAACACATTGAATAATGCTCATGATATTTTTAATTTTTTTTTAATATTATTTTTGTTAATTTTTATTGGCCATATTGTTGTTTTGAAAAATCATTGTGTACGTCACACATAAGATGACCTAAACTTATCATTTTTTGAATCTCTTTTTTCAAATTGAAAATAATTATCTAAAGATTGTCTACGTATAATTCATTTAAAAAATATATATTTTAATAAAAAGTTGTTAAAATATTGAAAAACCCTAATATTTCAAGTTTATGGACAATTTTCATCAAAAATGATTTGAAAATAGAAAAACAATACAATTTTTTAAAAAAATACATATTTGGAATCTACACAGTCTCATCTATAATGGGTTTTAATTTCGTAGAAAAATTCTACAAACAGTTCTTCAGACATATGTCCAAACTCACTCTTTTCTTGTGGCCTTGAGATGAACTTCAATTTGTAGGTCAAAGCAAGTCCAAATCTTAGGTTCAAGTCCCCAAGCCTTTTCCCAAATCGAGAAAAAAAAGCACAAACCCAACCAAAAATTTAAATTTTTTAAAACAGGATCCCATTTTGTAAAAGTGACATCCCATTGTAAAACAAAATCTCATTTCATAAAGGCTTAACAATTTAAACCTTTCTAAAATGGGATCCCATTTTAGAATGAGATCCTACTTCTACAAAATGGGATCCCATTTTTGGCTCGGGGCCCCGAAGTGAAACATGATCTCGTTTGCTAAATAACGGTTCTCAGTCTAGAACTCCCACTAGAAGTGGACTTATCTTCTTGCATTTAACCATTGCATATATTGTTTGAAGATCTCTTGTGTGGAAGGTGTCTTTGTTAATTTTTTGATCCTATGTCTCATGTTTTTCACAACTATAGCAATACATACTATTTCTTGTTCTCCACACCCAAGACCTTCACTGTATTTTAGAAACTCTTATCGAATTTTGAATTTTAAATAGCCATCTCATATGGCACAATCCATGTGTGATTTTTCTCTTTATTCATAGCTTCCCACAACTTTATTTTACCTTTATTCATATCCCATGAGCTCTTTACTATGCACCCCCTCTAATGGAAGACTTGAAAAATATCTTTCCTTACACTATTGTGTAGCACCAACAAAAATCCTTTGCTGCCCCTCTATCCTTTTTAGCACAACCCCTATTCAATGGAAATGCTTTCCTATTTATGTATTTTCTGCACTAAGTTTTTATGACTCCTCTAGCACTCCTTCCACTCTATTTTTCTCTATCTTAATATTTTCTTAAAATTATCTCTTCTCTAAATATTCACCCACCTTATCATGTTGTGCGACCTTTCTTCTTTTCCAACATGAATCTTGAATGACTGGTGTTTGAATGAATGATGTCGGGCATTCTCTTTTTTTATTCAAAATTTTAATCATAAATTCTCTAGCTAATGCCTCACCTTCCTCAATGCAAGAAGTATTTAATTATGCATTCATGATGCACCACCCATTTGTTTTGATTTTATTCTTCTCACATATTAATTTTTATCTTTATTTTATGGAATCTCATAATGTTGCCTAGGGAGTTCTTCGTGCATTTGTATTCATTTTATTTTGAAAATATATATCCCCCTCACTAGATGACACATTCCCAAAATATCATTGAAAGAAGAAAATACGTGAGCTGCACCAAACAATATCATTCATCCATCAACTAACGAAGCTAAAAACTGACTTTCACAATAAAACTGCATTAAATACTCAAAATCTCATGATTTTTTTAAAAATATATGTATTTCAACACTCCAAGGACTTCCACCAAAGAATCAAACCTCACATAAATATAAATTTTAATGTTTCACTAAATCATCAACATAAGTCACAAAAAAATTACATTTCTAAAACCATGAAGGATTTGATCATGAAACTTTTGGAAAAAATTCCATAATGGAGTCAACAATATGATCATAAGAAGGCTCACCAAGAAATCTTACCAATTTCTTGAAAAAAATATTTTTGTGTGATTATGATTATGCCTATACCCAGATGCTCCTACATCAAACATGTCGAGTAGAAATATTATGAGCATAGGCTCACAATGGTGGAGTTGAGTAGTCAAATTACTCTTCAAGGTTGCAACCAACCTATAGCAAACTCCTTCACTATTGCAAATGCCTAAGATCAATCCTTCTTTTGTTTTTTGTAGCATATTCTCAGAACACACACCACCTCCTTCCAACAACACTACATATTCTTCCTTCTTCCCCTCCTCATGGACTCATGTCCAGCATAGTCCATCCTCCTCCACCAAATTAATTCTCCTCTTCTCTCCTTCTTCATGTGATCTAACCCACCATAAATCAATGACCTCCACCAAACATCGCCTAGAGTATCCTCTATAGTTTCCTCCTACAAAAATGGATTACCCATCCAGTAGTCTACCACGACATATGCATCCTCATATGAATATGCCTCTACTACTTTATGGAAATGAAAATTTTCCATCTACAATTTTTTTTATCTTGCTCTACATCCTCCTTTGGTTTCATTAATGAAGGCAAACAATCATCAAAAATGAATTTATAATCAAGATTTACCTCATGATTCTTCAATGTCCGAACATATTTTGCTTCCTCTTTCGCTATATTAACAAGCTTCGACATCCACTCTTCTTCAATCACTAAAGTTTGTTCCAAAAAGTCTTCTTCACCTTCGTCGTTTATTGTGACCTCTTCATTGCTCAGTTCATTTTTTTTCTCCTTTGTCTCCATATTGTCATCATGGCATGTATTCACTACAAATTATTCGGTAAGGGATACTCTCACATCTTTCTTCATTCATCTCAAGTTGTTGTTCTTTCTCTTATTCTCACTCCTCTTTACCACGTTCCTCTAAATTTTTCCAACATTGTTTTCCAGCTTCATGATCCTCGCCTCAATCTTTTCCACTTCCTCAAGGACCATTTGTCCTATCTTCTCAAACTTATTGTTTTCTACCTTCTCCCAATACTGCTCCCAAAAAAAACCTCACACGAGTCTCCTCGTGACCCATCCTATTTTGTCTACTGCAATATCCCACAACTCACATCACTCCATGACTTCCAACTCTTGATTTATTAGGGCTTCTCTACTTGCAACAATCCACTCGAGCTCTCCACAACTGCTTCACACTTGTGCAAACTACCTTATGATCAACGATCAATTCACATAACTCCACCTCCAGGTCCTGGTAGATCCTATCCACTCTCAAGACTACCAGCTCTGATAATAATTGATGCAAAGGGTAAACAAATTTTCCAATCAACCTTTCATAAGCATAAGATCAATTCATAAAAAATACTCTTCCTTAATCAAAAGTTCAAAAAAGTAACAATTTGCAAATAAAGTTGGATTTTATTTATTCAATTCAAATTACAATCAATTGGCCTTATTGGCCTCATCCTTCATAGGACATCCAATCTAATCAATTCCAATATTCCCTCTCTTCCCACTATGCCTCTGTACATTACTACTTATATTATTTGTCCTTCATCTCCATGCTACATATTCTTTTCCCATGCCTAACTCAAGAATTTTCCACCAAATAACCACTTCACTACATATACATATTTTATCTCCTTCCCTATGCCACAACTCTACATAATGCCTCAATCTTTGTCTGCATTTTATCCTCTATGTCACCCCCTCCTCACATAACAAGTTGACACTTTTTAATCCTATTCCCTTCACACCCTCTTGTCTCCTTTGGTGAGTGAAAATATATGATATTGATTGCTCTCCACACCCATGGCCTTCACTCTATTCTAGAAATGCTTATCACATTTGAATTTTAAACAAGGCTCATCTCATATGGAAAAATCTGCATGTGGTATTTTTTCTTTATTTGTAGCTTCTCATAACTTTCTTTTACCTTTATTCACAACCCATGAGCTCCTTACTACACACTCCCTCTAATTTGGTAGACTTTAAAACTATTTTCCCTCACACCACTACATATCCCCACCAAAAATCATTTTTCACCCCTCTGTATTTTTTAGTGAAGCCCCCTATTCAATGGACATGTCTTCTTATTTATGTCATTTCTACACTAATTTGGTGTGACTCCTCTACCACCCTCCTCCACTCTAGTTTTCTTTGTCTTAATATTTTCTTAAAATCCTCTCTTCTTTAAATCTTGGTGCCACCTTACCATGTTGCACAACCTTTCCTCTTTTCTAGTGCGACTCTTGAAAGATTGGTGTTTGAATGAATGGTGCCCCATTCTCTTTCTTTTATTATTCAAAATTTTAATCATATTCTCTATCTAATGACTCACCTTCTTCCTCAATGCAATAAGTATTTAAATATTCATTCATGATGCATCACCCATTTATTTTATTTTTTTCTTCTTACATTTTAATTTTTATCTTCCTTTTATGGAATCTCATAAGGCTATATGTCATTGAAAGAAGCAAATATGTGAGCTACAACAAATAATGTCATTCATACATCAACTAATGAAGCTGAAAATTGAATTTCACAATAACTCTACTTAAAATTCTTTAAATCTCTCAAAAATTGATAGACACATTTATTTCAACATACCAAAGACTTCCACAAAATATTTTGTGATCAAACCTCATAAAAATTGATTTTTTTTTTTTTTTTTGAAATCATCAACACAAGTCACAAAATAATTACATCTCCAAAACCAAGAATTATTTGATCATGAAACTTTTGGCAACAATTTCATAATGTAATCAATAATCTATTCATAAGAGGCTTCACCAAGAACTCTTACCCATTTTCTAAAATAATTGTTTTTGTGTGATGCAAATATACCCAGATGCTCCTACATCATAGGATTAGTATGAATTAAAGAATTCAAAATTAGATTGCAAACCTTAACAAATAAATGCACTATTTTACTAGAAAAAGGTGTCGAACCTTAGAACAAAGGTTTCAGACTATCAGTATGTAAAAGTGTCGCTCCTCTACAAAGGAATCACCCTTTCTAAAAATGTGTTGGATTGTCTTGTCACAAACTAGCAAGCCAATTAGAACAAAAGTGTCAATTTCTAACAAAGGCTTCAAATTATCAACATGCAAATGCATTGATCTATACACAAAATCAATCTTTGACTTGAAAAGGCGTTGACCTTTAAACAAAGGTGTCAATATTTGACTTGCAAAGGTGTAGATCTTTAAACAAAGGCATAGATCTATCTTTATAACCTGTCAGGCTGATAAAACTTCACAAAAAATATTAAAACAGGGATGTGGGTACCACAGAGAGTGCCAAAATATTGTATGATTAACATGAATGATCAAATAATAGTATAATTGAACAAAAATAAAAGAATATTAAGATCAAACAAATCCATGCTCAATGAAATTCATTTTCAAAGCATTCAAATTGATTAATCTAAATATTTGAACTAAATTCAAAGAAATTAAATGAATTGAAAGTGTAAACCACTCAATCTCATTGTGTATTGATGCATAATTGTGATGTAGATGTTGATTGCTCAATTTTATGCATTATCCATGTTGCAAAATATTTTATGAGAGGGTTGATTCATAAGATAATCTCTAAAATACTTAAGAGATGAATCAAGAATTCTAGAGAGCAAGGATTCTTATGAGGATTACGAATGATTTAATGTTAAAAAGGCTTGGTATTTATATATTTTTGGAATTCTAATCAATGGTGAGGATTAGAAATTATAATCAATGAATGAGAGGAAATTATGGATCAAGGATTAAATCAATGGGCCATAATCTATGAAGGTGTGGATCATAGATTAATAAAGGGTTCATAATCCATGAGATGCTCAACAATATCCCTTAATTCATGGAAATATGTTTGAGATATTTAGAATTGGAGGGAAGCATTTGAATTTGAAAAGGGAATATTTTTTGGGGAATATGCTTTGTGCGAGTTGGAGGATTGGAGGAAAATTAGTTAATTAAATAATTTATTAATCGTGCAAGTTGGAAGAATTAAGATTTTTAATTAAATAATTATGAATTATTTAATCAAAGGGGAAAATTATTATTTTTAATTAAATAATTTGGAATTATTTAATAATAAAAGAGAAAATAGTGTGAATTATGATTAATTAATCAAAAAATATGAATTATTCAATTAATAGGAGAATAAATTGAGTTTAACTAAATAATTGAAGATTATTTAATTAAATAGAGGAAATAGGTGGTAATGAGGGAAAATGGTGTTAGTAAGTGAAATCAAGACATGTGTGATATCTTTAGGACATTTTTAGCTATCTACAAAACTAATAGTGCAAGACCTGATCAGTTATTAGTTCTAGATAAATTATTAACAAATGAAACTATTATAATATTATTAATTTTAATTTAAATAATACATAATTAACTATCTAGGAAGAGGAAGATATATTGTGACAATGACATTATCTTATGTTGTAAAGGATTTTGTGATACTAGACAAGAGAGGGAACATTTAATAGAGATATATAAGAAGGTTGTTAGAAACTATACAATACATTAGAGGCCTTATGGTACCACCTATGATTATTGGACACTTAACTAATATATGTAAGAGGTTTTTTGTTTTGAAAGATGGTGTTTCCCTTAGTCTTCTTTGTGCAACGTGACACTTCAGTTCATGACATGGCTTAACCCCCTCTTGTGGATCTTATATAAATCTAGCGGTTATATCGGGCATTAATAGGTTGATCTTTTTGTGCAACGACAACCATAAATGTAGAAATTGGTATTAGAGATAAGGTCACAGGTTAGAACCCCTTGCTTGCATTAGGGGGATTGTTGCAAGATGGTGTGTCTGTTGGTATTCTCTATGCAACATGGTGCTTCGGTTCGTGACATGGCTTAACCCCCTCTTATGGATCTTTTATAATCTAGCAGGTTGTATTAGGCATTAACAGGTTGATCTTTTGGTGCAATGACAACTACCAATGTAACATTTTGGTACCATACATGTCATTTAGGTTATTTATAGGTCAACATATGGGCCATATACCACTTAAATATTCATAAATGAACCATAAAAGGAACATAAATTTATATGAAACAAATATTAAGTGAATTCCTTTGCCATCATTGTCTAAATATTTTCATTTTAGATACCACTAGTCTAGTAAAGAGATAGTGATACATTGAATTAGTATGGTGATAATTAGTCAATAAGAATTTATAATTTTATGTTTATATCTTGATGTGAAACTAGTTGAGGTATATTTTTATAATTATTTTGTGCTTAGTTATGATGAATTATGAATTAAAAACTATGTTTCCTTTAGGCTATACTTTGTAGACATGGATGAGGTAAAAATTATTCATGAATGTTCATAGATTTAATATATCCCTAAATGGATTCTCTCTCTAAGATTTATGAAAATATTAGTATCATATCTGAAATTAATGAGCCTATTTTGATATACTTTTTTGAGAATTGTTTATATGAATATAAATTGATGATGGAAATAAAAATTTCTATCATGTTTCAAACCAAGACAAAATTGACTTTTCAATCATAAGTAGAAAAAATGATTTCAATGACAACCACTTGAGATGGAGAGATTTATATGTTCTATAGGTTTTTAATTGGGCATACTCAATTTGTTACGAAAATAGACTTTATTCATTGTATGATGATATATTGTATCTATTGCATTTTCATAATTACATTTTTTTAATGTAATTACATAAATACTAACTTGACAAAAAATAAATTCTATAGTGCTCTTTATACTACTTTGTTGATGATTAGATGGGCTACATGGAGACTTCTTACTAAAATTATCAAGGATAAATATTTTTCACCTCTTGGACCTTATAATTCTTGATGGGATATCTTTGTGTTATATATACTAATTATACTTGTTTTAGGTGTTCTTTAGACTAATTTGATGGATGACCATTTAGTTTTGTGTATGAATTTTTTTCCTCATTCTATGTTGCTAAATGATAAGATGATAGTTTTTTATACATGAACTACATGTCTTTATCAATAATGAGCGAGTGAATGTTATTCTTGGTCAACATTACACCTTCCACTAGATCTCAATTTAATTATCATGAATAAAATTTAGCATATTATACTTTAATATAGTCAGCTACAAATATAATTAGACAAAGGAATAGTAGTTATTATCCATTCTCTTGTAGAATTTAATGTTAATGCCTTTGAATAGTTGTAATTGTATGCCATAAAATTTTATGAACTATTTCTCTTCTTTTCCTTCAAATATAAATATTATTATTGGTCAATATAGCTGAAATAAGCTTTGTTATTATTGTAGGTTATCTTCTTGGTAATTGACACAGTTTTTGTTATACTTTGTAACAATATTACTTAATTTATCAATTAAGAGAAGATGGTGATTTAATAAATTAGATTAATTTTATGATCATTGCATAAGTAAGATGGTAGAAGTGACTATATAATTGTTTTTATTAAGAGGGGTAAACACTTTTGACCTGGAGCTATGAATTAGTGAGGTCACAAATAAGGGACCTCATCCCCAATATAAATTCTCAAAAATTACACCTAAATAGGGTTTGAACCTTGATTGGAAGAATAAAAACACAACTTAACCACCACACCATGCCACTATTGGCATGACTACACAATCATTGATCAAGATACTCCAAAGTGATTTTTTTCTCTCCCTTATGAGATATAAACCAACTATGGTGAAAATTTATATTTACAATGATTAGCATATATTGTAATTTTAATTTATCAATTATGTAATTATAGTGTGTGGATTTTAGGAAAAAACTTGGATTGTTATATGTAAAAGAATACTTTCTTTCCATCATTTCACTCTTGAAATGTGTTAACTACACAATATGAATAGACCCTAACTATATAATTTTCTATAATTTGTAACTCACTTGAGAGAACATTCATGGTATACAAGAGTCTCCCATCTAGAAGAGTCTCCCAATATTATATCATTCTATGCACAAAATAGTAGTTACAATATAATTTCCTTGATCTTTACTTGAGCATGGGGATGTCTCAAAATTGCACTTAGTTTTTTATTGCTATCATTAGTGAAATGGTGTGAAGAAAGGATTTGAATGCTTGTCTTGAAAATAAATAAATACAAACATTATTTTATTGGATTAGATCAAATTTCTAGGTGTGTTCTCTTTTGTAAATGTCAAGATGCCATCAAGATACATACTGGGAGTAACTTCTTGTTTTCAATCATCACAATTAAGGATATTGCTTGAGTTGATTCTCTTAATACATTAACATTTTTATTATTCTAGATTAACCAATCATGCATCAAGAGTATGCATAAATTAAAGTAACAATAAATAGTAATTGTTGTTGAAATATTTCCATATGGGTAATATGAGCATATTTGTATTACTAGATCTCTACTAATTATAATCTATAGATTTTATTGATAGAGAATGAATAATAATATTATAGATTTTATTGATAGAGAATGAATAATATTATTAAAGCAACTTTTATAGTTCCAACTATCTTTGAAAGCCATGGAAACTTTATGAAAATGCTTTGTTATTGATCATTATAGTAGCTAAGATAATAGTTTGATCAATTTGTTTGGTATATTCATATTTTCCTATACTTTGATTTTATTTTGGTTTTCTTTTTGTTTTATTTTCTTTCATTTGTTTCATTTTGTTCAATTTTTTTTAATGTTTATTCATTTTATCATAATTAAAAAATTAACTTATAATTTATATTATATCAAAAATTAAATTAAATTAACCTCTAATTAAGTGACAAAACCCTAAAACCTAGAAATATCAATCAATAGATCAATTGATATTTATAGGGTTTCTATTGCATAAAATATACTCATAAAAATAAAAACCGAGGACCTATTTTTAACCCTAACACATTTAAATCATAACATAGGGTATACAGATAACAATTTAAAGATTCTAGGGTTTAGAATAGGTCCTATGGTTTAGAATAAGTTGTAGGGTTTTCATTTTTAGTGTAGATATTTGTGCTTGAGGCTTTAGGTTTGTAAACTAAATTTAAATTTAGAAATAGAAAAGTAATGTTAAAATATTAAAAAAAAAAATGAAAAATCCACCTACTTGAGAGAAAAAACATTTGGCTCTCATGGAGGGAGGAGATGAAAAATTGCCAATATTGAGGTTGTTTGAAGTGAAACCCATTCTAGAGTGATTATTTCAGCCTTGCTCACCATGTGAATATAAGAGAAAATGAGCTCAAGGTGCTAAAACTAATTAATACATTTTTGGAATGCATACACATTTTGAAATGGGTATCCATTAATTTTAGAAATAGGTATGCATTCATGATGCATGCCGATTCAAGAATGAGATCTTGAATCATAGTAGGTACCCTTTCCATTTAAGTTCATGCATCCATTCTTAAATAGGTACACATTTTTTTGTAAAAACATACCCATTTCTCTCAAGATTTTTTTATCCCATGAGACTTCCACTAAAAGTGGACTATATTTATTAAATCCACCCACATATTATTCTATCAAGTGAGTTCACATAAATCATTGAGTATTTACTGTGGGTTTATAATTTTTTGTTTTATAATTTATTTTTTTGAGGTAAGCTGTTACCATAGGGGGTAACACCATTGGAAATAATGTTTATAATTTTCTTAGTGATTGTGTGTCCTTCTCCTATGTATTCCTCGACGTAAAGAACTTGAACGTCATATCGATTCCATTTATGTTGGGCATGTCGGATGATAAACAATTGGTTTCATCGTTTTCGTGCTAAGACAAGATATGATTTTCTGAAGAGGCTCTATCACCTCGTCCCAGTTGCAGATTTATGATGGGTGAGATTTTATTGCGTTTGAGGATGATTAGGGTTTGGGGACACCTTCCACAAAGTTTTGGAGTGGTCATGTTTTGAACAATCAGAGTCTCAGACATTTTGGATGGCAAAGACAAGTGTTTCCCTCCTTTTGAGGAAAGTTCTGAAAGTGAAGTTTCTAGTTTAGGATTAAAACTACACTCTATAGGTGTTCTGTAAAAAGTTACTAGTCTAGGGTTTCCAGACCAGAATCAAACAAACAGAATGTATGAAGACTTAAAGTATGATGGTTATATGTTTAAATTAGGGTTATATCCTCATTTTGGATTGTGACTTATAACAGTGGTTATAGATATTATCATTTTAATTATCAAAAAATAATGTATTGACATTATTGAAAATAAGCTTTTTGGTTCGATATGATTCTTGTGTTTCCTATTTTTATTTTGAAATTAAACTTTTATTATTATTCTTTCTTATTATTTTTTTAGGAATAAATTTTAAAATACTTTCAATATATAATCTTTCCAAAGTATTCATTGTAAACCCATGATTTTGGTTGAGGTGAGAAACCCTTACGAGAAATTGAAGAGGGGATTGATGCAAGAAGACTATATATCTCTTTGAGCCTTATCCCCACATCAGGAAACTTCCCCTCCACCTCTAGTTTTTGCCTTTTGTGTACTATTAAGTTCTTGGAGTTCACTTTAAAATCCTTCCCAGTTTATAAAAATTTGATGAACATAATCTTAATCTTGGATAGAATGCTTTTTTGTTTTGTTTTTATGTTTCGACCCATTTATTATGGTATATGTTGAGATGTTCCTATTTCATCTTTCTTGTGAGTTATGAGCAATTAATTACCCTAAGATAGCATGGTTTATATCGAACCGATAGAGCCTTAAATTATTGTTGGGGTTTCCTTTGCCAGTTCATGATTAAACCTGCAAATTCCTAGACCTATAAAATCCTGTAAGTTTTATTTTTCAGCTCCCATATTACATTGAAAATGAATGGGGTTTGCAATACTTCCAAACCCTCCTATAAATTTAAATGTTTAATGTAACATGGTAAGGGAGTATTTCATGTACATTAGCACACAAAATGATTTTTCTCATTTCTTTTTTCAAAGATTCTCATTCCCATTATTCGAAGAATCATATTTAACTATCATGGGTGTTGTTTTAAATTAGGAGGAAGGGATTGAAAAAACCTTCTACCTTGAACCCATCCAAATGTAATCAGATAGCTAACGTGCATGCAACCAATAGTATTGTACTTCCACTTGGAATTAGCTAAGAGAAAGGGGATATGATCCTAGGGTAATAAATGTTTTAGAAAAAGCCATTAGTAGACCTTTTAACAGTTTTGGTGTAACTTTTATTTTCATGTTTTCAATCTGGTAAATGTTTGTAGTGTCGAAAAAATATACTTGTTTACATTTTCACACTATGTTTGGCTTCCTTAACTAATTGGACTTAATTAAGCCTCTAATTATCCCAATTACGCATCTACAAGCCTAATTAATTATAATTTCTAAAAGGGGAATTATGATTTAATTAATGCAATTATCATTTTTAACACCCCGAAATGAATAGATCCTAGAAATTTAGGTCAAGATTCATTCGCCCTTAGGCAAATGGGACCCCTTTAGTTGCTAAATTCAAATTAAAAATATGTTTTTGGCAGTATTTTTATGATCCCAAATTCAAATTCAAATTCAAATTTTATCTTGTAATATAATTTTCAAGGGAAATTAGAAAATTGTTTGTAAAAGAAAGGTCTTTTTATTAATACAAAACTAGAGAAGCAAGCTAGGAATTCAAGAAAGCATTGATACAAACTTCACAAGAGCTAAGATTATTGTCGAAGGTGTTCAAGAGAATATTTCTCAAGAATTTTTTGCAGCATTCAAGATCTCAAGTATCACGTCAAGTTATCAAGCATCATGCATGTTTTTGGATCTAACATTGTGATGTAGGTTTCAAGTTTCAAATCAATATTCAAGCATCAAGATCACATCATCAATCAATCCATTTCATCCAAGATCAATACCTTGGAGAGATCTACTAAGTTTCATTCCTTCAAGGGTTTCAAATCAAGGGTTTGATGAGTTGCACCATAGCACTTTTTCTTCATTATTCCTTTCATGTTTCATTGTTTCATTTCAAGGTTTAATTACCAAAACAAGGTTTGACCAAGGCAAACCCCCACTCACCAAAAATAAACAATTTTTCCCTCTTATGTGTATTACAAATCGTAGGTTGAAGAAGGATTGAAGATCTATCAAAAGAGAAAAATTGGAAAAGTTGTCAAGCCACAGAAACTCACTTTCAAAATTTATTTCCAAATTTCTGACTATGAAACCCAAAGGAATTAGAAGTGTAGACATAGGACAAGAAGAATGTGAAATAAAATTTTCAACCCCTATAGCAAGACCCATTCACCCTTGCACAAATGAGTCCCAGGAGGACAAGCTTTTTATCACACATGCATAAAATCAAGCCCTTCTCAGATCTGCAATTTCTTTATGGATTCATTTAGTATTTTTCATTCATCTTCCAAATTTTTTGTTTTAGTTTATTTATCCCATCCTAGGTCATAAGGAAAACAAAAAGATCTCCACCAAGGTCGACTCACCTAAGGGTTGAAATTCAATATTGTCCTAGGGGATCTCTTTCTCCTAATGAACCAAGGGAATAGGTGCATCATACTACCCCCTTTGTTACCATTTCATTTGTGATGAACCCATTTTCCTATTATTCATTTTGGTGAAATTGCATGAACAATGCATCAATTCATACAAGATTCCCTATGTAACCTTGAGAACAATGCATCCTTTTATCCATCCATGAAAACACCACCTATAATCCCATCACTTGTTATGTTCAACCTCTTACATCCTAAAATAGAAGAAAAAAATAATCCTCAACCATCAAACTTTAATGAACTTGATCACAAGGGCAATAATGATACTCTTCTATCTTATGTTCATCAAGTTACCAATACACCCATTAACTTAGAAAAGAGTTATGGTCAAGGATTTAGGATCTTAAGAAAACAAGGACGTGACATAACAAATGAGCATGGAATTCATAAATTTTTAGAGAAAATAACATCCAAGGATACCAATGGGTTAGGATATCAGGATCTCCCCCCCCCCCTTTCACATCTCCCAAGGGAAAAGGTATCCTCTTTCATAAGATCATTTCTAGGGACCAATAAAAACTCATAAGGGTGATAGGGTCACCATAGATCCTCCTCCCGCACCTCCACATCAGCAAATTTCCTAAACAAGAAATCTAAGCCATATAAGCTCAAGGAATTACCATTCTTACACACTACAACAAAAATTGAATGAAAAATGGAACAAATCCTTAGTCTAGGATTGATTTACTTGCCACCTATCAAAGAAAAAAAAAGAAAAGAGCACAAACATCAACTCCTATGCATTTCATAGAAATCTTTGGCATCTTACTGATGAGTGCCATCTTTTACAATTATTGATCCATGAAAATGATGTTATTGATGTAATTAACTAGAATGCATGTACTTTACTCCTTGCCATTGTAATGGAATGAATTTTCACCACTTGAAAATTCCCCATTTACACCTCTTACCTTAGAAAAATCAAATTTGATGATGCTATTCCACATCCTCCCTCCACTCTCCCTCCACTTGGAAATTGTATGTAGTGTTGGCTAGGGAATTTATATCAGTGATGTGAGCATGGTGTGTATACGTCTATGTGGCATGCTATCGTCCTAATAGTATTCCCACCTCTGGAATCTGTAGAGGCATTACAATTCCCCATTGGTGATGAAGAGTAATGTCTCTACTCCCTTGACCAACCTTGAATGGCTCCTTCCTATGACCTAGGGTCCTGAGTAGTCGGTCCCCCCCCTCTACATTTTGGTGAACCTAACGTGAAATGTTCTGGTTTCACTTTGTAGTGTTGGTGGAGTCTTCTCTCGCATTCTAGGTGTATTGTAGGTGTGCATGTTGCATGGTGCCTAGCCTTGAAACCCAACCTATGACCCCTAGCGGCATAGCTATAAGCATCCATTAATGTTGTGAAGAAAAACCTAGAATAGGTCACTACCTAATTGTTAAACCCTTGGGGGCTTATGAGAAAGTCCTTTCTAGTGTATGTAAAATATGGATTCTTTCATGCATCTTCCCATCCCATTTGTGCAGTCTGTGAATGGGTCTCCTACTATAGCCTTTACCTCACAATATTTCTCAACAAATACTAATGGAGAACCCTCTCCTTTGTACATTCCTGCCTGTATCAATAGGAATACCATAACTAGCATTCTCGTTGACCCTACATGTCAGGTTAATGTTATCATAGAGGAGATCATGTTAATGATGAGTCTAAAAGCACTATACATACACATGATGGGATTTTTGTTCCTCCCATCAATTCTATTACCCTATCAGTTCTAGTTGGGCTCAGGACTATGAATGCCCTCTTTGATATTATCCCGAGGTTTGACCTATTCATAGTGAAGCTAGGCATTCCTTGGATAGTTTCCATGAATCCAGTCCCCTCAATGTTCCAAAAATGCTTAAATTTATCTCATGAGGGTTTTGTGCATGTAGTCCACAACACCGGTTATAAACCAATGATGGCAGAAGGAGGCTACTCACTTGATCACTTGTGGCCTTCCCCTATTGGTCCACTCCCTCCCAAGACAAACCTTTTATATCACACTTATGTAAAAGACAATAATGAGGGCATATCGTTGAAGGTGGCCTACCCTCCTTCTCCCTATTCTATTTCAATTAAGGCTTCCATGATAGCAAAACACAAGGCCGCCTTTACCACTTGAAAAAAGGAGGATAAGTTTTCCTAGGGTCCTTCACCTTCCTCCCCTGCAGTTCCACCTACCTCTACCTCTCACCCTACTATGACACCTTCGACTCTCACCCCTATGCATCTCTTCGCGAGTGTGATGGTGCTTGCTTGGCAAAAGGACAAGCGTTAACTATTCAAACTTCCCATCTTATCCATAGTACTCCACCTTGTCTTGTATGGTAAGAGAAATGACCCCCATGGAGTCGCCCTTGTGTCTTGGCCTTCGTGATCTCCTACTACTATTGCCCCCAAGGCAGTGAACGGGAAGAGGCCTACCACTAAGGTGCTTGAATATGCTTCTCCACCTATTGTTGTCTCTCCTCATGCATCTCTTCCTCCTATTCCTATCTAGGATTCACTCCCTCCACTAGAAATGACTATGATGGACACCTCAATGACATAATAAGAGCCCCCTACTCCTCAAGCTGCAGCCTCTAGCTCATGCAGCAAAAAAAAATTCCTTGCATGTGAGAATAAGCGCTAGAGGAAGGATTTGGCCACTGAGTAGGCTAATTTGAAGGAGGAAGGGGACCTAGTAGCTCATATTTCAGTGTCTTCTATTGTGTCCTCTTCTTCCCCTTTTTCTTTAGTTCTTGTTGCCTCGATCTTGATTTTGGCTCCATTACGAGCGTAGATGATCCTCACCCTAAAAGGGTGTAAGTGTTCACTGCTCCTTTGGCTGAGCCTCCTCTTCTGATGTCCCTTCCAAACATCCCACCTTTTCCCAAGCCTATGGATATGTAGAATACCTTGGTGGTGTCTGTTGTTGTTTTCTCCTCTTCCTCCTCACCTTTTGCTTTGTGTGTGGGGATCTCGCATCCTCTAATGAAGCACAAGTTGGAGGATGACCCTACTTCTAATGGGGGCCAGAAGAAGGGATCACCTTCTTCAAAATTTGTTTGTGTTGGATTGTGTCGTCCTAGTGACAGAGGCAACCCTGACATCCTCGAAGTTTGTCACTGCCCCTAAGTGTTTCGGTGAGGCTGATAGTGGATCTCAGGTTCCTCCTTCATCACCCACTTAGTTGACACATGGAACTCCCATCAAGTCCATTTTTAACTCAGTGGATGATGTCTTGGTTTTGTCAGTGATATTTGTAAAATCAATGACATTTATCTTATAGGATTTGAGCGAAGAAGACCTCGAGGGGCCCTCTTCCTTGGCTTTTATCACAGGAGAGTCAGTGGGTGCTCCCCTTGCTATCCCGCCCTTGCAGGCTCATCCTCCTTCCCCTTACAATTATCTAGATTGGGAGAAGGACGACCTCTTGGTTGATGAGGACTATGAGAGAACCTCTTCTTTATCTTTAGATTAGATTTGTGTGTGTGTTGTGTTCCCCCCATGCTTATTTTATATGTTCCTGAAACACCCTTTTCACCCTTGTAGGTGCTTGGATACATGAGTATTTTATGTTGTAAGCTTATTCTATTTGTCACATTATTCTTCTCTTTGTTGTGCCTTGATTTTTGACAATTGGGGATGATGCAAAGTGTTCAGGGAATTTAGTCCTCCCTTCCATGTTGACCCAATTTTTTTATTTTTTTTGCATGTAACTTTCTTCACATGGTCCGATATAGTAGGGGGTTGATGAAATTTCATATATATATTATTATATTATATCTATCTATCTATATCTATAAGCAGTTCTGACCTCGAAATATTAGACCCCCATGTCTCTTGATGTATGTGTTTTTGTTCATATTTTATTTCTCTATTTGTTTCTTGCTTTGTGATGGTGTGGTGCTTATGTGTTGTCCCTCACGTGCGTGAAAATAGTACCAGGGTTATATCTCATCATGTTCCATGGGTGACAGCATCAATTTAATTCATTCTTTTCTCTCCTTAGGATGTCACGTGCCTTTGAGTTTAGCATGCACCATCCTAAGAGGGGCTATCATATTGCTTCAATTTTTAAAAAGGTGCATTCGGTGGTCAACGAATCCCTCACTGAAATCCTTTATCCTTCATTTTTCAAAAATCACATTCTTCAATAAGGATCCCTAGCGAAATATTTCTTTCTGTAGACATGCAAAATTGGCATCATGCATTTAATTAGGTCATATTCGTTCATTCATCAAATACATCAAGTTTATTTGATTAATCTCCAAATTCCTCCATTTAAATTAAATAAATTCATCTTTAATACTAACATCATCCCCTTTAGCTAAATAAATCAAAATATTTATTTAACTATGTCAATCATTTTCCATCTCCTTTTTGATTTATTTGAATCAATAAATCTAAATCAAATAGGTCAAAATCATCTAATCCCTCATTAAATTAATCCAATCCTGATTAATTTAATCTAAACTCATGTCACATCCTCTAGCTTTTCCCACTTGCACAAATAAATCATTTAATTGATTTATTAAATCTTCTAATTTCCCTCAACATGGCATAATAGAGAATATTCCCTCAAATTTGAATCCAAGTGGACTTAGTCCTTCCAACAAGGAATTTATTTCACCTTACAAGTCCTTTTGCATTGAGCCAAGTGGCCATTACTCCATTTGAATCTCCCTCCACCTTGTCATTTCAACATTTTCAAATTTCAAATTTATGCATTTATGGGCACATTCATCAAAACTTGCACATCCTTGACCCATTCACATGGTGACAAGTGGCTTCTTCCTATTGGTTGGGTTTTTATCCCACATTCATCCCTTTTGCCTCTTCTCTCATCAAATTCTTCTATAAATGGAGAGGCTACCCTTCATTTCAAGCATCCACAACATCATGCAAAGTTACTCTCTTCACATTGAGAGCTAATTTTGTCCATTGTCATAGCATTGTATCATCATCATTGGCTTGTCAAGGGTTGGGAAAGGGCTGCTTTCCACACAAAGAGTAGCACCAATCCACTATGGAATAGGTATACTTCATGTTTTATATGCTTTGATCATCTTTGTCATTTGTTTGCATTTTGAAGAATGATGTATTATTTCATAGGGATATTAAATGTTTGCTTTGTTTTGAAATATTAACCATGCTAATGATGTGTGTGTTAGAGTTTTAACCATTTGCATATTTTGATATCCACATAATGGCACTAGAAGGAGGGCTGATAAGAATATTCTCTAAACACTAGGCTTAAGAACCTTGATTGGGAAGGACCTTAATGCCATCTTTCACAACTAATTGTTGGTCTGTTTTGTTTTGAAAAGTATTTTCTCCAAAACTTTCTTTGGTGTGCTGATTTTTTATCTTTAGCTCAGACATGTCTTCTTGATAATCAGTATGGTTGGCTTGGACACAATTTCCATTCTCTATTACTTTCTCCCTTGGCTTCATACCTTAAGCATCCATGTTTAACTCAAAATGAGTAGAAAAGCCAACGACATCAGCTCTTATGATGGAATCTTCTTGAACTTCCTTTGGTCGGTTGGGTAGTGGAGTTCTCTCATCCACTTACTATTTTAATATGAGCTTGCTATTTGGATCCTGAATTATCTCTTTCTGAAAGTGGGAGCCATCTTGAAGTACTACCATTTCCTTATCTAAAGTAATAATATTTCTCAGCTTTAATATAGGTTTACAGTCTGCATCTTGGCCCATGCATTTCAAACTTAAGATGTTGCGTGGTCTCTAAGTCTATTTCTACTGCTTGCTTTGTATCGAGTTTGTTTACATAGAACTTTGCTAATAATAGGTTAATACACTTGCATTTTTTTATTCCTCAATCATTTTTCAAATTAGAGCAAGTTATGATGATTAAATAAAATTCATCTTTTATGAGCGAAAGTCTTTGTGTGTTGCGCTTTGGTCATTGAATATTGGTGTGTAGATTAATGCGTATGTTACTGATTTATGTCCCTAAATCTTAAGGAAATAGATGGAGATAAGAATCTTCAGAAAATAAGCATACCTTCAACATTGTTTACTATCTTTCCATTCCCTAAACTTCTAGCGCGAACATTAGTGACTTTCTTACTCCAACGTTTTTTTTCTTTTATGAGTTTTGGTGCTAAATACGCATTCCTGAATAGTTGCAGTTAATTTGTCAGGACTCCTTATTCCTTTAGTTTTAATGAATTCTCTTATTTTTTGGGAAATGTTCTATGCCTTACAGACACCAAAAAATATAGTGATGGTGATCCATGACAAAATTTATTGTTGAAAATATGATTGACAGATCCTTTTGTATCACTTTCTATTATTGTAATCATAGCATGAATGCCTCCTACCCATGTACATGAATGCCATTAACATTTTTTCTGACTTTTGATTTGATATGATTTTAAATCCCATTGACTTCGTATGCATTAACGTGTTATGATTTTTTTATCTGATATGGTTGTAAATGCGCGGCCATGTTGAACTACTTCTCACATTTGACCACTTCCATTTATTTCTTGAATATTCCATTACGATTTTAAGCTTAGGAGGAACTTTCTGATTTATATATTTTGTCTATGTGAGAAACAAAAATAGTACCATATTGTAGTGGGGTCCTTCCCTAAAAGAGAAGATTTCAGATCTCTATTTGCTATATGATGTGATCTTTCCACAGTGAAATGTAGAACAACCCAGGTAGCAATCACAAAGGAAATGGATTTGTGTTCTTGGTGGACCTCGAAGTTAGATACCATGCCTATATGAGTTCGAACTCAGATGGTATCCTTAAAGAAACTAGATTCCATCTGATTTGTGAGGAAATAAATAATAGGCTACTTGTAGAATAGGCCATAAGGGTGATTCGTTTTGTTTCTCCCATGTGCGTCAAATCTGCAATATTCTCTAAATCTTTGACCACCACCTACCCAAGCTTCCCACTTCGCAAAAGTCCCTCAAGAGTAAAGAGCTTAGTCCCATGTTATTCAATGTCTTAAAAAGCAGGAAAAAGACAGTATTAATAATCATTCTTTGTTGTTCATGTAAATCAGTGAATAAATAAGTAGGAGTGCAAAAGAAAATTGGGTTTTCACTAACTTCAAAAGTGTTCCATTGGATGAATTTAAAAAACCAATACGCCTAAAGTGTTCTAGGGAGTAGGCCGAGCATTTATTGTTGCCTAAAGTGAAAGGTCGACAGTTATGTAGAATTTGTTAGGCAAGAATGGAGTATTTTCTTAAGTCACTCAAATCTTTCTAAAAAAGTGCAAAATCTATCTTGCAAATATAATCTTTATCACTATTTAGAAAATCGATTATTAGAGGATATATGGTTGACACCAACAAGAATAACCTTTAAGCCATTAAAAGCTCTTCATTTTTTTTTCTTTCTTGACTCAATATCGACATCTTTTGCAGATTTGTCTCATCTTTTGCAGGTTTGGATTAAACTGTTTAAGTATCTTAAATGTTGACAAGATGCCTTTTGCAGATTTGTCTTATTATCTTTTGCAATTTTGTCTTAAGTTGTGTCAAGTGCTTAAAAGTCTTAAAAGCTTAAGTTAATTACATTAAATCAACTTGTACCTCTTTGTATTAAATCTTTGGCTTGTATATTTATTTTTTCATGAAGGCTTATGAGAAACTTAATTGACTTGATGACAGGGGAGTTACTTGTTTGATGTTCACCTTCCATTTGTATTAGTGCTTTAAACATTGTTTGTTTTTTTTCTTACATTTTGTTTGACAAATAGCTATATGTTTCATTATGTTTTGAAATAAATCCTACCTCTAACAACCTTGCATTGTTTATAGGTTGGTGTTGGAGGTTGAGCATCGAAATTGAACAAAGGCAAGTAGAGTGGAGTTAGAAAACCGAACATTGAAATGAATCCAAGGCTCCAATTCCTACTTTCATTTTTTGTTTTAAACCAACTCACCTTTCAACTTCGGTTTAAAATCAATCACTGATTTGATCTTTTCAAATTTGGATTAAAATTGAACTTTAGAAACTTACTAAATTTCAATTTGGGTTCTAAAAATTTGACAAACAACTCTCACATTTCGATTTTGGGGCTTTAAAAAGAACTCAATTTTTCCTTTGGAAATTAAAATGAACATGTGATTTTGTGTCTTGTAATATTTTTTGCAAAGTAATTTCATTTAAAAAGGCATAAGTACTTCTCTCACGCTTCACGGTGATCTTGAGAATCAAAAGTATTTTTGGTGACATTAAGTTACATAAAAGATTGCCTTCACATTTCAATTAGGTTTAAAAAATGAATCAATATTGCGAGTGTGAGTGGAACATATGGAATGTGTTATCTCTTTGTTTCTCAACAAAGATTGATCTAACTACGGATGTGCTCACTCGCTTTTTTTTACCTTAGAGGGCTTGCCTTGGTGGGAAAAATTACTCACCCTAAGGGAATGTCTCAAGCAGTAACGAGCTAAAGCCAAGCTCTTCCAAACCGCTATATAAATTTGTGTTCATGATGAAATCCATGGACAATAGGAAGTAGCACATGATAAATCCCCCCCAGTATCTATGTGATGCATAAATCTATTGTTCTAAGGGTTGGGAGATCTCTCACAAGGAGTTTATCATTGCACCCCCTAAACTGCATACCCTTACTACAAACTTTTGTTTAGAAGCCAAAAATCCTTTTCTATTTGTTGGTTCAAAAGGTCATGTGCTTTGAAGCCGCCCCACATAACATGCAGTTATGTTATAGAGATGAAAATTATGCCATGGGAGATTCATGGGTATTGATGCTTGGCTGACCCAAGAAGTGTGTGTCATGGGGGGGAGCCAGTGTGGTCAAGCATCTAGTCATCTGCATTGAATATGCGCAGCTGGATTTATCCAAGTGGGAATCCAAAAAAAATATTATCTTTTCATCCCAAGATTGTGCATGATCTTGGAATCAAAAAACACTTTGCTTGAGTCTCAAAACAATTGGAAACAAACATTCAACATTCAAAATATTGAAATTTCAAACCCTTGAGGAGGGGCAAATACCTTTGACCAAACCCAAGTGTTGTTTATTTCCCTAGGGATTTTATCCTTAGAGGTTTCTAAGCATTTGGATTTACATCATAATTTTCTCATACTAAAGTCAACTTAGGAAACTATGCTCTTGAAACCTTGATTTTCACATAATGGACCTTGTGGAATGAAAAGGAATTAAGACATAGACATTTAGTTTGAAAATTTTAATCAAGAAATTGTTTGTGGTAAAAAGGACTCATTAAGAAAATTTAAGAGACAATTGGACCCCACACATGTGTTCTTTCAAATGATTTCCCACAAAATCAAAATCCAGAAACCAAAGTTCAAAAGTCTTAGTCGAAAAGCTCATGAGGAGTGTCTTGAAAGACTTCTTGAAGTTAATGAAAGATTGGTTTACAACTTCTACAAGATAGATTCAAGAAACAACCCTAACTTGTATGAGTTCTATTGCCAACAAAATCCCAATCTCTTTCAAATGTTTTCTTTTCACATAGGAAGTATCAAGCACGTTCTTCAAAAACGAGGCCTTGTAAGAAGGAGTTTTATCTAGGTCAATTCTAGGATCAAAATCAATTATTCTCATCCATCCCTCAACCATCGAAATCAAAAATCACCTCACCAAAAAATCTTGGAAACTTTGAAAACATCATTTATGCTAAAGTTCTAGGAAAAATCAAAACCACTTTGTTTGACTTAACACACTTAGTCAAACTATCCTCTTGTGCATGAGTTTACTCTAGGATAACACAACTTCCTATGGTTTACAAGTTCATTATCACTTTGTTTTCCTTAACACACTTAGTCAAATTATCCAATCCATAATCACCTCATTTGACTTAACAAACTTAGTCAAGCTACCCTCTTGTGTACGAGTTTTCTCTAGGATAACACAACTTCCTAGATTTTATAAGTGCATTATCGCTTTTTTTGACTTAACACACTTAGTCAAACTATCCTCAATCAAAATCAAATAAAATCAAGTCCTAAAGTTTAGCATTTCCCTCAAGGTTCCTCAAGATTTTTCATCATCTGTATCATCCATCTCTTAATTATTTCATCCTCATCATCACTTTGATCCTTAAATTATCCTAGTTCTTCTCTTCTTTGAGCCTAAGGTTTAGACCAATCTAAGGGATTAGAGGTTCATCTCTTACATTCCTAAAAATTGATCTCTCTTTTATGGTTCAAAATCAATCTCAACACAAGAATAATATGGAGAAAAACAAAGAAACATCCACTTCTAGCGATCTAAGTCAAACTGAAATGACATTCAACCCTACAATAACCATTGACCTCCCAATCAATCATCCTCAAATACCTCAAAATTATCAAGAGGAAGGTCATGTAGAGGACATCACTGACAATGGGATGGCACAAGAAGAACTTACAGAAATGGTGCAAAACCTTGAGAATCACCGAATTGCCAGTGCCATGCTGAGGTTGTACCCATCCCAATACATGCTAGAGTTACAAAAAGAAGGGGATAAACTCCCTTTCGACTATGGCCTAAGCACTATTGTGGAAGGACCTCCTGGGATCATACCCTTAAACTCATCCATGCTTCCACTTCAAAGTGTCACTCAGGACATCCCCCAAATCATATCATCTATTGCTTCAACCCCACCGGTTGTTAACAAGGGAAGCGTCATACTTCACAAACTCCAAAAATATCACCTTGTGAACAATTGAGGTTTGAATGCAAGCACCACATTAGATCAATCCATCTTGGTAAATACATTGCACTTGTATGTCCCTCTCAAATTCCATGACACCAACAACCCAACTTCTTATCATGCAACACCAATCTACCCTCTAAACACGCAAATCTCTCTCCCTATCTCTCAAGGAGAGGGTGACTTGTTTGGAGTAGGGGGAATCTTGGATCCATAATCATCACTTCAAGGGATTCCACCACCCATCTTTCCACCATTTCCACCCCTACCACTCACATCTACATTATCCCTTGGGTTAGGTCTTCCTCCTCTTCCCACCATCAATCAATCAAATCATAACACCCTATCAAATCCTCCAGCTATGCCATATGTATCACAACAACAGATGGCAACCATCCAAGCAACCATGGTGATCAAAACATCCACCATCCCTTAAAGCATGGTTTCTGAAAAACCAAGCATCTCGATCACATCATCCATGACTCAAACCCTGATTATCAACATGATCGTTCTGCTCATCACAATGGTCAGTGTTCTTCCTAGTCCAACACCATTACCACCAAATCACAACATGACCAATTCATTCACCATGAAATTGCAAGCTTCTCGGTAAGCTTCCCAACAAAGAGCACTCCAAAATCAATAGGCTGCACAACTAGCTACTTAGCAAGCATAGGTGCAATTAGTAGCACAACAGGCACATCAGGCTACACAAGCCCAAGCCTTATTACAAAAAAAAAAAGCCACACAAGTAGCTCAAGCCACCCAAGGTGCACAAGCCACACATGCCACTCAGATTGCACATGCAATCCAACAAGCACATGCTCAAGCACGAGCCCAATTTCAAGCTCAACAAGCACAATCGCAAACATAGTACCAAGACAATTACAAGCATAGAAAAAAGTGTATCAACAAGCCTTGCAAGACTATCAATTACAACAACAATATGACTAACAACAAGGATTATTGGCACAATAGCAACATGACCAACAAAAAGCGTTGTTGGCACAACAATAACACGACCAACAACAAGCGTTATTGGCTCAATAGAAAACATAGGCATCACTTGCTCAACAAAGCTTGCAACAAAACCACACCAAAGTCCCACCCATCAATCCCACACCCCAGAACATATTCACCCCACCTCCTGATCCACAAGGTGATGTGACAACATAGATCAAACTGATCTCGCAGCAAATGCTAGATCTTCAATTGGAAAAAACAATCAGGACAACTAGCAACTTGTGCCCCTATATGTTTGACAAAAGCTTGGAAATGGTACCATTCCCGAAGGGATTCGAAATCCCCAAATTTGATAAATATCACGGGATAGGAAACCCTAAAGATCACATTAGGGAGTTTTAGGTACATTGCATGGAAGTCACATAGAATGAAACATATCTAATGGAGCTATT
The DNA here is from genome assembly GCA_007115665.2 of Sequoiadendron giganteum. NCBI lineage: Eukaryota > Viridiplantae > Streptophyta > Pinopsida > Cupressales > Cupressaceae > Sequoiadendron > Sequoiadendron giganteum. Next base: position 367,848,981 of record CM021101.1, on the reverse strand, counting down.
CCCTCAAAGCTTGGATAGTGACGCTATGGAATGGTTTTCTCATTTGCCTACTAGCATTAAAACATTTCAGGAAATCAAAGATGCATTCCTCCAAAATTATGCATTCAACATTTGTGTGGATGTTAATTTGGAAGAACTTTCAGTCCTCAAACAGGATAAGGGAGGATCATTCACTACCTTTCTCCAATGATGGCCAGCCAAGGCCAATTGAAGAAAATGGGCCATGCCAGAAGAACAACAAGTTTGTACCGTAATTGCCAATACAAACAAGACCTTGGCATTCTATCTGAAGATGCAATACATCACCACATGTGATCAATTGATCCCCAAAGGCTCATTATTTAATAGGCTCTTGTGGCACAAGGGGTCACACATACTTTTCCTAAACATCAGGACAATCACCCATCTACTAGCTACAATGATAAACCTCACACATGGGCAAAGAACCGAAATGTCACCAACGATGGAGTAGTGGATGCCAAGGTTGTCATCAATGCTCCCAAGAAAAATAATCAAATGCATCATCATCAATTGTGGAATAATAATTGGAATAACATGCAAAAAAATGTGGTGAACCAACAACCACCCCAAAATCAGATCAATAATCTCAATAATCGAGGAGGACTACCTCAGCAAAACAAGTATCCCCCCAAATGGAAATTCACAGCCCTTGGGGAGTCAATTGAGTCCATCATGAAAAAGTTGGTCAATGAGAGCATCATCAAGGTCCCCACTCATGATAATCACAATGAACCCCAAGTGAAGCCACCTTGTTACAATGAAAATCTCCTTTGTGATTATCATAAGCTCAAGTGACACACAAATGCCAACTATATGAAGTTGAAAAACATCATCCAAGATCTCATTGACAACAAAATTAGAAATGTTGAGCAACCATCTGGTAATAAAGATCTGAAAATATACTCAAATACAATGCCCAACCACAATGAAGGAAATGATAAAGGTAAGAAAACATCTGACAAAGTGAACCATGTACAAGAAGGAGTTGTCACATGCCTTGATGATTAGGTCACTGTTGTTAACATTAAGGGAGCCAACATTGATTGTGGAGTCACCACACGTGGTGGCAAAGTCATTATTGCAGGGGCATCATAACCATCTAAGACCCTCACCTCAAGATCCACCCCTAATTTTATAATGTCCTTGACCAGTTAAAAATAACCCTTGCTCAGATATCCATCATGGAGTTACTAAAGATTTCAGCTGCCCATAGGGAGATCCTTGAGGAAGCATTGGCTTCATCCACCATCTCCGCCAACCTTGATATGAAGCAGTTTCAAGCTATGGTCAGCAACATTACCATTTTGAGTCTCCTCACCTTTTCCAATCAGGACTTTCCCACCCAACCATCTCATAACTGTGCATTACACCTTGAATTCTTGGTTCACAAAAGTAAAGTCAAAAGGGTCTTGGTGGATGGAGGTGCACGCCTTAACATCTGTTCGCTAAAGCTCATAAAGAATCTGGGAATCTCTGAGGATTCCATTGAGAAAGAGAAAGGCATTACAATCAGAGCTTATGATGACTAGGAAAGAGTGTCTCAAGGCACTATTAAAATCCTAATCCAAGTAGGGCTAGCTACTACGGAAACCACATGTCAAGTCCTCGACCTTGATTTTCCCTACAATATCCTCCTAGGATGCTAATGGATCAATGGGATGAAGGAAGTTGCCTTAACATTCCACCAATGCATCAAATTCTCGTACCAAAAATGAAGAGGTCACAATTTATGGTGATCCTAAACCCTTTGCCTATTGCAAGAATCTGGAAGCCAAGTTCTACAAAGCTCCCTAGGTCCCAAAAAATGATGAAGGTCCCTCCACTTCATACATAGATCCATCCAACATCACCTCCACTTCTGGGACAAAGACACCCTCCATTCCCAACATATCCGACATGAAGCTCATGATCCAAGACAATGGGTGTGGAGATTATAGAATGAAGAAGAATGCTTTTGTTGTAGGAGAGTTACCTCAATCTTCTAGGTCACATGGGAAACCCCAACTAGCTCAAACTCCCTCTCACACTTTCAAGGTGGATCCTTCTAGATTCCAATTTTGGGGGGATCTAAGTCATGAGGATGTGGATGAAATAGAAATTTTGAGCTCACTATACCAAGATGAAAGGCCTATGCCTAATCTTCCCATGGACAAATGAAGCAAGGGGCTACAAATGATGCTTGGTATGGGATACAATAGAAATGAAAGCCTTGGAAGGAACAAAAATGACCGACTGGAACCCATCATTGTTGAGAGATGAATGAACAATATTGGCGTTAGGTGTACCCCTCCGAGTATAACCATACATGGTTGAGCTCCACCAGTTAACACAGTCAAGACCTCCCCTCAATTATCGATAGCTGCCCTACGGTTGCTAGTAGCCATAGGTCTGCCCCTAGACAACTTCACCTTTGATATAATTGATGTCTATAGTAGTAGTGATGATGAGGATACCATAACCAGCTTACTTATGCTTTTTGAAGACTCCTCCCTACTCATGATTAGTGCCTCATCCATTGAGTCAGACCGTCAAACTCACAAAATAAACCTAGTTTATCCCCAACTCATTGACTATGACCAACGAGGACCACCGGTTCTAGACACATTCAAAAATGATGAGGCACTCTCAAAATTCATGGGCCTAAGGGATACAGTACCATGCAGAGATCAAAAAGTTGGATTTTACATCACATTGGACACACATGTCTATTACAGGGAGACGATTGAGAATAATCTCAAGGTCATTGAGTGAAAACTACACTATGGCACTCTCTAACCATAAAATAGTAAAAATAAAGGATGCATCCAATGGTGAAAACCTCTCTGAGGCACCAGAGGATGAAGGATTCATCTTTCCCCTACTACACTTCATCAAGAAAAATTGGTAGTCCTAATAGAATAGTGTAACCCCATCAATTTGGGAACAGAAGCAATGCCACACATCACATTCTATGTTGAGTCACTTCTCATGGAAGAACAAGAACGTTTGGTTGCATTCTTAAAAGAAAGAAAAGTGAAATTTGCATGGACCTATGTTGACATGTCGGGTCTCAATCCGGAAGTCATGGTTCATCACTTAGCTGTCTATCTAGGGGCAAAGCCAGTAAGACAAAAGTTGAGAAAGATGCACCCCCAGATAGCCTTGTTAGTCAAAATGGAATTGCAGAAGCTCTTGGATGCAGGATATATAAGGCCAATTGATTATCTTGAATGGGTGCCAAATATTGTACCTGTTTGAAAGCCAAAAGGGGGCATCTGTATTTACACCAACTTTAGAGACTTAAATAAATTGTGTCCTAAGGATGACTTTCCACTACCAAACATCGACATGATAGTGGATATGACAGCTGAACATGAAATGCTATCACTAATGGATGGGTTTTCTAGATATAATCAAATCATGATAGCAAAGGAAGATCAACACAAAACAATGTTCACATGTTTGTGGGCAACCTACTACTAGAACATGATGCCTTTCAGGTTAAATAATGTAGGTGCAACATACCAAAGATCCAGGACACTGATCTTTCATGAAATGATTAATAAGACAGTGGAAGACTACATAGATGACATATTGGCTAAATCCGGAAAAAGAAAGGACCACATAGTATCCTTGAGCTCTATTTTTGATAGATTGGAAAAATATAAGGTTCATCTCAATCCAAAGAAATTCATCTTTGGGGTGCAATCAAGAAAGCTCCTGGGATATATATTATCAATGAGAGGAATAGAGGTGGATCTCACCAAATTCAAGGCGATCCTTGACATGGAAGCACCCAAGACACTAAAGCAATTGAGAGGTCTACAAGGCAGGCTCTAGTCCATCCGTAGATTCATAGCGCAACTAGTAGATAAACAGATCCCATATTCTCATTTACTCCACAAGGGATTAGCATACAAATGGAATGAAAAATGCAATGAGGCATTTAACAAAATCAAAGAATACTTGGTCACGCTACTAGGTTTGATGCTGCCAATCCTAGGAAAACCACTAATCCTATACATTTCAGCAACCATGGTAGCTCTCGGTGCTCTATTATCTCAACACGATGAAAATGAAAGAGAGAAAGCAATATATTATATCAGTAGAACTATAGTGGGACATGAGCTAAAATAAACTCCTATCGAAAAACCTTGTCTGGCAGTTGTATTTGTAGCCCAAAAATTTAGACACTACATGCTCGCTCATCAAATCAAGCTGATTGTGAAGATATATCCTCTCAAATACCTACTTTCTAAAGCCACTCTCATGGGATGAAAAACCAAGTGGTTGATGATATTGATAGAACACGACATTGAATATGTGGAGCACAAGGCCATCAAGGGACAAGAAATTGCAGATCAACTAGCAAAGGCTCCTATTTATGCAAAAATCCCACTCATTTCAGAATTCCTTAATGAATCATTTTTTAGCCTAAGTGTTGCAGACCACTGAAAGATTTATTTTGATGGATCTTACATGCAACATAGATCAGGGGCATGAATTTTATTCATAACTCCCCAAGGAGACTACATACCCAAATCATACAAAGCTATCATTCCCATGCACAAACAACATAGCAGAGTATGAGGCTCTCGTTATAGGCTTAAGGATTGCAGTACAATGGCAGATCAGGGCTCTAAAGGTATATGGGGACTCTCAGCTCATAATCAATCAAGTAAATGATGAATATCAGACAAAAGATGAAAAACTAACTCCATAGAAGAAGTTGGTTGAGAGCCTCAAAGAGTCATTCATCGATATCACTTTTGAATAGCTACCTAGAGGAAACAACAGAGCAACAAACACAATGACAACAATTGGATCACTCTTGTAAATCCCACGCAACATCCCAAAGCAAGAATTCCTTGTAGAGCATCTTCTCATACCAACATTCGAGGTACCAAAGTATGAATTTGTGTGTGAACTCATTTGTCTCGGTGATCCATGGTATCATGACATGTACATTTACTTAAGAATAGGATTCTTTCCCATTGATATAACCCCAAACCTTAAACAATCCTTCATTAAAAAGTCAACCCACTTTTTCATCCTAGGAGAAACCTTTATCTTAGGAGCATTGAAGGAACCCTATTGTGTTGCCTAAACACTGAGGAAGCCCTGAATGCATTAAATGAGGTACACAATGGCGTTTGTGGATCACACTGGAGTGGTATGACCTTGGCTAAGAAGTTTCCGAGAATCGAATACTACTAGCCCAAAATGGAGCGGCACGCACATGACTTCATCAGAATATGTTTACAATGTTAGCAGCATGGGGACCTCATCCATGCATCAGCTTAAGAGCTTCATCCTATTGTCACACCTTGGCCCTTTTCATAGTGGGGGCTCGATCTCATCAGAAAAATCACACCCACCTCATCCAATGGCCACAAATTCATCATCACCGTTACATAGTACTTTACAAAGAGGGTCGAAGCCATTCCCATGCCCTACATAATTGGAAAGTAGATATCCAAGTTCATACTAAACTACCTCATTTGTCGGTATGGTGTGCCTCAAGCTATTATCTCAGATAGTAGGACACCCTTCAAAAATTAGGACGTTCATGACTTACGTGAAAAGATCAATATCCAACATCTATTTTGCATTTCGTACTATCCCCAAGGCAATGGCCAAGCATAAGCCACCAATAAAACCATCTTGAAAATCCTTAAGAATACATCCAATGACATTGGTCGTGACTGGGATCTACAACTAAATCCCACCTTATGGGCCTACCATACTAGCATTCACACACCAATAGGTGCCACCCCATTCTCCCTAGTCTACGGATCAGAAGCCATCTTACCCATCAAGATCGATCTCCCATCCCTAAGAATATCATTACAAAACCTCATCACAGATGAAGAATACAGGGTCTCACGATTGAAGGAGCTAGAGTTACTAGATGAACAACATATGGATGCCTTAAACCATCTACAGGTGTATCAAAACTGACTCAAGAAGAGTTATAACAAGAAGATCAGGAGGCATACCTTCCAAGTCAACAAACTTGTGGTAAAGGAGAACCAGAAGAATCTGCCAAACCTAGAAAGCAAAGGAAAATTTGAGCCCAACTGGTTGGGACCTTTCATCATCACGATGAGCTATAAATCAAGGGCATGTTAGTTATCAACACTAGAAGGTGAACCCCTGCAGGAGCCCATGAATAGCTCTCATCTCAAAAAGTTTTATGCTAAAATATTTCAAGGTATAGAACCTAAAAATACAAAAAAAATAGACAATGTCTTTAAAAAATGGTCACCCTGATGAAAAATTGGAAAACAAGCATCTTGGTGACAACAAAAAAAACAAAAATACAAAAATCCAAAAAAATCAGAAAAATATTGAAAACAATAAAGAAAAAAAATCATCCTCTAATGAAAACCACTTCGGTGGCACTCTAGACAAGTACCTTGGTGGAAACATGGAAAACAGGCGCCAAGTGTAAATAAAGCATTCTCCATCCACCAAGATCTTCATGACTCACTTATTCATTATATTCCATCTATCCTTCCACCATTCGTTTGCATCTGTACCATAGCTTCCTGTTGTGTTTGTATCATGTTCCACCCTAGTACTGCTTGGCATATTCCCAAGGTCTGTTTTTCATGCTTGTATCAAAGTAGTCTATCACATCACACTGGGGGCATGTTCTTGTACCTTCATCAGATTGGATTCATGTATATTCTCGTGATTTTCCTTAAAATCCATCAAAAATCCAAAAATCATCCAAATCATATCAAAATCCAAAAATCATCCAAGTCATATCAAAATCCAAAACATGTCAAAAGTCTAAAAAATAAAAAATAGTCATCCAGCTAAACTATGTCATCTCTGAGCTTGAACGTAGGCAAGGTTGATCTTTGATCATCCCCCGAGACATTTTAGGTCAGTCCTTGGCATCTGTCGCAATGGAAATCCACTTGCCCATCTATCTCATCATTGAGTCAAGTCTATCATCACTCGAACTACATGGTATCTACGTGTATAATGTAGGTAAGGCTTATCTATTGATCAGCTCCCAAGACTCGTAGGATAGGTATTTAGGTTAGTCTCTTGGTTATAAATCTCAAATATACCAAAAATAGCCTCAAAACATTTTAAAAACACCAAAAACATCCAAATATTTGAAAAAAAACCAAAATGGTGCATCCATCTCATCTCGCTTTCACTCACAATAATCATAAATCAATCATCATCCTCATCCTTTGGTAAGTCAGTCAGAAGAAAGTCTAGCGGGTTCTAAATTGAAAGCTCAAACAACAAAGTCTCAAGACTAGGCTAGTAAGTCAGCAAGTTGGTCAACTCGTAGTATCAATAACTTATCATCCAATCCAAATCTCATTATCACCTGATCACAATATGTCCTCAGAATGTGACCTTCCTGCAATGGGCATCACCATAGTTTAGTTCTGGCTAGCGGTATGAAGAACACCAACTTGTTTGTTTACTTTATCTTTTCTTTGGATTTATTTTATTACGCTCATCCCAATGACCTCTCGATGATGTCTAAACATAAAATATTTAGAAAGGAATGAGGCAATGATCATTAACCCTTTGTCTATTGTGCTTGTTGGATGTTCTTGTAAAATAACTTTTTCATGCATGCTTTGTTTTGTTTGTAGGGAGGATGTTTTAGGTGTCCTGTTGACCACATAAGAAGGCTTTCCTTTTTATTTTTTGGTTTGAGATGTCTAGAATATCTGAACTACACTCTGAATAAGGTTTTGTTTGTCAAGTGTGAACAAGAGTACTCCTATCTAATTTTCAAGTCAAAGTCCATCACACTAGGTGCAACGCCATCTTGGTTCTTTATACCTTGATGCATCATACCTATGTGTGTTATCAAACATAAGGAAAGTTATTATCTTTATCTCTCCCATCCCTAGATAAGCAATACATCATCATTCATCATCATATCTAATAAAGTTTCGATGACTAATGGACTTGTTGGAATTCTACATGTTCTTGGATTTAAGGGTTGATCCCTCTCATTCTTCTATCCTCTTTCACGCTAACAATCCATCCATCCTGCATCTGCCTTCTCATCCTATATAATCACGTCATATCATCATAGGAATCTTGTATAATCACGCCATATCATCATAAGACAACATCATCCATCTCATCCAATCTCACATGCATTGCCTAATCATTTGAAATGTCTAAAATAATATAGATTTTTTATTCTAAGCATCTTAAAAACATCTCATTTGCATCATCATTTAAGTTGTTTAAAATAATAAAGATTTTTTATTTTAAGAATCTTAGAAAACATCTCATTTAAATCATCATTATCATATAGTCTAACCATCCATGCATCCAATTTGAACCTCTTTGTTGGGAGATCAACCCTCAAATTGAACTTCTCGCTTGATCTCTCGAGGGGGCAATGCACCAATGTACTTCTTTCCGTCGGGGCATTTGAAAAATCAGATTTTTTTTAATTTTGATGTTGGCAGCATCATTCTTTGAACCAATGCAACAAGTACATTGCTTCAAAGAGGGCCAAAATGTAGACATGCAAAATTGGCATCATGCATTTAATTAGGTCATACTCATCCATTCATCAAATAAATCAAGTTTATTTGATTAATCTCTAAAGTCCTCCATTTAAATAAAATAAATTCATCTTTAATACTAACATCATCCCCATTAGCTAAAGAAAACAAAATATTTATTTAACTATATCTAAATCATTTTCCATCTCCTTTTTTATTTATTTGAATCAATAAATCTAAGTCAAATAGGTCAAATCATCTAATCCCTCATTAAATTAATCCGATTGTGATTAATTTAATCTAAACTCATGTCACATCATCTAGCTTTTCCCACTTGCACAAATAAATCATTTAATTGATTTATTAAATCTTCTAATTTCCCTCAACATGGCATAATAGAGAATATTCCCTCAAATTTGAATCCAAGTGAACTTAGTCCTTCCAACAAGGCATTTATTTCATCTTACAAGTCCTTTTGCATTGAGCCAAGTGGCCATTACTCCATTTGACTCTCCCTCCATTTGACTCTCATCTCTCAACTTGAACGTAGGCAAGGTTGATCTTTGATCATCCCCCGAAACATTTTAGGTCAGTCCTATAGGCGTCCATCGCAATAGAAATGGAAATCCATTTTCCCTTCTATCTCATCATTGAGTCAATTCTATCGTCAGTTGAACTGCGTGGTCTTTGCGTGTTTAATGTAGGTAAGGCTAATTTGTTGATCAGCTCCTAAGACCCTTAGGATAGGTCTTTAAGTTAGTCTCTTGGTCAAATTTTGAAAATACCAAAAACATTGAAAAAATCCAAAAATCAAAATAGCCTCAAAACATTTAAAACATCCAAATATCTGAAAAAACCCAAAACGGTGCATCTGTCTCATCTCGCTTACACCCACAATAATCAACTCATAATAAATCAACTATTGTCTTCACTCTTTAGCAAGTCAATCATAAGCAAGTCTATTAGGTCCAAAAGTGTGAACCTAATCGTCATTTTTCAAGTCTAGATCAGTAAGTCAACAAGCTGATCAACTCAAAGTATCAATAGCTTATCAACCAATCAATCTCATCATCACCTGATCACAACATGTCCTAGGAATGCGACCTTCTTGCAATGGATATCAACATCAAGCATCATTGTAGTTTAGTCTTGGCTAGCGGTATGAAGAACATTAGTTTGCTTGTTTACTTTATCTTTTCTTTGGATTTATCTTATTGCGCTCATTCCAAGGACCTCTCGATGATGTCTAAACATAAATATTTAGAGAGAAAGGAATGGGGCAATGACCATTATCTTTTTATCTATTGTGCTTGTTGGATATTCTTGTAAAATAAATTCATCATGCATGCTTTGTTTTGTTTGTAGGGAGGATGTTTTAGGTGTCTTGTTGACCACATAAGAGGACTTTCCTTTTTATGTATTGGTTCAAGATGTCTAGAATATTTGAATTGCATTCTGAATAAGGTTTCGTTTGTCAAGTGTGAACAAGAGTAATCCTATCTAATTGTCGAGTCAAAGTCCATCACACTAGGTGCAATGCCATCCTAGTTCTTTATACCTTGATGCATCGTACTTATGTGTGCTATCAAACATAAGGAAAGTTATGCTCTTTATCTCTCCCATCCTTGGATAAGGAATACATCATCAACTCTCATCATCATCTCTAATAAAGTTGGCTTGTTGGACTTCTGCATCTTCTTGGATTCAAGGGTTGATCCCTCTCATTCTTCTATCCTCTTTCACACTAACATAGTATCATTTCATCAATGCATTCATAAAACATCTGCACTCTAATCCTGTATAATCACATAGGACAACATCATCCCTCATCATCCATCATCCATGCATTGCATAATCATTTAAGTTGTTTAGGATAATATAGATTTGTTATTCTAAGCATCTTATAAACATCTCATTTGCATCATCAATATCATATAGATCTATTAGTCTAACCATCCATACATCCATTTTGAACCACTTTGTCATGAGATTGACCTCAAATTGAACTTTTCGCTCAATCTTCTGAGGGGGAAATGTACCAACGTACCTCTTTCCACTAGGGCATCCAAAAAAATCATCCGCTGGGGAATCCGATTTTTATTTTTTTTCATTTCAATGTCGGCGACATCATTCTTTGAACCAATGCAACAAGTACATTGCTTCAAAGAGGGGAAAAATGTAGACATGCAAAATTCACATCATGCATTTAATTAGGTCATATTCGTCCATTCATCAAATAAATCAAGTTTACTTGATTAATCTCTAAAGTCCTCCATTTAAATTAAAATAAATTCATCTTTAATACTAACATCATCCCCTTTAGCTAAATAAATCAAAATATTTATTTAACTATGTCTAAATCATTTTCCATCTCCTTTTTGATTTATTTGAATCAATAAATCTAAATCAAATAGGTCAAATCATCTAATCCCTCATTAAATTAATCCAATCCTGATTAATTTAATCTAAACTCATGTCACATCCTCTAGCTTTTCCCACTTGCACAAATAAATCATTTAATTGATTTATTAAATCTTCTAATTTCCCTCAACATGGCATAATAGAGAATATTCCCTTAAATTTGAATCCAAGAGGACTTAGTCCTTCCAATAAGGCATTTACTTCACCTTACAAGTCCTTTTGCATTGAGCCAAGTGGCAATTACTCCATTTGACTCTCCCTCCACCTTGTCATTTCAACATTTTCAAATTTCAAATATATGCATTTATGGGCACATTCATCAAAACTTGCACATCCTTGACCCATTCACATGGTGACAAGTGGCTTCTTCCTATTGGTTGGGTTTTTATCCCACATTCATCCCTTTTGCCTCTTCTCTCATCAAATTCTTCTATAAATGGATAGGCTACCCTTCATTTCAAGCATCCACAATATCATGCAAAGTTACTCTCTTCACATTGAGAACTAATTTTGTCCATTGGCATAACATTGTATCATCATAATTGGCTTGTCAAGGGTTGGGAAAGGGCTACTTTCCACACAAAGAGTAGCACTAATCCACTATGGAATATGTATACTTCATGTTTTTATATGCTTTGATCATCTTTGTCATTTGTTTGCATTTTGAAGCATGATGTATTGTTTCATAGGGATATTAAATGTTTTCTTTGTTTTGAAATATTAACCATTCTAATGATGTGTGTGTTAGAGTTTTAACCATTTGCAGATTTTGATGTCCACACTTTCATCACAGATTCATATGATAGAATTTGAAAACTATCCTTTGTGAAGGGAGTACTTTTTCTGATGAACTTTGAAAAACTTTTCCTTGCAAGGGAGCATTCTTTATTTCGAATTCCTTGATTAATGAAATATTTCAAAAGGATTCCTTGAGGCTAGAATCATTGATGGAAAATTTTTATCATTGTTCAAAAAGAGTGTCCCTTGAGTAGACCCTTTTTCTTTTGAAGGGTTCCCAAGGGACCCATTTGAAAGCTTCTCCTTTAGTTGTTGACTATCTACATGATTGTCTGTCTATCTACTTGTGTGGATTTTTTCTATCTAACATATTTTGTCTACGTATTAACATGTTGCTTTGCAAGAGCACTTGTAAGGGTCCATTAGAATCTGAAAATCCTCTCACATCGTGCCTCCCTCAATACCAAGCACTTGGGGTGCCTCCTTTGAAATTTAGAGAACCTATATTTAGTGTTTTCATACTGTGAGATCTCTTTGTTCAAACTATGTAGGACTAAGCACCCATAGAGCCTTTTGTTAAACTATCGTGAGTCTACGGACATGTGCCACATTTTTTCAACTCTCCTTTGGATCAAGTACCTATGGATTCATCTCCTCTTCTTGAGCATTCATGTGTGTCAGATTGTGGTTTGCTTACTTGATGGTTCATGTATACTTCCTTTAAACTCTTTTGATCTACTTTACCTCACATTTGGTAGCACATATGCTTGATAAAGTGGGGGAAAATATAATGGCATGAATTCACACCCCTTAAAAATTCACCATTTACATGGGCCTTACCTTAGAATAATCAAACTTGATGATGTTATTGGGTGATCCCACAATAGTGGTTTACACTTTTTGGGAGATCCCAATTTTTGCTGAAATCGCATGTTTTTAGAAAATATAATGATTTAAGCCTTGAAAGTTTTCATTTAAAGGATTCCAATTGAAGAGTGTTTGATCAAACCACCTTAGATCAAACCCCTTTGGATAGAACCCCACTAGTTTTAAACCATAGCTATAACAAAGTCTCCTTTACACCTATCAAAATGCTCATAAAAAATCACTTTTGATTTACCTTTTGGGGGATCAAATGAATTCATTTAAACTTTATTTTTTATATGTAGTCCTTATTATAAGCTTCCGAGAAAGTATAATTTTAAATAAATTTAATTTGATTATTATATTTATTTTTTATTTCTTGTGAATGTAGGTTTTTCACCGAAAATCAAGTTCTCTGGTAACGATAAGATAGACCAGAGTTCTTCAAGGTTGCATTCAAGTGATCGTATCTTAGTAAATAAAATTATTCAAGAAAGGTATCATTGGCATGTTATGATAGTGGCTTCTACATCAGTACCACTAGGTGGTTCAACATGAGGGTGAAACTTTCAAAATATCAAAAAAATCAAGAAAATAGTAAAATAAAATTCGTTCTCTAGTCAAAACCACTTTGGTGGTGCTTTGGGAAAGTAGTATGATGAAAACCAAGAAAAAAGGCATCATGAGTAGAATTGAGTGTCTATATAATCCTTATCATATAGAAGCATCTCACCCTTGTCATGATTTATCCAATGTTCCCTCCATCCATCTAATCTAGATTTATCTAGATATTCCCATTTATCTTGATCTTGACAAAGATTCAACATGCACTTCAACTCTACTCATGTCTAAATTTTGATAGGATCTTTACCATTTTATCTCATGAAGTCCCATGGCCCATATCTAGCATGATAAAACTATGTTGAAACTCTTCACATATACACTACCTATCTTGGCTTGTCCATTGAACTATGAAGCATTGCTAGACACTAAGGCCAGGTTATTACACTCTTGTTTTCAAATAACTCTTGATCCATGTCTTATATCATATAATGTGACATCGAAATCATGATCTAGGTATCGTTTATCTCAAAATCTCATCAAAAAATACAAAACATCCGAAACACATCAAAATGCCTAAAAGGGTCAAAACATTGAAAATCCAAAAATAGTACCTTCTTGAACTATGAGTCTCTAAGCTTGAATGTAGGAAAGGCCATCATTGATGTGCCCTCGAGACATCCTAGGCCAGTTCTTTAGGAGTCTGTCATAATAAAATGACAGTCCATCAACTGTTCATTCCTCATCATCAATAAGTCAATTTTTTTGAACTACGAGGCTTCTACGTGTATAAAGTAGGCAAGGCTAATATTTGATTAGACCCCGAGGCCCCTAGGATAATATTTTAGGTTAGGTTCTTGTTCAAAAATCTCAAAAAACTCCTAAACATTCAGATATCTCAAAAAACCCCTAAACATCGAAAAACTTATAAAACACAAAAAAAATTGAAAACTTAGAAAAAACAAAAACATTGAAAACTTATAAAACAAAAAAACATTGGAAAACCTTTGAAAACCCTAAACAACCTCAAATAATATGAAAACATAAACATTCACATAAACACTCCAAAAAGACCAAAAAAATTGAGATATTCAAGAAAACCCAAAACCATCCATCCCATTTCGCTTTCACTCACAATAAACTTTCACCCATAATAAATCAACCATCACCTTCAACCTTTGGAAAACAAGTAGAAAAAAAGTATCACAAGTCGTAAAGTGAGAACCTAATTGTCAAAATCTAAAGTATAGATCAATAGGGAAATGATTTAGTAGAAATTTTGTATCAACGACTTATGACACACCCCACCCTAATCAAAACATTTGATCAACATGTCCTAGGATGCATCCTTCCTATGATGGACATCAACATCATAATTCACCTTAGCTACATTAAACTTGCAAGAGATATAGATAACACTAACTATTTGTCTTTGATCGTTTCTTATGATTTATCTTAATGACCCATTTTGAGGACCTCTCGATGATGTATCAATGATTTAGAGAGAAAGGAATGAGGCATCAACCATTATCTTCCATTTTTTGTGCTTGTGGGTATTCTTGTAAAATAATCTTGACACATAGTTGATTAGTCATGTGTAGGGAAGCTGTTTGGAGTAGATTATTAGATATTTCATATGCTTTGGTTTGATATATTTTGAACTACTAACCTACATTCTGACGAGGTTTTCGTATGTTAAGGTGTGAATAAGGATTATCCTATCTATTTGCAGAGTCAAAGTCCATTGCACTAGATACAACACCATCCTGGTTATTAATACCTTGATGCATTGTTTCTATGTGTTATATCAAACATAAGGAATGATGGAAAATCCTAATCCCAAGATATGAGAAAATCATCATCCATCTCATGACCATCTCTAGTAAAGTTTCGATGGATCATGGAATTGTTGGAATTTTTTGAATCAATCTCCCAATTGATGGTCACATCATCTTATTTCTTCTATCTTCTTTCCACACTAACTTGGTATCATGATAGTCAACAAAAAAATCATAATGCATCCATCCTGCATCCACAAAATCATTAGCATGCATACATCTCTCATTATCAAAACATACCATAATAAAGGAAAACATAATCCAATACATCATCATCATCATTTAAGTTGTTTTTAGTAATACAGATTTGTTATTCTAAGCATCTTAGTACATCACATTATCATCCATAAACATCCATATCATGATCATTCATAAACATCCATACTATAAGCATCATCTATGTATACATCATCAATGGCATGAGAAAAGTACACAAAAATAACCGCATCCATCCATACATTCTGCATATCATCTTCATATCATAGCATATCATCACATCCATACATTCATATAGCATGAAAAAAAGGACATCACATCATGGATCTAAATCATCTCATATATATATATCAAAAAATTACTGTCATGATACAATATCTAAATCAGTGTATGCATATCAATCAAAAGTGTATAACTAAATGACCCCATGAATGTATATTTGTATAACTAATCAAGCAAATAATCAAAAAGTTTATACAAAATAGATATCCTTGGTGGTTGCTCAACTCACCCTAACTAATGGCCGAACCTTAGCTCTAGGTGGTGCTCCGCCCCTCTGGGAAAAATAAAGTTCTCATCACCTGGGGAACGTCTCTATGATAATGAATGTGGTAAAATGTAGCCTTAGTAACTACCTCTCTATACAATCATGCAAAAATTGTCTGTCCCTATGATGTAACTATCACTACCTCAAGCTACTACCTTCGCTCAATCTCTTGGGCCATATGTAAGTAGTTGTTTTCGCAACTTAACCTCCTAATCTCTTTGTGATGTCATCACCTGTAGCTGTAGCAACAGCTGATCTCCCTGTGTTGTCATGGCCGAAAATTGTTGTTGCAACTAATCCCTCTTTGCTTGTAGCTACTAATATGGTTGTGGAGGAGGTTGTGGTGCCCCCAAAACCTATCCTTCATGATGACCATCTTATTGCCTTAGGTTCTGATGACCCTAATCTGGTTGCGATTGCTGGTACCCACCCCTGGAACCTGTGCCCTGTCCTGATCTGCCTGATCCTTCCCTCTATCTTGGACCCATCTCTACCTATGTCCCGGTTGCCATCTTGGCCTTAGCCTTAGTCTCTCCCTTTGCCTCTGGGGTATCCCTCATTGGATCTGTCAAGTGAGTTGGTGGCCTGAACCATGCATCATAAGTTGGGGTGGTCCACGCATCTGGTAGGCCCTGACCATAAGCCCATGGCTTAACAACAAGCTATCTAAAGTCATTGACTGCCACCATGGGGTCAATTTTTTCTCCCCATTGGACCTCTCACTAAGATCTAGTGAAGGTTTTTGTATAATCATTTGCGAGTACATCTTGTACCTCTCCAAACTATTGAGCAATGTGGTCGAGGAGTTACCACTCAATAATCATCTGCTCCCTCTCTTGGAGGTAGCGAGTTTGCTAAGAAAAATACAACTACTATTGATCATCATACCAAGGTGGAGCCTACAGCCATAGCCTCCATCTAAAAATGGTCATGTCATCAATGAGATGATGTCGATATGGTAAACCTATAGAGCCTATGTGTTGGAGAGTCATCAACACCCTATACTTGAAGCCAATGGGCTCATCCTCATGAATGTCTATCAAAACCACAAAGGGACTCAATACTGTAATATGCTCGTAAGTCCATCTATGGAGAAATGTAACACCTTACCCTATACTCCTACCCTCATGGTAGATGGCCTCATCCATGTCGTAGTACAATGAAGCAAGTAGAACTAGACCCCATGCATACATCACAATCCTCTTGATCATCCCCTTGCATACCAATCCCTATCCAGGACTGAAACCTCTACCCCGTCAGTCTGGGGCGATGACACCAAAAATTAGTTTTGCAATGAACAATCTGAAGATCTCCACTTTCTCGTGGTATAGATCAAGGTCTACCTATGAGTTCACCAAGATAACCTATTGTCTATGTAGAAGGGAGAAACATGTGTCTCTCCCGGTATTTGTGTCATATATGACATGCTCTCCATGAATCAACAATCAAAAAATGCACGACACATCCTCCAGTGTAACGACGGCCTCACCAGTAGGTAGGTGAAACAAAGAGGCCTCGTTGTACCACCTCTCAATTAGTTTCATCATCATGGTGAGCTGGGTTTGGACCTCCGACAAGAAAGTGATGAAGCCTAACCCCAACATACCCAAACAATCCATTTCCTTGTCATCAAAGTCTCTTGTTGCTACCAAAATATCGAAATGGTGCTCTCACAACATCAACAACGAAGGATCCTCCTACACCCATCACACACACAACATGAATTTTCTAAAAAGTAAAAGAAAATGATCAAATTTGAGACTTTGCATCCAAAACATCAAAAGCATCACTGAAATCAATAACATCACTCATTAAAGGGTGTGTCATTGTGTACATTTCAGGGGTGCATCCCCAATTTAGCGACGTGTGTTGCTATGCTCAATAAGGAATCAACATTTTCATGTGTCTCTCTATTAAAAAATTGGGGTGCATTGCTAAAAGCGATGTGTGTTGCCCATTGCTTTCGAGTGATGCTAAACCTAAATATCCTATACTCTCAAACCCGCTCTAAAAGGTGAAGAGGAAGTGCATGGTGATCCATCTCGCCAAGGTTTCAAAGCTCCAAATGAAAAAAATCTCTAAGGGTTGAATGCCCAAATGAATTGGAAGTGCAACCCTTCTCACCTATTTAAGCCTAAGAATTAGGGTTTTTTACCCTAATTTGAGCCAAAAGCTAGGGTTTTGACTTGTTTTACCTATTTCCACCCTATGCAACCTATTTTGAGCCATTTTTTTTTGTATTTTTGGGGCCATTTTTGGCATCCCGTGGCCTATTTTAGCACAACCTATATTTTACCTTTGTCGAAAAATCAACCCAAAATTCAAAATTTTTGCCCAATTTCTCAAGAGGGTAGGGAACCAACTTATTCCTTTTGCTGAGGCAATAGTCCTAGGGCATCCAAAAATCAAATTTTTTTGATTTTTTGATTTGGGCATCAATTTTAATTTGAAAAGTGTTAGTCTTTGAACCAACGTAACAGGTATCTCGCTTCAAAGAGGGGAAAAATGTAGGCACTTAAAAATGTCCAGAATGATATCATACACTCGAATTGGATATACTAACATCATTTCATCCTAAAACCCATCCTCTTTTCGCTTAATTGATTAAATTAGCTTAGCTATTTAATTAATCATGTCATTTTCATCTATTAACTTGGTTAATCTAATTAGGTTAATTCACCCCCTCTTGCACTAACTTTTCATCTTGTTCAATTGGATAAATCAAATTATTCAATTTTAACATCCTAAACCATCTCATTTAATTAAATAATCTTAATTATTTAATTACATGCCATTTTGACCCCCTTTTTATTAAATAAGTTAATTAGTTAATGAATATCTAAATTCCCCTAATTTGCATGATTCAAACATTGTTTTAATTATCAAATTACTAATTAAATCTAATTCTCCCTCTTGCAAGGGAATATTCCTCCTTTGCACATTCCTCCAAAAAGGGAATATTTCCATGGAATATTCATTCTCCTTTGCATAATTAAATTTGGTTATAATTAACTAAATATCTAATTTTTCTCACCCATGAGAATATTCTCTTTCTTCACTCATTTGAAAAAGGGAATATTTTGTTTTATAACAAACTCTCAACAAGACTTCTTGTGCAAGTTTTGAAAGTGTATTTGTTTGGATGAATGTGAGCCCTTGATTAAATATCATCTTGCATCTTCAACCCTTGATGGGAATCCATGATCCATGCCTCCATCTTCCTTCCATTTTGACCATTGATAGATCCTTATAATCTTGACCATCAGTTTTATTTTTCCTATTTTATAAATAGAGCTTTCCTCTATTGAATAGAAATCCATCTTTTTAGAGTAAACTCATGTTAAATCACTTTCATCTTGCACTCACATTTTATGTTTTAAAAGGAATTTTAGGTTAATTTATTTCATCATACTAGCTTAGCTTCCATTAATGGCTTCCTTCGTAACATAGGTTCATCCATTTAGCACATTTTAAAATTAGGGTTTTAATCTTTTGAGTTTAAACTCCATTTAGAATAGATTTGCATACACCCATATTGATTATCTTAGCATATATCATGTTAGAATTGCTTTCATCATGTTAATTTAGCTCTTAATTCATGTTTTGACACACATATATCACCAGTTTTGTCAATTATCTTCAATAGAATCAATCGAAACAAGGTCATTATCCAAGAGATTGGGAAAGGGTCGTCGTTCCACATTAATGCGACACCACTCCCCCAATAGGATAAATTTAAATGGATTAGAATAGGTGTTTTTGAAGCTTTGGGGTAAACCCATAATAGTGGTTTACAATTTTGATGAGGAAGGAAATTTGTAAAAATGCTCACACATTCAAAATTTCATGTTTTAAAGGGTTCGTTTGAACTAGAGGGTTCACACGAACTCAAAAGAGGGGTTTGGTCGAACCCCTAGTTCGAGCGAACCCTATGATGTCATGTTTCTTCATAGAAACAAATGGAAAATTCAAAAAAAGGGCGGGTTCATGTGAACCCCCCTTCACCCTTTCGAGCAAACGGGGGTTCACTCGAACCCCCCCCTTTTTCCCTTCTCCCCCTCTTCCACCAAATTTTAGCAAATTTCTTCCCTTCGAAACTCAGGTTGAGGATGAAAATGGAGGAGACTTCAAAAACCCAATTGGAAGATGGTATTCCTCAGAACGAGCTATCCAACGAATATAATTTTAATATGTTTGGTTTTATTATGTATGTGTTTTTTTAGTTTTATTAAACATAGGTTTTTCACCGAAAATCAAGCTCTTTGTTTTACACATGTGGAAAAATAACAGATTATCAAAATATATATTTTTTAAATATGTTCATGCTGGGTATTGATGTCCTTGATCCATTAAAAAAAAAAAATTGAATTTCGATACATACAAAAAAAGTTATGTTGTATACGATCCACCTATGTCTGAATTGCAATTGGTTTGACTTCGAAACTTGATTAAGGAAAAAAATATTGAATATGAGACCAAATGAAAGTGCTAGATATCATAGTTACAAATCTAAATTCTAAAAAATTTGAATTTTATCCTTCATACAAAAAAAGTTATGTTGTATACGATGAGCGTCACTTTTTAAAAATGTTGTTTTCTGAAAAAAACTAGTTTTCGTGAGAGATGGAAAAAGAAGTGCAATCTGATTGCAAAAATTTTGAATTTTTTTTTTTAGAATCTATAGACAAAATGTGATCAGACTCTAGTTTGCATCATCTTCAAATTCCTCATGGTTTAACCGCTATAGGTGCCCGAATGTGAAGATTTAGTTAAAAATAATAATATCAGTGTCCAGTTTGGCCAAAAATTGTAAACCACTATTGTGGGATCACCCTTTGGTATTTTAAAATGTTAGTTTTAATGGATTCTTAGTTTAGTCTATATTGAATGATTTTATTTGGACCGATGCATAGTGGCTTAATTATACTTTGAATCCTTATGGATCAAGTGTAGTTAGCCCATATTGCGTTCGCCGGTCACACATATGTCAATTGAGATAGATTATTTATCTAGTTTTTTTTCTAAAATTATTAAAAAATATAAATTATATCCTCTCATTTTAAAATATGTTGATTAAGATATAATACTTATCTAATTAAATATTATTAATTGGGTGGGTGCATGAAGATGGGTAGCAATTTTGTGGCACATGAGCATGGTATGATGCACTCGTGTTATGGCTTGGTGTGTCAAGCCTGAGGCTTAGCCACCACAAGCCCATAACGTGAGCACATTATAACGTTGTCACATTGTGACATGTTAAAAGCAAAAAATAAGATGTTGAATTCATTTTCATTTTTTATTGTGTTTTTCTTGTTGCCCATGGCCAAAAACCCTAGAATTTCGTGCTCGCATTCTAGGAGGATATTTTTTGCAAAAATCTTCATCAACGGTTGTTGATTCGTCGCCAGGATGCCACCACATCGACAAGGAGGTCAAAGAGGTAAGGATTTTTTGTTTTTTTTTTTAATTTGTTTGTTTTAGGTTGTATTTGATATTTTTTTTTTGAATTTGTAGGAGATGTTAATCAACCTGAAAACCCTCCTCAAAATCCATAGAAAGAACAAAATCCTCAACCACAACAACAACCTCCTCCACCAATACCTCAATACCCTCCTAGCACTCAACAAAATTTAATGGGTGAAATTGAGAACAATAAAAAACAAATTGAGTATTTAATCGAGAGGTTGAACGATCCAAATAGATCAATTGCAGAAAGAATGACCCTGGCAACTTCATTGCAAGATGTGTAAAGAAATGTAGATTCAATCAACAAACAGTTAAATGGTTGGCAGGATATGAGGCAAGGGGCTAGGGCTTTTTACCAAGATAAATTATCATATAAAGAATTAAAATATTTGAAAATTACAAAAGGTGATTTGTGTGCATTATTCACTGACCCACGGTGAAATGGAAATCTCTCCTTAAATGCGAAGAGGTTTCCTATTCATTGGTGCCACCACCAAGAGAAATTAGGAAATATTTTTGGAATAGGTGGTACATGATTTTTGATGACCCACCATGCAACAATTGTGAAGTCCTACAGTATTTCGTCAGGAAACTATATGCTGAGTTCATCTTGAACAAAATCCTGAATTATTTTGATATGAGGGACCTCTAGGGGGGAGGTGGGGGGTCGACACAAGATAGAATTGATGCACATCTAGATCTTACGCGACAAGTGAGACGACCTCTTGCTAGGCCACCTCATGAGCACATCGTCATCCCTTCCATCGCGAAGGAGAGTGCTGACGTAGAGACTTTGCAAGCATCAAATCTTTGATGTAGAGTGTCATCTAGCATGCTAGCCCTCTTGTACAACGCCATCCAGGGGAGTCTTTAACAGATGGGCTTCGATCCCATGTTTTTCAATCTTGCAAGGCGACTTGTTCATATGACCCCACTAACACTCAGGAGGCTATCACGCAAGATTCGTCTGCAACTTTGGAGATGGAGAGGGCAGTTGACATTTTGCATGATGCATATGACATTGATACTCAGGTAAAAGTTAGCATGTTCATTGAATTGAATTTATTTAATTTTGATTTTTAAATGCAAAATTAACTAATTTAGTTTTATGATTTTAATAAACTTGTAGGGTCACAGTGTTGATACTGGATAAACTAGCCCTACACCTACTTATTTCTATAGTACACCTATCAGTGGGGTATGTAACTAGTAAACAATTATAAATTTATTACATGTTAATAACATTGTTTTACGAATGGTATTTTAATATGTGATTTTGGATGTTGAATAGGCTAATATTGGAGGTTTTGAAGGAACACCTCTCGATGCCAGTGGATTTAGTCAAACGTTCACGCATGTAATAGAATAAAGAGTTTAACTAATGAATTGTACTTAATAGATTTGTGTAGTTTATATTCATATTGTTGATTACATTGCATTGCACATCATTAAAAATCAAAGCATTACTTCACATTCCATAACTAATAACTAGATGTTGATAGATGACAAAATTTCAACTACAATATAGTTGTTTATAAATTCAACATAAGGAGTGATGCAATTACTTCACATAGCATAAGTAATAAGTCTAGGAGCAACTTCCAATTGCATTTGCTTGTCATGGCATTCCATGAGGCCACATTTTACTAAGGCATCTTTTCAAATAGTTCACTGCCTTCTCTATCCTCCAAACTAGGCATCCATTATGGCCTTCTCTCACATATCTAAAACTCACTTGCAACTCTTTTGGAGAAACTATCCCAAATCTGGCTTTTAACGCTGAATTAGGCCACAATTAGGCCTCCTTTTTTAAAGACACCTCTCCAAACACACAAAAAACACTTGAAACCTCCAAATAGTCAAAAGACAGCCAAGAAAACCTCAGATCATTTACCTTTCAGGTCTCCTCTCGCTCATTTAGACCCATTTTCATAAAACCCTCACTTTCCTTGCAATCAATTAGGGATTATTGAAACTCTTATGCCTTGACCTCTCAAAATATTATAATCACCTCAATTAGGCTTATTTATTCTTGTACATGCTCATTTCATCATCAAATAGTGCTTCCCCAAAGATCTACATACACTTCCTTCACAAAATCACTCTTTTTCACTAGTTTTCACCCTCTTTCACCTAGGGTTTCTCACTTATTCAATTCTCTGACCACTTAAAAACTCTCAAATATTTTAAACACCCCCCAATTCACCTTATCTCATAGTTTTCAAGGGATTCTATCCATTTCTAAACCCCTGTCCTCTTTTCACTCACTCTAGCCTTGTTTAAAAGACACCAAAACTGGTTTTTCACTAGGGCAATGAGGAGAAATCACACAAAAACTTCACCAAACCAATTCCTTACCTTCTACACCTACTCCTACTTCAGACTAGTCCATTCCACCAAGAAATAGTTGCTACAGAAAGGTGGAATGGGATTTTTAGTTCATTTGAGCAATCAAACCCTTAGCCCCTATTTTCTGACCACCTAGAGAAACCAGGCCACCAAAAGCTTGAAAATCAATATCAAATCCTCAAATTAGTTTTAAATTGATGCCAACACCACTAAACCATCAAAATTATAGGTCCTCAACCCTATACCCTCATTTATCAACCCTGTACTCTATACATTGGATCCTCAACCCTCATCTATCTTTGTCCCTCCCTTGTCTTCTCTCCTTCTTTCTATCTCACTTCTCCCTCCATCTCTCCCTCCATCCATCCCTCCATCTCTACCCTAATCCATCAACCCTATACCCTCAACCCTTAAACCCTTAAAAAATCAACCCTAAACCCTCAACACTCAAACCTCAACCCTTAAACCCTCTACCCTCAACCCAATACCCTATACACTCTACCCTAATCCCTCAACCCTTAAACCCAAGAAAAATATCTACCCTAATCTATCAACCCTCAACCCTTTATCGCTCAACCCTTAAACCCTCAACCCTCAACCCTCTACCTTCAACCGTCAACCCTTAAACCCTAAACACTAAACCCCAAAACCCTCTACCCTATATGTTGGACCCTCAACCCTAATCCATCAAGCTTGTAGCCTCTACCCTCAACCCTTAAACCCTCAACCCTTAAACCCTAAACCCTCAACTCTTATACCCTCTACCCTATACATTGGACCATCAACCCTAATCCTTCAACCATATACCCTAAACCCTAAACCATTAAACACTAAACCCTATAACCTTCTACCCTCTACCCTCAACCCAATACCCTCTACCCTCAACCCTAATCCCTCAACCCTATATGCTCAACCCAATACCCTAAACCATTAACCCTATATGTCTTCAACCCTATACATTGGATCCTCAACCCTCATATATCTATGTCCCTCCCTCCTCTTCTATCTTTCTCTCCCTCTCTCAGGTCACTCCCTCCCACACCCTATCCCTCTCTCAACTCTCTCTCTCTCAAGTATCTCCCTCCTACCCCCTATCCCTCTCTAAACTCTCTCTCTCTCTCACTCCTTCTATCTCTCTCCCCTCTACCCTTTACCCTTAACCCTTATACCCTCTATCCTTTACCCTCTATCTCTCTCCCACTCCCTCCCTCTCCCTCTCTC
>CM021101.1:367806718-367823450 GCA_007115665.2 Sequoiadendron giganteum | reverse complement strand
TCTCTCTCTCTCCCCATCCCACCCTACCTAGACCTCTCTCTCTCTCTCTCTTAAAATTTTCCCTCCCTCTAAAGACATACATAAATAAATACATACTTACATATATACAAGCATAATACATATGTACATACAATCCAACATCCATACAAGCATACATACATACATGTATAGATACAATCTTACATATATATACACATACTTACAATATACATGCATTAATACATACAAACATACATACATACATATAAGCATGAATGCATACATACATACATACATACATACATACATGACATACAAGCATACATGTACATACAAACATACAAATATATCAACATACATTCAATAGAGTGGCATTTAACATAAAGGAAGACATAACACCAGTGCATTATAACACACTCGCATTATGTCTTGGTTGACATGTTTCCCAAAAAAGCAAAAAACCATGTCAAAACTGAGATGTAACGTGAGCGTGTTATAACGTGCTCATGTTATATATTTCTTTGGAAATCCACAAGACTTAGGATTGGTATTTGTCTTGGAATACCAACCCAAAGGCTTGGAGGGCGTTCCCAACGACCAAAGACATGTTTTTGCAAATTCTACAATTTTTCACATAATCAGGTTCGTGCTCATTGTTAGGATTGCATGTGGTTTAATATCGAAAAAATTGAACACATGGGTAATCTTAGGTTCTCTCTTAGTTATCCAACAATGTAATTTTTTTCACTTTCTGACAATGTTAAGCCTTTCATCCACAATTTATTTTGTTTGTATGTCTCTTTTTTGCCAAAAAGTAGTGTTTGGTTTTTTTTTCATCATAAATTAATCGTTCATCGAAATTTCAAATAAATTACATTTTTAGAAACTAAACTCCATTCTATTTTTTTTTTTAAATAAATAAAAAAATTCAATTACTTTCCAAAATTTGTAGGGGGAGCATGACCAAAATTCTTCTTTTAAGGAAGTGTCCACTTAGAAAATTAGAAAAATCAAATATTTATTAAAAAATTATCAGAAAAATCGTGCATCATCTACATATTGTTAGCTAACTTTTGACTGTAAATATTTTAAAAATACCACAAAATTTTTCACCTTGCTAGGGTCGTACAAGAGTTGCTATGTTATGTTTTTCTGACAAAAACAACATCAATTTGTGTACGTCCCTCTTTTGAACCCCTTAATCTCAACCATTTTAAAAATAAATTAATAGTTTAGAAAGTAGACTCAGAGCACTTTGATCCTTGTTTTTGTTCCATCTAAATTTTTTGAGTGTAACTATCCTCAATTTCATGTCCAAGGTCAATATTTTCTGATTTCAGAAAAAAAAAAGTGGCCACTTAAGCCCCCTTTTCGGGAACCATCTTGGTGAACTTACCCAATTATGAAAAAATATTAAATATAAATCTTATTCTATAATTTTAAATTATTTTAATATTCTTTTTATTTTAGATAATAATAGATTATATTCCCTATAACATTTTTCCAAATTCTCAAAATTATATTCTTAAAAAACCAATACCCCTTGTCACATCAAAATTATCCAATGTAAAAATATAGCAATTAATTATATCTTAAAATTAAACTGACATAATAATTGCACCTAATCCAGTGCACATTAGTTTGTAATGGGGATCAAAAGAATGAGATATTAAAATGACTTTACAATTAAAGATACAAGAAATATTTTCATACGAATGGTCTTATTAATAACAATAGAGAGAAAATGATTTATTTTATACTTAATTAATATTTAATTTTAATCATTCAACAAAAATGTGATACTTTGATAACTTTAATTGATATATAATTTTTCGTATTGATAATAGCATAGTTCGATTTACATTTTATAGAAGGATCATTCTAGCTCACTTATTAATAGAGTATACATTGTCAGTCCTTTTTGTGTTACCAAAAATGAGGGTACAGGCCCACAAACAATTCAGCTATAATAGTATGTGTATTCCAAAATTCACTTCCTTAGCATATTCCAAAAGTGCCAAATCATTACAAAAAACTAGATAAGAGCCCATGCAAGGATAATTGTATCAGTCCATCTAGCAAAAGAATACGGGAGTATGCCATATCATTCCTTATATTATATACCAAATTTAGGATTTTAGCTAGCACGAGAGGGCTTAGTTCTTATCATTACTACTATTGACTTCATAATCACCACACTCAGCCTCTTGAGTATTAAGCTACACCTTAGAGATGTTCTCTAAGACTTGTGTCATGTTGTAGATCTCTTTAGGCATGTTTCTAGTTCCCTAGTTCCCCACCATTGCCTCATTAAAAACTCTTTGGAACTCCCTCAACACCTTGAGAAAGGTCTCTGAGTCATTCTGGTTATGGTGCCATGTAATACGCCTCCGTTTTGCTTCTTGTTCAATTTGCTTTATGCTATGTTTGGTTGCAACTACTTTGATACTGGATACATTTTGTTATGATGTTTTGATCACTATCATTGAGTGACAACTATTATTGTGTGATGTGTTGATCTAATTATTGTTTCACATGCATTATGGATTAATGATGTTGTAGAGTTAGCATGAGATGTTATTATGAGACTATTGGAATTAAGATGGAAGTGTCAGTTTCGATGAGTGTATTGGTGAAGAAGACGGGTTTGCATCACTCGCTTGCGAGCGCCCTACGAACCCGTAATTCTTTCTTCACGGTGTGTATTATATGCTAGATATATTGTATGATGTTGTTTACTTGGTTGCAGGATTGCAGGTACATGACATTGACTCCACCTGGGTTCACAGGTTTGAGCGTATCGATCGAACAGTTAAGTTGAACGGGAGATAGTAGCTAGGTAACATGTGTCAAGTTTACACCCTAGCCTTAGTGTGTCGTCAGTTGTGTGTGTCAAGTCATTGTTGGTCTTGCTTTAATGTTATTTAATTATGAAGGATTCTTGATTTGGAAATAGATATTTAGAATAATTGCATTTAAATCATGTTGATGATTGTTTAATTTAAATAATGCAATGTGAATAAAAGTTTATATTTAAAATTAATTAATTATATTTAATTTATTTAATCAATTAAATTTAATCCAAGGGGGTTGAATTTAGTGATTAAATAATTAAATTAATTAATTAAACGTGATGCAAGAAAATGAAAGGAAATAAAAGAATTAAAATTAATTTTGGAATTTAATTTCATCTGATGGGAATTAAATTATAAATTGTAATTAAATGTTTACTTGGGAAATGAGTTTCAACTTTGGAAATTAATTTATTATTTGAAATTGTATTTTAAATTGAAAGTGGGTTTTCAAAAATTGAAATTGAAATTGAAATTGAAATTAATATCTAATTTGCATGCAATGTGAATTAGGGTTGTAAAAATTGAAATTGGAATTGAAATTGAAATTAATATCTAATATGCATGTAATGTGAATTAGGGTCGTATTAGGTATTTTTGATTTATAAAGAATACATGTTTTAATTTTAGGGGAGAAAAGTTTTTAGAAAAAAATCATTTTTATAGCAGAGAAGAAATTTTGGAAAAATTTGCACAAAGGAAGGTATTTTGAAGAAAGTTTGATTGTAGAATTGATTGGAGGAAAGATTGTTTGCATTTGTTGGGTTTTGGATTGGATTCATTGGAGGATTGAAGGAAATACAAGAAATCTTTGGAGGAGGCTTGCATTAGAAATTCATCTTTCCTGTAGCTTCTTGAGCCAGGTTTTCTTCTATGTTTTTATTGTTCTTGATTGTTTTTAAAATAGTAGTGATTAAAGATTTGTTTGTTAAATCTGTTTTAGAAAATAAATTTGTTGTTAGAAGAAAAGAATCAAATAAATTTGCAGCGTTTGTTTTATGAAAAATTTTGAGTGAAAATTGTGAAAACCTCAGTTGAATTTAATTTGTTTGAGGAAATCGATTATTTTGTTTTGGATTCAAACATAGAGATTGAACAATGTTTTTAGAAAATGAAACCCTCTGTTTATTATTAAAAATCGGATTTTAAAATCTGCAGGGTAGTTATATTTTTCATGGTAAAATGGTTTGGTTGTGTCGCGTATAACTCCACTTACACAAACTAGGTTGTCAGAAAATTTAAAGGGTTTCAGCACCTTGGAATTTTCTTATCCCTATAAAAAATTCACAAATACCCAGATCGTAGTTTTTGAGTTATGCTTGAAACACAAGACTGCTATTAAGTTATTTTCCCATGGCTGCTTTGATAATAAAATAATAATAAATTGATATTTATAAATATTAATATTTTATGTATTGTTATTATAATATTAAAGTATTATATTTATTTATATTATTTTAAATAAAATTTGTATATTAGATTAGTGGAAATAAAATTATAACATATGGGAAAATTATTGTTTGTTTTAAAATGGCATGTTAAAGTTTAATTGAAGGAGTTAAATATCTGATTTAAAGAATACATAATTTAAGATTTAATTGTGAAATTTAAATTCATGTGTAAAAGGTCCAATTATTAATTTGATTTAATTGGAAAAATATATATATGATATTGGGTTATAGTCTAAATATTGATCTTATTTTAACACATTAAGTTATGGAAGAGACCAAATGTAATTTGATTAATTTTATAATGATTTAATTTGCAAGGGCAATTGGTTATTTAATTTAAAGCGAAATGTTTTGAGTTATAATTGAAAATACTTATTTTGTTAAGAGCAATTAGAGAATTAAATATTAGTGTAATTTCTCCCCTATCTAAAAAAATGAATTCTTAATTCAGTTTTATCGATATAATGAATTGTAGAAATTAGAAGAGTTAGTTGTGTATCTAAAAGAAATATTTTTATTAGAACTGATTAGTATGCATAATTCAATTTAATAGGAAAAAGGTATTTTATATTAAATAATTAAATCATTTGAGTTAGTTGGAAAACGAAAGGAATCCAGTTAATAAAGAACTAGTGTTAGTTTTTGAAGTAAACATTGAAATTGATTGAAATTGTTTAAATTAGTATTTCTTGTATTTGTGGATTGAAGATACTTGTTTAATTATTTCAATTAAGTTGAAAGAGCAAAAGTTTTATATTATTGGGAATAGGGATTTTAAAGGATAAAATTAGAATGCGTGGTATAAATTTTGGATAGAAAATTTGAATATAGTATTTGCAATAGTTTATGTTGTATTAGACGTAAATTTAGGAACTAATTATATTGGAAAAGACAAATATTTGTTTTGTTTCATTTATTTCCATAGAGCAATTTTAATTGTTGTGATTGGAATATTAAAGAATATATATAATTAAGTTATTAATATATATATTTGGTGTATACATAATATGGAACATAAATATACATATATTAAGTGTAAATTTATTATCGTATTTTATTTTAATAAGAAGAATGCAATATATTATTGAATAGCGATTTAAAAATGGTTTGATTAGTGTATATGGAAAAATGGATAGAGAAACAATATTTTATGATATTAAAGGGATTGAATGTTTTAAATAGAAAATTGAATGAGATGTAAGATTTGGTTAGGAAATGGAAAGAGTTTACTTGCATGGATTTGTGTCGATTTAAAGGTAAATTAAGAAGTTGTTTATATTGATGAGGCAAATGGATATTTTAATTTATTATATTTCAAGTAGAGCAATTAACTTATTGTGAATGAAATATGAAGGAGATATGGATTTAGTATATCCAAAAATAGTAATGCTCTTGTGATTGCCTTAAATGTTCTAGTTCTCTGTATTTCGTAAGGGGATGTAAGTTCAAATTGTTTAAGATTTCTTATAATGGAAATAGAAATATGGGTATATGATTATTTGAGTTAAACCTGTAAGTGTGTCTTCGACCTTGTTAATGTTACCTATTGAATGAATATGGGTTTAGGAAATCCAAATATTATATTTGATTTATGACTTGAATGCTTTTGTTGCTATGAAGTCAAGTTGCATTGTGGGTTTTTGGATCTAGTGTTAGTCCTAAATTATAAGTCTTCCAGAAGAGCTTAGAGGATAAGGGTTGTTGAATCTTTATGCCATCCAGTTGTTTTCCCTTGGATGATGCATGGTGTCTTTTCAGTTTTACTCGCTTTTCATGAATGAGAATGTTTTGTACCTCCTATGAAAGGAGTGGACTATGTGTTGTTGCCTCCAAGATGTTTGGAGTGTGTTCTATTATTTGTATCCTCTTAGAGTTGGAGTGGTTATGTTTTCTAGTTTGTGTGCACTTGAGATTCCCTTGGTGATTGGTATTTGTATACGTGTATGGTTCTCTGAACATACTTGGTCTATTTTATGTCTAGAAGCAATGTCAGTGATGCAAGAGTTGTTCTTGTTTATTACATTTGTTTTGGTTATTTCAGTATGAGTTAGTTTGAGTCTGCCTTTGGTTAGAGGTTGTGGATCTTTGTCCTTGTTACATTGTTACTATCTCCTAGCATGGGGGGTGGGCCTTCGGGTTCCACATGGTTGGGTGGAACATGCACCAAAACCATTGGGCCCCCCTTGATCTTTAGTTCATGGAGGCGAGACATACAGATGGACAACTCACGGTTCTATTGTATTTTCTTGCATTGTAATATTTCTATTTGTATAAGTTATTTTATCCCTCTTATGTTTATGACGTGAGATTATGTAATTGTTATACTTTTGTACTATTGTCTCATTCTGGCAATGAGTGATGTAACTATTTGATTAAGTTAATGTTTATGAGATTGTATCTTGGATGTTCATCTTATTATGTTATGTGGTACTCTTATGAGGTATGATGTTTATTTCATAAAGTTTATAATGCTATGGTTATATGTAATATGTATGTGTGGGTTTAAGTAATCCTAACCTTGTAGCCTTAGAGGTTGTTGTTAATTAGTAAGTGAATGTGTATGTTATTGCACTTGATAAAAAAATTCGTTCACTTAAGTCATTAATTACAATTTCCTTTAGGGTTACTTGGCGGGGCATTATTTAGGGTTACTTGGCGGGGCATTACATGCCACATGTGCCCATATTTAACCTCTGATTTGTTCACCATCACTACACCATCCATTATCAGCCTCATGAACTTAGCCATCAAGATTTCCATGGTTACTGTAACCTAGTACAAAATGATAGAAAGGAAAGTGAGTATTTTGTTAGCAGTAAGCCCTCTGCCACCCCCCTAAAATTTTTCCTCATTCCTAGCCTTCCAAATGAACCATAAAACCTTAGTGGTGAGACAGTCCCAAAAAAATTCATATTATTTTTTTGGTTTTCTTGAATTAAATAACACATCATACCAACCAATCTTTCCATTTTCATTCCGAATTGATATATATTTTATTTTGATGACTGTTTGATTTAAATCACGAGAGGCTAGAGGACCATTTTAAGATTTTGAGGTGGTAGTGGATATTCTTGAACTCTATATAATATTTAAAATTTTATGTGGTAGAGGACCATTTTAAGATTTTGAGGTGGTAGTGGATATTCTTGAACTCTATATAGTATTTAAACTTTTATGTGGTAGTTTTTAGATCTTTGTCCAAATTTTTAGCCTTTCAAATGCATTGAAATAAGTGGTATGTTTATTACCTTCCTTCTATAGTTTCATAGATTCTAATTTTATAGATTTGGATTTTTTTTTCGGAAAAAGGTCAAAATTTATATATTGTATTATATATAATATTAAATTATAAAAAATGTTAAAATTATATTACAGAATTATCAATTTGAGGTTTTGGTAGTGTTTATATACAAAGTGTATGTCAATAGTATAATAACATCAATAATAGGTTGATTAGTTACAATTCTAGAATTCATTTGTATAGGTAATAGATAGCTATAAGCTAATACACCAAAACATTTCTATTCCTCCATGTTGCAGTCACCAACTGAATTCTCACATTTCCCTTCATTTGACTCATCATTTCTATTTTCTTGGTTTGGTAACTGGGGAATGAGATGCACATTTTCATTATGGTGCCTGTGATGAGAAAGTAGAAAGGAGATGGAAAAAAACTTGTCCTTAATTTTGTTTACCAAATCCAAGCCTATTTTGAAGGCATTTTGATGAAGAACCCTATGAAAATTCCTTGGAAAATTCTTTTCCAAATTTTTCTTGATTGCATCATACACTACCACAAAATCCCGTTTTTGTTTCAAATAACACCTTGGAAATAGACAACCCACAAATCCCTTTCCCTTATCAAACTCATAATTTGGACACTGTGCAACAATGCATTATCACCCAAATTTTTTTGATCACAACATCATTTACACTGACCCCATGTAACTCATACAACTGTAATAGGTCCAAAGGATTTGAAAATTAATTTAGATTCAAGTAAATCATGATACAATTTTAAACAACATGTTGATGAAGACTATGTTTCTCAATGAATCTTAATACATGATTTTTTTAATAAAATTATAAATCCATGAAATAGTTTGGGTTGAGTGGAGCATTTCAATCAAAATAAGATAACTCAAGACAACAACTTAAAAATAACCATCAACCAAAAGGAAACACACTAAATCAAAATAACTCTTGAATGTAAACATTCCTTATATGAATTGCAATAGTTTACAACATTAAAAATTAAGCCTTTCTTTGATAACTGTTAGGGATTAATCAAATTCATATAAACAATTTAAGATAGTTAAATAATTAAAGCAATTGCATGAATAATTAATTTAAATTTAAATACAATATTTAGTTTGGGACATGAAAGTAATTAAATATTTGATTAATAGTAGAAATTAAATGAATTTAAATAAAATACTTAGTTTGATATTTTAGCGATATAAAGTATTATTGATGATTTTAGGAATATATTTGTGGGTGATCCCACAATATTGGTTTATAAGTTTTGGCCAAATTGGACACTGATCTATTTTTTTCTAACTAAATCTTCACTTTCGGGCACCTATAACGGCTAAACCGTGAGGAATTTGAAGATGATGCAAACTAGTGATTTATAACATTTTGTCTATAGATTATAAATATATATTTTTTCAAAACATTTGGAATCAAATTGCACTTTTTTTTCCATCTCCTTCAAAAACTAGTTTTTTTCAGTAAACATCACTTTTAAGGAGTGATGCTCACCATATACAACATAAATTTTTTTCATGAAGGATAAAATTCTATTTTTTTTGAATTTAGATTTGTAACTATGATATATAGTGCTTTCATTTGGTTTTATAGTTGTTTATTTAATATTTTTTTCTTAATCAAATTTCAAAGTCAAACCAATTATAATTCAGGCATAAGCAAACTGTATACAACATAACATTTTTGTATATATTGAAATTCATTTTATTTTTTTGGATCAAGGACTTCAATATCTAGTGCATTGATATTTTTTTTTTCTGATAATCTACTATTTTTCCACATGTGCAAAACATAGAGTTTGATTTTTAGTGAAAAACCTACATTCACAAGAAATAAAAAATAAATATAATAATTAAATTAAATTTACTTAAAATTATAGTTTTTGGGAAACTTATAATAAGGATTACATACTTCCAAAAAAAAAATTAAATGAATTCATTTGATCCCCCAAAAGGTAAATCAAAAGTGGTTTTTTATCAGCATTTTGATAAGTGTAAAGGAGACTTCATTATAGGTATGGTTTAAAACTAGTGGGGTTCTATTTAAGGTGGTTCGATCAAACCATTTTCAATTGGAATATTTTTAATGGAACTTTTCAAGGCTTAAATCGTTATATTTTTTAAAAATATGTGATTTCAACAAAAATCAAAATCTCCCAAAAATTGTAAACCAGTATTGTGAGATGACCCTTGTGAATGTATTGAAAATTAGAGCTTTGTCTAAATGAGTGTCTTAGAATATATACACTAATTATGTTTCATTATAGGCCAAATCCACCGATATGGAGTTTGAATATATAATTCTATGAAGATGAATTGGTTGAGAAACTTGAACCTATATCCATGTGAGTAAACTTATAAAAATTGAAATGTTTTTGATAGAGGAAAATATGGATTTTATAGGGACCTGAAACCACCAAGTTTACAAGCCAAAATATAGAACAACGGAGTTCCCAAAAGCAAAAAGGTAGCAACAAAGAAATAAATAGAAAATGATAGCAACCACCAACAAAAGGCTAGCAACAAGCTAAACAACAGCAAGAAGCCAACAACAAAAACTACAACCCAAAACTAACCAAGAGACATTAAAGTCTCAACAACTTCAACTTCTAGGTTGTTCATTTCCTAGGCCACCTTCTTCAGGTCCTACATATCTAGAGGCAAAGAATCCACTCTTTTCTTCAAGTTGGCTCTAGTTCTCTTAGAAGGGCCAGAATCCTCCTGCTTGTTTTTGTTATTTTCAGCATCAAGATCCACAATTAGCACCCCCTACTGGGTGTTTTCCATTTTTTCCACCAAAGTGCTCAGGATAGTGGCATTGTTTTTGACAATTCTGTGGTTGTGCTCGAGGGTGGTTTTCATTGTTTCCCCGATCTTACCAATTTCCTTTTCATAAAAATTGAATTGTTGTAACATGTTAATCTTGATCTTTTGATACTTGAATTCTAGTAAGGATTAAGGATAATTAGAAACATCTTTGAAAAATATGTAAACTCATATTTAGTTATGTTATTATTAGTTAATCTTCTAGATGAATTGATTTAATGACTTTGAAACAAGGATTAAGAGCTAGAAGAAAGGATGCAATGCACCTAGGATGATATAAGGTGACTAAATTATGCAATAATACTACTATGATTCTTTTATTTCTTTGTAAATTGAATTTAGATTGAATCAATAAATGTGTAGTTGATTTGAAAATGAATGAATGAATATCTTTAAATACAATGTAGCACACAAATCAATACAAATGTGTGCTAGGCTCAAATGTTGATGAGGTCTAAATTTAATTTTTCAAAGTTTAAGATTTAGATCCCAAAAATAATTTAAGTCCAGTCTATAGCCATTAATTTCCTCAAAAATGATGAATAACTTTAAAAAAAATTAAAACCAAATATCTAAAGCTAAACAAGATTAAATCAAATATAATAATATCATAAACAAATTCACAAAATAATATACCACTCATAAACTTATTATTACATTTAGAATACTCCAATTAAAATAATCTCAAAACATAAAGGAAAAAGACATAATATGCAATTTTCACTATTAGAAATAAATAAATAAACAAAGTAATCAACTTTGTAAATATTTCACAAGCCAAAAAGGACTAACTTTTAAGTAAATATCCAATGTTCTTGCTATAATATGTGTGTCTCAACACTCGCCTCATATGTAGTGATAGTCTAGATTGACTAAATTCATAATAGTATTAATAAGTACACTAGCATATATATATATATATAATATGCCGAGAGATATCATTCTCAAGGCGCCTACTTTTTAATCAATTTTTCACATAAAAATTGAATAGGCACCTTGAGAAGGATATCTCTCGATGTATTTTATATATATTATTATATATATATATGCTAGTAGCAGTTGCGACGCAACATGCAATATCTTAAATAATTTTTTTTATATTTATATATTTTATATTAAATTATTATAATAATTAATATATTACAATATGATAGAATAGTATTATATATATTATTTTAAAAAATAATATATATAATTTAATATTTAAATGTTAAGTTAAAATATATAAATATATTTTAAGTATATTTATAATATTATAATAAAAAAATATTATATGATCAATAAAAAATATTTAGTTAGGATTGGGGTTGGGGTTAAGGTTAATAGAAATAGTTAAGGATAGGGTTAGGTATAGAGATATAGTTAGGGTTAGGGTTAGAGTTAATATATAGTTAAGGTTAGGGTTATGGTTAATATTAGGATGAGAGACAGGGTTTGCATCAAAATTAGGGTTAGGGTTATCATCAAGATTAGCTTAGGATTAGGGTTAGGATTATGGTTAGGGTTGGGGTTAAGAGATATAGTTAGGCTTACAGTTCAGGTTAGGATTAGGGCTAGAGATATAGTTAGGGTTGGAGTTAGGGTTAAGATTAAGAGATATAGTTAGGGTGAGGGTTAAGCTTAGGGTTAGGGCTAGAGATATAATTAGGGTTAGGGTGAAGAGATATAGTTAGGATTAGGGATGGGTTAAGATTGATTTGAAAACATTTTTATAATAATTTTTAATTTTTTTATAATGCTATAAATCTTAAATTTTAATTTATATAAAGAGCATGGAGATTTATCAAGGCACTCAATTTTTTTAATTATATAGATCAAAATAAAATTTCATATATATATTTAATTGCCATTATCATTTGTACAACATCAATTTTTTTTAAATATGTGTAAAAAAAATTAAACATTTGCTTAGAAGTATTTAACTTATATTTGAGGCACATTTAATATTTCATATAGATTGAGCACATATCCACTTTAAAATATATTTAATACCACACATATAAAAAACCGCTTACATTACAAATAATGAGTAACACAAAATATGTTGTCAAAAGAAAAAATATTAGAAATGGAAGACTTATATGTTGCCACACATCCTCTTCAATTTTTCTTTTAAAGTATTATTTTTTTATATTATAATATAAGTAAAACAAAATTAAAAAACTGTTCCTGCAATGTGTATAAAGTTGTAAATATAAGAAATTTTGAAGGTCAAATAAGAAGTGATTATACTAATAATATCTCATTTTAATTGTGTAAATACATCACAAATTCTTCTTCAGCAATTAGAATGGTATTACAATCTTTATTTTCATAGTGATCACGATATACTTCTTTGAACATATTTGGAAATACGGCTACTATACTATATGCCTCGTGCACTTTTTTACAATATCTTCCATTGTCATTATTTCTAGTTCTTGGACATCATTAAGATTGACTAAATTCATAATAGTATTAATAAGTACATTATAATATAACTACAGAGATAATTATTGAAAACAGCCAGTGAAATTCGGATATGCTCTGATCAACCAGAAATGGTATGAGCGGTGGAATCATCTTGCCATTGTTGGTCGATTGGCAGGAGGTGCCGTGACGGTCCTCTTCGTGCGCTGATTTTCCTCCCAACCTGCAACAAGGCAATAAAATGTCAACTTCAAAACAAACTTAAATTCTAATAATTACTATCTACTCATTCAAATGCATTACCGAGATCAGGATCATATCCTCTATGTTGGAGTTCTCTGTATTCCTGGCACAGCGCGCATGGCTCGCAAAGAAAATGGACTAGGGAATCGTCGCAGGGGGTCTCCGCCAGATTATATTTCTCCCGCATCTCGGATCGGTACGCGCAAGAATAGCACCACGCAAACGACGTGAAATACAACAACGCAGCATAGAACACCCCGCTCACTTTGCACGCTGCGTTAGGTTCACCCATTCAGCCCTTCCATACGATAATAAAACCCAATAAACATCTAAATTGCATGGTTAGATTTGCAGTATAATTTATTTATGAAATTCTTACACGGAGAACCCTCATCCACTATCTCCGCTATCCGCCCAAAAGTGATGCAGGGACACCATAACGTGAGGCAACCTGCAGTCACATAACATTTACGTTATTATTTTACATGCTAGTAGGTATATAATCATATAAGAGAGGGGAGGAGCCGGAGGATAGTAAATGGATAGTTATACAGCTGGAAGGGTCTTCCATGCAGTCGAACAGGTCAGACGACCACTCTGCAGGCATGCTTTGTTGAATGGGTCTAACATTTCCAGACTGAGCGTTAGGATTTTGAGGCGGAGGTTGCTGCACATGTTGTACCTGAGGCCTAGTATACCCTTGAGATCCTAACTCCACCTCGAACTGAAGTCCTACCTGCTCCTGAGATTCTAGCTCCGTCGTTGGACTTGCGTCGGACATCTTTCTCTGCTCCTGCTATGGATCAATTTTAGTAATGCCAGGGCAAGTGTACTATTTTTATAACCTTAAAAGAGGCGAGAAGATTCCACATGCGGTGGCCCACATGTCTCCTTGCGATTGTGAATGTACTCCTGTACTCCTTTTAACTTCTCATGGTTTTTCTCCTTTGAACTTTTCATGGTTTTTCAGTAGTTTCTTCATTTATTTTGATTAATTAATGAAGTTGAAAAGATCTCACATATGGTGGCCCACACATCATTTTCTTCATCTACTCCCTTAAATTTTTTGATTTGCTCCCTTAATTTTTCACAAAAATATTCGCATGGGTCCATATTTCTCTTTCAAATGTGTAATGTGTAGATGTGTGGATGTATTTGTTTAAACTTTTTACAGTTTTTTAATATTTTATTTTTTTGTTGCGAGTGTAAAATGAAATTGAAAATTTCTTCATTTATTTTGAGTGTTGGACAAGTTCACATGTCTCCTTCAGATATGTAGGTGTACTTGTTTAATTTTTTCTAAAAAATAATATTTTATTTATTTGTTCTAAATATTAAATGAAAGTGAAAAAAATTCAACATGAGATGGTCCACACACCTCCTTGAGATGTGTAGATATGTGGATGTACTCGCTTAAACTTTTCACAATTTCTCACCTCTTTCTTCATTTGTTCTAATGATTGGATGAATTTAAAAATGTTCGACATGAGATAGCCCATATAGATCTCCTCGAGATATGTAGATGTGTGGGTATACTTGCTTAAAATTTTCATAATTTCTCAACATTTTTTGCAATTATTTTGAGTGTTGAACAAGTCCACATGTCTCTTTCATATATATAGATGTACTTAATTAAAATTTTCAAAATTTTCAACATTTTATTTATTTGTTCTAAGCATTGGATGAAACTCAAATAATTCAACATGCAATGAGCCATACACCTTCTTGAGATGTGTAGATGTATGGATGTACTTGCTTAAAATTTTCGTAGTTTGTTAACATTTTCTTCATTTGTTCTATTCATTGGATGGAACGAATATAGTTTCACATGAGGTGGCACATACATCTCCTTGAGATGCATAGATGTGTACATGTACTTGCTTATTGTTGGACAAGTCCACACGTCTCTTTCATAAATGTAGATGTACGTGCTTAAACTTTTCACAATTTTTCAACATTTTATTTATTTGTAGGTATAATTTTTCCACAGTCCATGAAAACTACTTATGAAAGCTTCTAGATTCAATTGTGTATGCTATATTTGATCCAATATAGATGTGTGGATGTACTTGTTTAAAATTTTCACATTTTTTTGGACAAGTCCACACATCTCCTTTGGATATATAGATGTACTCAAAATTTTCATAGTTTCTCAAGATTTTATTTATTTGTTTTGAACATTAGATAATATGAAAAATTCAACATGCAATGGCCCACACATCTCCTTGAAATGTGTAGATATATGGATGTACTTGCTTTTTTAAAAATTATTCTCAGCATTGTTTTCATTTATTTTGAGTTGAATAAAACTAAAAAGAATTCAAATACAATAATACATACATACTTAAAATTTTTACAATTTCTCAACATTTTATTTATTTGTTCTAAAAAATAAATAAAACTTAAAAAATCAAACATGTCATAGCCACACATGTCTCCTTTGGCATGTGGGGTCTCTATAAGGCAACCATTCAATCGACTATAAAAATGTGTTTGCTCCTTAAATACATATCTTGAAAACATTTTCCCTCCTCTTCTCCTTTCAATGTATTGTTAACCACAATAGATAGCTTTCCAATTCTAATTTCTCCACACTCATTTGTGAAATATCTAAAATAAAAATGCATTTACAACCATATTTCTCTTTCAAGACATGGAGGAAAATCCATCTGCACCAAAAATGCTGACTATCGTTCACTAAATATCAACAAAAATAGTTTGTCTCATCATGTAGAACTTTGTATAATGGCAACTACGTGTAGGGTGGCTCAAAGCCATGGTAATAGGGCACGACCTGTGAGTCGTCATCATATGAAATTTTAATTTAAAATTTATAATAATAAACCAGTGGTAAGTTTTTAAATTAATTTTTTAAATGTTGTGAATGAAAAATGTATAGAATTGGATGATAATAATAATGATATATTTTTTTTAATAAAAGGGAGTTAAAAACTAGGTTTTCAAGGAATTTGGCCTTTTACAAGGAGATAAATGTAAGTAAACTAATAGCTGACTCACAACAAAAGTTCAAACAAAAATAGTAGAGACAAAATAAAACCAAAAACAAATAATAGAATATAAAAGTCCAAAAAAGAGATTATAACTGTCTGGGAGTGTCTACAACTTCTAACTCTATAATTTGGAGACTATCTTCACCATCCTAAACTAGGTGAAACTTCTT
Source organism: Sequoiadendron giganteum (assembly GCA_007115665.2). Lineage (NCBI taxonomy): Eukaryota > Viridiplantae > Streptophyta > Pinopsida > Cupressales > Cupressaceae > Sequoiadendron > Sequoiadendron giganteum. Next base: position 367,807,240 of record CM021101.1, on the reverse strand, counting down.
CCAGATGTCATTATACTTATTTTTGCTGGTTCTTCTAGTTTTGGATTTGGAACCAAAATATTCCCCTTTTCTTTCTTCCTCAATAGAAATGGCATCCTTCATTTTGAAATTTTCATTTATATTCTTAACATCACATATTCACTTTCACAAACTTTTTTTTTTTTTTACTTTCATGATTTCTTTTTCTAGCAGCACTATTCTCACATCCTACTGCTCTTGACCTTTTACAAATTATTCTTCAAATATGTCCATCCTCTCTTTCTAATTGCCTAATTCCATCTATATCTTGTTCACATCAAGGATTGCATCCCAATTTTGAAAAAAAAAATCTCTCATCATCCAAATGCACCTAATTTTCAGCCCTTCTATTTTTTTCCATGATGTCCATAGCAATGTTAAGTATTTGAATGAAGTACCTATTGTTCCTTTTGCACACATGCCTCATTCGGAACAGGGACCCTCTCTTCTCTCTTTTGATCGTCGGGCCTCTTTTTTGTTACCTCATTTTGCGCGCCTATTTTT
>CM021101.1:367674639-367806618 GCA_007115665.2 Sequoiadendron giganteum | reverse complement strand
AATATATATATTTGGTCTATACATAATATGGAACATAAATATACATATATTAAGTGAAAATTCATTATCGTATTTTATTTTAATAAGAAGCATGCAATATATTATTGAATAGAGATTTTAAAATGGTTTGATTAGTGTATATGGGAAAATTGATAGAGAAACAATATTTTATCATATTAAAGGGATTGAATGTTTTAAATAGAAAATTGAATGAGATGTAAGATTTGGTTAAGAAATGGAAAGAGTTTGCTTGCATGGATTTGCGTCAATTTAAAGGTAAATTAAGAAGTTGTTTATATTGATGAGGCAAATAGTTAGTTTAATTTATTTTTTTTCAATTAGAGCAATTAACTTATTGTGAACGAAATATGAAAGAGATATGGATGTAGAATATCCAAAAATAGTAACTTTCTCGTGATTGCCTTAAATGTTCTAGTTTCTTTGTATTTCGTAAAGGGATGTAAGTTTAAATTGGTTAAGATTTCTTATAATGGAAATAGAAATATGGGTATATGATTATTTGAGTTAACCCTGTAAGTGTGTCTTTGACCTTGTTAATGTTACCTATTGAATGAATATGGATTTAGGAAATCCAAATATTAGATTTGATTTATGATTTGAATGCTTTTGTTGCTATGAAGTCAAGTTGCATTGTGGGTTTTGGGATCTAGTGTTAGTCCTAAATTATAAGTCTTCTAGAAGAACTTAGAGGATAAGGGTTGTTGAATCTTTATGCCATCCAGTTGTTTTCCCTTGGGTAGTGTATGGCGTCCTTTCATTTTTACCCGATTTTTATGAACGGGGATGTTTTGTACCTCCTATGAAAGGAGTGGACTATGTGTTGTTGCCTCCAAAATATTTGGAGTGAGTTCTTATATTTGTTTCCTCCTTGAGATGGAGTGGTTATGATTCTTAGGTTGTATTCTCTTGAGATTCCCTTGGTGATTGGTATTTGTATACGTGTATGGTTCTCTGAACATACTTGGTTTATTTTATGTCTGAAAGCAATGTCAGTGTTGTACCTGAGATGTACTTATTTAGTTAATTTGTTTGGTTATGTTAGTATGAGTCTGCCTTTGGTTAGTGATTGTAGATCTTTGTTCATGTTATGTGGTTACTATCTCCTAGCATGGGGGGTGGGCCTTCGGGTACCACATGGTTGGGTGGAACATGCTCCAAAACCATTGGGTCCCCCTTGATCTTCAGTTCATGGAGGCGAGACATCCAGATGGATAGCTTGCGGTTCTATTGTATTTTCTTGCATTGTAATATTTCTATTTGTATAAGTTATTTTATCCCTCTTATGTTTATGAGGTGAGATTATGTAATTGTTATACTTTTGTACTATTGTCTCATTCTGGGAATGAGGGATGTAACTATTGGATTAAGTTAATGTTTATGAGATTGTATCTTGGATGTTCATCTTATTATGTTATGTGGTATTCTTATGATGTATGATGTTTATTTCATAAAGTTTATAATGCTATGGTTATATGTAATATGTATGTGTGGGTTTAAGTAATCCTAACCTTGTAGCCTTAGAGGTTGTTGTTAATTAGTAAGTGAATGTGTATGTTATTGCACTTGATAAAAAAATTCGTTCACTTAAGTCATTAATTACAATTTCCTTTAGGGTTACTTGGCGGGGCATTATTTAGGGTTACTTGGCGGGGCATTACATGCCACATGTGCCCATATTTAACCTCTGATTTGTTCACCATCACTACACCATCCATTATCAGCCTCATGAACTTAGCCATCAAGATTTCCATGGTTACTGTAACCTAGTACAAAATGATAGAAAGGAAAGTGAGTATTTTGTTAGCAGTAAGCCCTCTGCCACCCCCCTAAAATTTTTCCTCATTCCTAGCCTTCCAAATGAACCATAAAACCTTAGTGGTGAGACAGTCCCAAAAAAATTCATATTATTTTTTTGGTTTTCTTGAATTAAATAACACATCATACCAACCAATCTTTCCATTTTCATTCCGAATTGATATATATTTTATTTTGATGACTGTTTGATTTAAATCACGAGAGGCTAGAGGACCATTTTAAGATTTTGAGGTGGTAGTGGATATTCTTGAACTCTATATAATATTTAAAATTTTATGTGGTAGAGGACCATTTTAAGATTTTGAGGTGGTAGTGGATATTCTTGAACTCTATATAGTATTTAAACTTTTATGTGGTAGTTTTTAGATCTTTGTCCAAATTTTTAGCCTTTCAAATGCATTGAAATAAGTGGTATGTTTATTACCTTCCTTCTATAGTTTCATAGATTCTAATTTTATAGATTTGGATTTTTTTTTCGGAAAAAGGTCAAAATTTATATATTGTATTATATATAATATTAAATTATAAAAAATGTTAAAATTATATTACAGAATTATCAATTTGAGGTTTTGGTAGTGTTTATATACAAAGTGTATGTCAATAGTATAATAACATCAATAATAGGTTGATTAGTTACAATTCTAGAATTCATTTGTATAGGTAATAGATAGCTATAAGCTAATACACCAAAACATTTCTATTCCTCCATGTTGCAGTCACCAACTGAATTCTCACATTTCCCTTCATTTGACTCATCATTTCTATTTTCTTGGTTTGGTAACTGGGGAATGAGATGCACATTTTCATTATGGTGCCTGTGATGAGAAAGTAGAAAGGAGATGGAAAAAAACTTGTCCTTAATTTTGTTTACCAAATCCAAGCCTATTTTGAAGGCATTTTGATGAAGAACCCTATGAAAATTCCTTGGAAAATTCTTTTCCAAATTTTTCTTGATTGCATCATACACTACCACAAAATCCCGTTTTTGTTTCAAATAACACCTTGGAAATAGACAACCCACAAATCCCTTTCCCTTATCAAACTCATAATTTGGACACTGTGCAACAATGCATTATCACCCAAATTTTTTTGATCACAACATCATTTACACTGACCCCATGTAACTCATACAACTGTAATAGGTCCAAAGGATTTGAAAATTAATTTAGATTCAAGTAAATCATGATACAATTTTAAACAACATGTTGATGAAGACTATGTTTCTCAATGAATCTTAATACATGATTTTTTTAATAAAATTATAAATCCATGAAATAGTTTGGGTTGAGTGGAGCATTTCAATCAAAATAAGATAACTCAAGACAACAACTTAAAAATAACCATCAACCAAAAGGAAACACACTAAATCAAAATAACTCTTGAATGTAAACATTCCTTATATGAATTGCAATAGTTTACAACATTAAAAATTAAGCCTTTCTTTGATAACTGTTAGGGATTAATCAAATTCATATAAACAATTTAAGATAGTTAAATAATTAAAGCAATTGCATGAATAATTAATTTAAATTTAAATACAATATTTAGTTTGGGACATGAAAGTAATTAAATATTTGATTAATAGTAGAAATTAAATGAATTTAAATAAAATACTTAGTTTGATATTTTAGCGATATAAAGTATTATTGATGATTTTAGGAATATATTTGTGGGTGATCCCACAATATTGGTTTATAAGTTTTGGCCAAATTGGACACTGATCTATTTTTTTCTAACTAAATCTTCACTTTCGGGCACCTATAACGGCTAAACCGTGAGGAATTTGAAGATGATGCAAACTAGTGATTTATAACATTTTGTCTATAGATTATAAATATATATTTTTTCAAAACATTTGGAATCAAATTGCACTTTTTTTTCCATCTCCTTCAAAAACTAGTTTTTTTCAGTAAACATCACTTTTAAGGAGTGATGCTCACCATATACAACATAAATTTTTTTCATGAAGGATAAAATTCTATTTTTTTTGAATTTAGATTTGTAACTATGATATATAGTGCTTTCATTTGGTTTTATAGTTGTTTATTTAATATTTTTTTCTTAATCAAATTTCAAAGTCAAACCAATTATAATTCAGGCATAAGCAAACTGTATACAACATAACATTTTTGTATATATTGAAATTCATTTTATTTTTTTGGATCAAGGACTTCAATATCTAGTGCATTGATATTTTTTTTTTCTGATAATCTACTATTTTTCCACATGTGCAAAACATAGAGTTTGATTTTTAGTGAAAAACCTACATTCACAAGAAATAAAAAATAAATATAATAATTAAATTAAATTTACTTAAAATTATAGTTTTTGGGAAACTTATAATAAGGATTACATACTTCCAAAAAAAAAATTAAATGAATTCATTTGATCCCCCAAAAGGTAAATCAAAAGTGGTTTTTTATCAGCATTTTGATAAGTGTAAAGGAGACTTCATTATAGGTATGGTTTAAAACTAGTGGGGTTCTATTTAAGGTGGTTCGATCAAACCATTTTCAATTGGAATATTTTTAATGGAACTTTTCAAGGCTTAAATCGTTATATTTTTTAAAAATATGTGATTTCAACAAAAATCAAAATCTCCCAAAAATTGTAAACCAGTATTGTGAGATGACCCTTGTGAATGTATTGAAAATTAGAGCTTTGTCTAAATGAGTGTCTTAGAATATATACACTAATTATGTTTCATTATAGGCCAAATCCACCGATATGGAGTTTGAATATATAATTCTATGAAGATGAATTGGTTGAGAAACTTGAACCTATATCCATGTGAGTAAACTTATAAAAATTGAAATGTTTTTGATAGAGGAAAATATGGATTTTATAGGGACCTGAAACCACCAAGTTTACAAGCCAAAATATAGAACAACGGAGTTCCCAAAAGCAAAAAGGTAGCAACAAAGAAATAAATAGAAAATGATAGCAACCACCAACAAAAGGCTAGCAACAAGCTAAACAACAGCAAGAAGCCAACAACAAAAACTACAACCCAAAACTAACCAAGAGACATTAAAGTCTCAACAACTTCAACTTCTAGGTTGTTCATTTCCTAGGCCACCTTCTTCAGGTCCTACATATCTAGAGGCAAAGAATCCACTCTTTTCTTCAAGTTGGCTCTAGTTCTCTTAGAAGGGCCAGAATCCTCCTGCTTGTTTTTGTTATTTTCAGCATCAAGATCCACAATTAGCACCCCCTACTGGGTGTTTTCCATTTTTTCCACCAAAGTGCTCAGGATAGTGGCATTGTTTTTGACAATTCTGTGGTTGTGCTCGAGGGTGGTTTTCATTGTTTCCCCGATCTTACCAATTTCCTTTTCATAAAAATTGAATTGTTGTAACATGTTAATCTTGATCTTTTGATACTTGAATTCTAGTAAGGATTAAGGATAATTAGAAACATCTTTGAAAAATATGTAAACTCATATTTAGTTATGTTATTATTAGTTAATCTTCTAGATGAATTGATTTAATGACTTTGAAACAAGGATTAAGAGCTAGAAGAAAGGATGCAATGCACCTAGGATGATATAAGGTGACTAAATTATGCAATAATACTACTATGATTCTTTTATTTCTTTGTAAATTGAATTTAGATTGAATCAATAAATGTGTAGTTGATTTGAAAATGAATGAATGAATATCTTTAAATACAATGTAGCACACAAATCAATACAAATGTGTGCTAGGCTCAAATGTTGATGAGGTCTAAATTTAATTTTTCAAAGTTTAAGATTTAGATCCCAAAAATAATTTAAGTCCAGTCTATAGCCATTAATTTCCTCAAAAATGATGAATAACTTTAAAAAAAATTAAAACCAAATATCTAAAGCTAAACAAGATTAAATCAAATATAATAATATCATAAACAAATTCACAAAATAATATACCACTCATAAACTTATTATTACATTTAGAATACTCCAATTAAAATAATCTCAAAACATAAAGGAAAAAGACATAATATGCAATTTTCACTATTAGAAATAAATAAATAAACAAAGTAATCAACTTTGTAAATATTTCACAAGCCAAAAAGGACTAACTTTTAAGTAAATATCCAATGTTCTTGCTATAATATGTGTGTCTCAACACTCGCCTCATATGTAGTGATAGTCTAGATTGACTAAATTCATAATAGTATTAATAAGTACACTAGCATATATATATATATATAATATGCCGAGAGATATCATTCTCAAGGCGCCTACTTTTTAATCAATTTTTCACATAAAAATTGAATAGGCACCTTGAGAAGGATATCTCTCGATGTATTTTATATATATTATTATATATATATATGCTAGTAGCAGTTGCGACGCAACATGCAATATCTTAAATAATTTTTTTTATATTTATATATTTTATATTAAATTATTATAATAATTAATATATTACAATATGATAGAATAGTATTATATATATTATTTTAAAAAATAATATATATAATTTAATATTTAAATGTTAAGTTAAAATATATAAATATATTTTAAGTATATTTATAATATTATAATAAAAAAATATTATATGATCAATAAAAAATATTTAGTTAGGATTGGGGTTGGGGTTAAGGTTAATAGAAATAGTTAAGGATAGGGTTAGGTATAGAGATATAGTTAGGGTTAGGGTTAGAGTTAATATATAGTTAAGGTTAGGGTTATGGTTAATATTAGGATGAGAGACAGGGTTTGCATCAAAATTAGGGTTAGGGTTATCATCAAGATTAGCTTAGGATTAGGGTTAGGATTATGGTTAGGGTTGGGGTTAAGAGATATAGTTAGGCTTACAGTTCAGGTTAGGATTAGGGCTAGAGATATAGTTAGGGTTGGAGTTAGGGTTAAGATTAAGAGATATAGTTAGGGTGAGGGTTAAGCTTAGGGTTAGGGCTAGAGATATAATTAGGGTTAGGGTGAAGAGATATAGTTAGGATTAGGGATGGGTTAAGATTGATTTGAAAACATTTTTATAATAATTTTTAATTTTTTTATAATGCTATAAATCTTAAATTTTAATTTATATAAAGAGCATGGAGATTTATCAAGGCACTCAATTTTTTTAATTATATAGATCAAAATAAAATTTCATATATATATTTAATTGCCATTATCATTTGTACAACATCAATTTTTTTTAAATATGTGTAAAAAAAATTAAACATTTGCTTAGAAGTATTTAACTTATATTTGAGGCACATTTAATATTTCATATAGATTGAGCACATATCCACTTTAAAATATATTTAATACCACACATATAAAAAACCGCTTACATTACAAATAATGAGTAACACAAAATATGTTGTCAAAAGAAAAAATATTAGAAATGGAAGACTTATATGTTGCCACACATCCTCTTCAATTTTTCTTTTAAAGTATTATTTTTTTATATTATAATATAAGTAAAACAAAATTAAAAAACTGTTCCTGCAATGTGTATAAAGTTGTAAATATAAGAAATTTTGAAGGTCAAATAAGAAGTGATTATACTAATAATATCTCATTTTAATTGTGTAAATACATCACAAATTCTTCTTCAGCAATTAGAATGGTATTACAATCTTTATTTTCATAGTGATCACGATATACTTCTTTGAACATATTTGGAAATACGGCTACTATACTATATGCCTCGTGCACTTTTTTACAATATCTTCCATTGTCATTATTTCTAGTTCTTGGACATCATTAAGATTGACTAAATTCATAATAGTATTAATAAGTACATTATAATATAACTACAGAGATAATTATTGAAAACAGCCAGTGAAATTCGGATATGCTCTGATCAACCAGAAATGGTATGAGCGGTGGAATCATCTTGCCATTGTTGGTCGATTGGCAGGAGGTGCCGTGACGGTCCTCTTCGTGCGCTGATTTTCCTCCCAACCTGCAACAAGGCAATAAAATGTCAACTTCAAAACAAACTTAAATTCTAATAATTACTATCTACTCATTCAAATGCATTACCGAGATCAGGATCATATCCTCTATGTTGGAGTTCTCTGTATTCCTGGCACAGCGCGCATGGCTCGCAAAGAAAATGGACTAGGGAATCGTCGCAGGGGGTCTCCGCCAGATTATATTTCTCCCGCATCTCGGATCGGTACGCGCAAGAATAGCACCACGCAAACGACGTGAAATACAACAACGCAGCATAGAACACCCCGCTCACTTTGCACGCTGCGTTAGGTTCACCCATTCAGCCCTTCCATACGATAATAAAACCCAATAAACATCTAAATTGCATGGTTAGATTTGCAGTATAATTTATTTATGAAATTCTTACACGGAGAACCCTCATCCACTATCTCCGCTATCCGCCCAAAAGTGATGCAGGGACACCATAACGTGAGGCAACCTGCAGTCACATAACATTTACGTTATTATTTTACATGCTAGTAGGTATATAATCATATAAGAGAGGGGAGGAGCCGGAGGATAGTAAATGGATAGTTATACAGCTGGAAGGGTCTTCCATGCAGTCGAACAGGTCAGACGACCACTCTGCAGGCATGCTTTGTTGAATGGGTCTAACATTTCCAGACTGAGCGTTAGGATTTTGAGGCGGAGGTTGCTGCACATGTTGTACCTGAGGCCTAGTATACCCTTGAGATCCTAACTCCACCTCGAACTGAAGTCCTACCTGCTCCTGAGATTCTAGCTCCGTCGTTGGACTTGCGTCGGACATCTTTCTCTGCTCCTGCTATGGATCAATTTTAGTAATGCCAGGGCAAGTGTACTATTTTTATAACCTTAAAAGAGGCGAGAAGATTCCACATGCGGTGGCCCACATGTCTCCTTGCGATTGTGAATGTACTCCTGTACTCCTTTTAACTTCTCATGGTTTTTCTCCTTTGAACTTTTCATGGTTTTTCAGTAGTTTCTTCATTTATTTTGATTAATTAATGAAGTTGAAAAGATCTCACATATGGTGGCCCACACATCATTTTCTTCATCTACTCCCTTAAATTTTTTGATTTGCTCCCTTAATTTTTCACAAAAATATTCGCATGGGTCCATATTTCTCTTTCAAATGTGTAATGTGTAGATGTGTGGATGTATTTGTTTAAACTTTTTACAGTTTTTTAATATTTTATTTTTTTGTTGCGAGTGTAAAATGAAATTGAAAATTTCTTCATTTATTTTGAGTGTTGGACAAGTTCACATGTCTCCTTCAGATATGTAGGTGTACTTGTTTAATTTTTTCTAAAAAATAATATTTTATTTATTTGTTCTAAATATTAAATGAAAGTGAAAAAAATTCAACATGAGATGGTCCACACACCTCCTTGAGATGTGTAGATATGTGGATGTACTCGCTTAAACTTTTCACAATTTCTCACCTCTTTCTTCATTTGTTCTAATGATTGGATGAATTTAAAAATGTTCGACATGAGATAGCCCATATAGATCTCCTCGAGATATGTAGATGTGTGGGTATACTTGCTTAAAATTTTCATAATTTCTCAACATTTTTTGCAATTATTTTGAGTGTTGAACAAGTCCACATGTCTCTTTCATATATATAGATGTACTTAATTAAAATTTTCAAAATTTTCAACATTTTATTTATTTGTTCTAAGCATTGGATGAAACTCAAATAATTCAACATGCAATGAGCCATACACCTTCTTGAGATGTGTAGATGTATGGATGTACTTGCTTAAAATTTTCGTAGTTTGTTAACATTTTCTTCATTTGTTCTATTCATTGGATGGAACGAATATAGTTTCACATGAGGTGGCACATACATCTCCTTGAGATGCATAGATGTGTACATGTACTTGCTTATTGTTGGACAAGTCCACACGTCTCTTTCATAAATGTAGATGTACGTGCTTAAACTTTTCACAATTTTTCAACATTTTATTTATTTGTAGGTATAATTTTTCCACAGTCCATGAAAACTACTTATGAAAGCTTCTAGATTCAATTGTGTATGCTATATTTGATCCAATATAGATGTGTGGATGTACTTGTTTAAAATTTTCACATTTTTTTTGCATTTTCTTCATTTATTTTGAGTATTGGACAAGTCCACACATCTCCTTTGGATATATAGATGTACTCAAAATTTTCATAGTTTCTCAAGATTTTATTTATTTGTTTTGAACATTAGATAATATGAAAAATTCAACATGCAATGGCCCACACATCTCCTTGAAATGTGTAGATATATGGATGTACTTGCTTTTTTAAAAATTATTCTCAGCATTGTTTTCATTTATTTTGAGTTGAATAAAACTAAAAAGAATTCAAATACAATAATACATACATACTTAAAATTTTTACAATTTCTCAACATTTTATTTATTTGTTCTAAAAAATAAATAAAACTTAAAAAATCAAACATGTCATAGCCACACATGTCTCCTTTGGCATGTGGGGTCTCTATAAGGCAACCATTCAATCGACTATAAAAATGTGTTTGCTCCTTAAATACATATCTTGAAAACATTTTCCCTCCTCTTCTCCTTTCAATGTATTGTTAACCACAATAGATAGCTTTCCAATTCTAATTTCTCCACACTCATTTGTGAAATATCTAAAATAAAAATGCATTTACAACCATATTTCTCTTTCAAGACATGGAGGAAAATCCATCTGCACCAAAAATGCTGACTATCGTTCACTAAATATCAACAAAAATAGTTTGTCTCATCATGTAGAACTTTGTATAATGGCAACTACGTGTAGGGTGGCTCAAAGCCATGGTAATAGGGCACGACCTGTGAGTCGTCATCATATGAAATTTTAATTTAAAATTTATAATAATAAACCAGTGGTAAGTTTTTAAATTAATTTTTTAAATGTTGTGAATGAAAAATGTATAGAATTGGATGATAATAATAATGATATATTTTTTTTAATAAAAGGGAGTTAAAAACTAGGTTTTCAAGGAATTTGGCCTTTTACAAGGAGATAAATGTAAGTAAACTAATAGCTGACTCACAACAAAAGTTCAAACAAAAATAGTAGAGACAAAATAAAACCAAAAACAAATAATAGAATATAAAAGTCCAAAAAAGAGATTATAACTGTCTGGGAGTGTCTACAACTTCTAACTCTATAATTTGGAGACTATCTTCACCATCCTAAACTAGGTGAAACTTCTTCCAGATGTCATTATACTTATTTTTGCTGGTTCTTCTAGTTTTGGATTTGGAACCAAAATATTCCCCTTTTCTTTCTTCCTCAATAGAAATGGCATCCTTCATTTTGAAATTTTCATTTATATTCTTAACATCACATATTCACTTTCACAAACTTTTTTTTTTTTTTACTTTCATGATTTCTTTTTCTAGCAGCACTATTCTCACATCCTACTGCTCTTGACCTTTTACAAATTATTCTTCAAATATGTCCATCCTCTCTTTCTAATTGCCTAATTCCATCTATATCTTGTTCACATCAAGGATTGCATCCCAATTTTGAAAAAAAAAATCTCTCATCATCCAAATGCACCTAATTTTCAGCCCTTCTATTTTTTTCCATGATGTCCATAGCAATGTTAAGTATTTGAATGAAGTACCTATTGTTCCTTTTGCACACATGCCTCATTCGGAACAGGGACCCTCTCTTCTCTCTTTTGATCGTCGGGCCTCTTTTTTGTTACCTCATTTTGCGCGCCTATTTTTGTGCCCTAATTGGTCAACTCACCCTTCAAAGTCGCATACTAGGTTTGACCGAACTTGACCCCCTTTGAAAAATGTTAAGTCTAACGTCAGTTCGGGTTTCCCTTATCAGAATGCCCTTTTTGACGTCCACGGCCCCTCTCGGGTCCAGACCCTCGGGTTTCCTGCTCTAGGTTTCCGTTGCAAGTTTACTGTTGCTAGCGCCCGGCGCTCGACATCTTTTCGAGACCCGAACCCCAGAACCTAGATTTCCCCTTTCGAAAATCTGCTTGTGCTTTGCCGTTTTATATGGCCATGGTTGGACGTCTTCTTGGCTGCTAGACTCCGGTCCTCCTGCAGCCGTTAGAAAATTTGAACCCACCAACTTACCTGTCACCCTACGAGGGCATTAAACGCTGTGTTAATGGCAAATTGGGCTATAAATTTAGATTTTTCAGCTATCATTTTCATCCGACCGACTGAAGTGATACGAATTTGGAGAGCTTTGTGACATTCGGCATTTTCAACCCCAAAGTCTGAGCTATTTTCTCGACGTCCTCCGTGCAGCCAACAACAATTGTCTTTGGGATCTTGAGGTATGCCCACCACCCGTGCACCTTGTCCTCTATTTTGTGAAATTCCTAGCCTTAAGAAAATGTAAAACGCAAAACAAGGCTAAAATATGGTAGGAATATGCCCTCCCCAAAAAACCCACATGTTAAAAGGTGAAAATTTGATCGACTGACCACTCATATTTGAAATCAGAACTTAACCTTTCCACGGTCGTTCTTCAGAACAGTCATCGACGTCTCCTGGGCTCGGGCTTTCTCGCAGCCATCCGTGAACTTGAAAGAAAAATTCAAAAGGAAATTCATGCGGCTGAACTCACCTCGGACCCTGGCCTCTAGATTTCTCCTCGCGCGATTCCGTTGCATCCTCGCCATTCTGAACGGCCTTGCCCGAGCATCTTCTCGGTCCCCAGACCCTGGACACGCGAAGTCTGTGTGAAGACTTGGAAAAAGTCGAAGACTAGTCAAAGATCAAAACAATCCCAAAATTTGATCCTCGGAATTTTGTTCTCAGAATTCCGTGTTGATTTCGCTATTTCCAACGGCCTTCCCAGAGCAGCTTTCCGAACCTCGGGTCTCGACCGCACAAAGTCCGTTCTAATTTCCAACTAGAACCAATAAAATCCAAAATCACTCTAGACCTTGACCTCTGGGATTTCGTTCCCGAAATTTCGTGTCACTTTTGTAGTTTTGCACAACTGTCCCGGGACATCTTTCCGAGTCCTGGACCTCGGTCCGCTTTTTGCTGAAGCCAAAATCCAAGCAAACATTTGAGGTCTAAGCCTCATTCAGATCCCGACCCTAGGAATTACATTCCATTGGCGTCGCTTTACATGGCAAATTCAAGACAGCTTCCCGATGTCCGGAGCCTGACGGCCTGTTTGTCGAAACACTCCCATAACTCCTAATATTTTGCTTTTGGGGATTGCCTTATGGATTTCCACACCCAGGTTTCTGCCTCCATTTCATCATTTCCAACACCTAATCCGTAACGACTTCCTAAGGATGGCATTCTGAGCTTCGGATTCTGGCATCTAGAATTTCATGTCCTCAGTGCTATTTCCAACGGCAGTCTCATAGCTGATGCCCGAACTCCCGAATGAAGGATCAAATGACCTCCAAATCAAAAATGGATTTCGACCCACTTGCTAAAATTAGGTCTTCCTTCACACCAACCCTCATTTGAGAAAATCCAACATTGGGAAACACCTCTGGGAGTTCCATGCCTAATTTTCCCTTCCAAACGACATTCTGCCAAGGGAATTTCAGCCCTAGGAACTCGGATTGCCTGCCTTGCTCTCTAGTAATGATTTATCCAATGTTTTGTGACTACTCAGTATGAGTAATGATTGCAAAGCTAACTTTGATGTTCAGGAACTTGTTCGAGACCATTTTATAATGTTTAAAATTATTGATTCATGTCTTTTGTGCAAGATTTATGGAATCCGATGCAGAATCTTCTGGTGCTTCCAAGGGGAAGGGAAAGGGAATTGCCAAGATGCCTCTAGGCAAGGAAGATAAAGATAAGATGAAGTTGCAATTCCAAGGGGTACCAATGCAATTGAGGATCACCACTCTTTGGAGGGACATCACCGATACAAACATCGAGTAGGTTGACATTGATGAGTTTACTCGGCGGGTTAGAGTGGACCCAAAGATAGGGAATGCAAAATTAATCAGAGGCAAGGAACTCGCTAAGGCTGCGGGTTTCCCGCCAGCATTGGTGGCCCCTGAAATGGTATTGGCGTGTCGGGAGGCATATCAAGCTGAAACTAGAACCATAGTGGATACAGATGGAAATATTCTTGCAGACATGTCCCCTCCTGGGATAGCTACAACCTTCCACATCCCCGCCTTTGAGACCATGGAAACATCGACCATAGAGGAGTGCAAGGCATTGTGGGAACACGATCCGATAGGGTGCAAGAAACTGATCAATCAGTATTGGTTGAAAGATAAGCAAGCCAGTGCTGGCAAGGTCTCGCAAGAGCTCTATCGCAGTGATTTCTTCGAAGATTACCACGACCTCATGACCTTGTTGAGCAGAGTAATGGGTCTTTCGGCTGTGGCTTTCTTCTAGGAATGGATGTTTTACTTCATAGAGTAGATCCTCCGTGGCAACGCCGCCTTCGATTGGGGAGAAATGATCAGCAATTGCTTCCACGAGCAATTTATCAATGTGAAGAAGACATCACAATTTTATATGACGTCCTACCTGGTATACTCGCTTGCTAATCGACGACATTACCATGGATTGAACATGATACCCAATTCAGTGTCGGGAAGGGAACTCAAGCCCTATGACTGATACCCCCAGATACAATACTAGAACTTTAAGAAGGACTACTACGGGGTAAACAATGCCTTCATCGCCTACATCATCTAGTTACTTGGAGGAGATTTTCATAAAAGAGTATCCCACAGTGCCAAGGCCCTTCTCAAGCATCATGCCTTTTTGTACATATAGTTCCCTAAGTTTACTTACATGCGCGCTCAAGGATTCATGGAGAGGCCGAACAAGCTGCCCTGGTACCCTAATGACCAGATCTTACTTTTCAAGCTGACCCGGCAATTGTGACATATTCACAATATCTTGAGCAAAAAACACTTGATGGGGACACCTTATCCTATTGGCCTTGGTCAGGGAATGTACAAGATCCACACATCCCAATTCGTAGGTTATTCAGAGAAGGAGCTGGCTAAATACCATTTCAAGAAGTACACCGCTCGGCCGAGAATGGACCCCTACAGTCATATCAGAAAGGCACTGGGATGTGAGTACACCCACCTCCATAATATCAAGGATTTCTAGGCCAATTGCAAGGATGACCTTGAGGTGCGGGTGCGACACTACATGCGCATGACTGCCATGTATGTACAAAGGATAAATCTGTGCCCGGTTCTTGACCAGCTTGAGGAGGATGAGGACACAATGATAGATTCCAGATATGATGCCATCGCCAATCTACCGCTGCCTACAATTGATTAGGATGAGCAAGAACTTAATGACATCGATGTGCTCACTAGACCCATCAAAATCTGAACACGGGCATGGATCAACTAGCAGGTGGCTTGATTGAAACAGCAGGGAGTCGCCTTAACGTTTAAGGGACTTGAAAGTGAGTCTAGTGGCTCCGGTGGTGGTATGCCCATCGCAACAACTAGGGAAACATCCAAATCCCCACCATCTATCAGAACTAAGAAGAGAAAGGAGGCTAGCAAGCACCTCCCCAAACCAAAGGTTTATGCCTGCAAGGCATCGGAGGGTGAACCTTCCCAAAAGAAAAGGAAAGCGACGAGGGTCGTCAAGATGCCGATCATAGCTAAAAATCTGCCCCTCGAGAGTAGGGAAGAAGAGGCTGACTCGCTGAGGTCCCCATCTACTACGATTACTGCCAATACTGCTACTGCCCCCATCTCACATGCTTTGCTTGCCCTCTCTGCTTCTTCCCTGCCTATGGTGGACATCTCCATCCACCTTGCTTCCACCTCTCCAATCATGTAAATCATTCCCGTGGATTCTTCCTTTGCCACGACTTCGCCAAACTCCTCTTCCTCTATGTCTTCTTCCCTTTCCTCCGTTTTCGCTGCTATAATGCCTGCCCTCAACCTCCCAGAGTCTTTTGTAAAATACATACAGAATGTCTCATCCGAGCTTTTGGCGATGCTCACTAATCCTATGGTGCAAGCTGCAATAGCTCAGGCTATGGCCCACGCTCTGGCTCCCCTTCCCTCTACCAAACTACCGAAGATGGAGGCAACAATGCAAATATCAGATGAACTTGAGCGATAGCAGCTAGAGGCTGCAAAGGCACTGGAAGACAAAGAATTTTTCTACCACGAGCATCCACTGTTTGAACGCCGAGAAATAGATGAGGTAGCCTATGAGTCCTCCAGTGAGAGCACTGAGGAGTTGGATGCTAAACTAATAAAAGAAACAAATGATCCTGAACTCAATGAGGAGTGGAGCATGAAGCTCAAAGAGATTGAAGATAAGGAGGCCGAGGATAGGCTTGCGTGTGAAGAAGAAACTGCTGCCCCAGAGACTGAAGGCAACAAATCTCTAATCGAGGGACATGGTCAGACCCTAGAGCACGATGAGGAGGAATCCCTCCATGAAGTTGAGTAGGAAGGGAAGCCCGAGGAACATGAACAGGGCCAAGATAAAAGAGAAAGGGGTACTAATAGGAAAGATCCCTCTGATAGGAAGCTACACATTGAGTCTCCCCCTAAGTATATCTCACTTGAGCAAGACTCCGATGAGGAGAAGGGAAATACAGAAACTGAAAAGAAGGCTCTTGTTGTTCGAGACATTGAACTTGAGAGGGAAGACAACAAAAGTCAAGGTGAACCACCCTGGGAAGAGCCTCGAATGCCCAACTGGCTAGATAGGCAATTGAAACAAAAGACTCCCACCTTGAAAGATCCTAAGGCAAGGCTGGAAGCCATTTTGGCCAAAGCTCAACTAAGCACCAAGAAAGAGAAGAAACCAAAGATTAGATCAAAGGTAACTATGGATGCCTCGGGATCTAAGGAAGTACAAATAGTGACGCCAACAGTTGGAGAGAAGGGGATAACTTATAACATCTCCACCATCAACTTGGGAGTGGCCATAAGGGAGCAGAAGGTTGATCACCTCCAAGAGTCCATCGCTATGGTGGTGCACCTTATCCAGCAGGATAAGGTCTCCAAGGAAGAACTCAAAGCACAAGTGGCTGATCTAACAACCTATATTCAGTAGTGGTCATCCCCGGATGAGCACCCTGACACGTCATCAGCTCCGCCTCAACTCCTATCCCATGAGTAGATTAGAAAATTGGAGAAAAGAAGGAACTTGGACAAGACTATAGAAAATTGGTTCTGGCGGGTCTTGGACATGGGGAATACAGGTATCAATTTGGTTGTTCGGACAGCAAATAAGTTCTTGGAAGTTCATAGAACTCTCGATGGCACAAAGCAGATATGTGAGGAGTTCCCATGGAAGTACAAGGCGGCCTACCCAAAAATTGAGGCCATACTTGCTTTGTCAAGCGAGGTCTAGGAAAAGGACCTTGCTTTCAAGGATGATGATCACTGGCTAGTGGATACATGGAGGCGAGACTTTGATCACAGAAAGAGAAGGTTGGAGCAGATCCTGGAGCGTATAGTTCTAGATATCGAATGGGCTAGGGAAACTAGCGATGAATGCTCACGGTACCTCAAGTTAATGACGGGGTACGAGCTGCCTGCGGTCGAGATCAATTGTAAGAGTATGAAGCCCCACTTTTTGAAGATCATGGAAGACAGGATGTCAGCTGAGGTCACCACTGAATTCATGAGCTTCGTTGCCTGGGCTTTTGCACAGTTGGAACTCTTCAAAGATAATGTTGCTAAATATGATGATGAGTGGAAGAAGCTCGGCAAAAATTCATAGGAATGGAGCTACCAAGTGCTACGATCAGATATCATGGAGATGGATAAGCTCCAGACACTAATCTTGAGCTTTATGAAGTATGCAGCGCTGAAGAAGCGCAAAGGCAACCTTGTCATCGATGAAGAATTCCTTAAAGAATAGCTACAATAGAGGGAAAATAGCTACAGGACAAAATAGCTATATTGTTGTCACTAGATGATGAAATAGGGAAAATACAAGAATGTGTCTTATAAATGAAATGTATTTGGGGGTAGGTGAAACCCTAGTGTAAAGTGAATCTTGGCCACACAATAGAATCAAATCTTGGCTACTCATTTTTCTTTTTGAAAACTATAAATAGGGCTCTCCTCCTCTCATTTCAAGAGAGTTGAGTTGTTGTAAAGACATGTTGTTGAAATTATAATAGAAAATATAGTCATTTCTGGTGTATTTCTAGGTTTCTCCACATGTTTCATGATTCTTCTCCCTTTAGTTAAAAATTTGCTTCAAGTTACTTTGCTACTTTAGTTTCCTTAGTTAGCTTTGGTAGATTTGATATGATGTCTTTGGTTGTGAAGATCATTGTTGTGTGTATGCTTTCCTTGTCCATACTTTTGGTCATTTGCTACTGGTAGATGACTGTGTAAAGTTAGCCTGGACTTTAATTTTATTGTTGCTCATTAAACTTCATCTTTATTCACATTTCCATAGCGAATGAATGATGAATATCTGCAGTCCTTAGAAGATAGCATAGATTTCATGATATTGTGAGAATTCAGATTAAGTGAAATTCTATTTAAGGAAACTATCCATAGCAGGGACCTCCATGATCACTGTTCATTAGTAGTTGTAGGTCCAGGAACCATCCTTCTTCCTTGCCCTTTTTCCTTTTTTTAGAAATAATTTGTGTTAAGGTTTGTTGCACATTGCAAATCCAAATCTGACGAAACAATGGAGTCCAGGACTGTTGCCTGAACCTGTAGCAAGGTACAATAATTCCATATCCACAAAACTCCATTCATCGAGCCAATTCTCCTACAGCTTTGACCACGTAAGACCGCCTTGTGATTCCAACAAAATCACATCAAACAACTGATTTATCCCAAGCATCGTCATGACCTGACACCCGAGAGACCTTGGGATAGTGTTCTGCAATTTGATTGTGGAAGATTGTCTTTCAAGAGAGGTGATGCACCTATGCATTACCTGTGTTGAGAAGTGCATAAAAACACCATCAAGAGTACCCTTACCCTTTCACCAATTTTTGCTAAGAGATGCAACATTTTCTCCTCAGGTAGACAAGTCTTCAACAATCTCCCACAAAGAATTTGGGTTAGTATGAAATATAGTAAGCTCATTTGACAATTGGTAGCATGGTCTATCAATTCTAGGGAATGGTTCACCGACAATTTTTTTTGGAAAGGCTTCCTATCAACTTATAATAAAGAAATTACCAAAAGTCCTTAATATTACTCAATTATGAGATAAAATGGTTGGGAGATCTCGTATCACACCTAGTTAAATAAAACACTAGTTTTCTTCATGTAAGGTACAAACAAATACATAAAATAGAAAATAACCATCAAAGATCATAAAATTTGATCAAGCTAATTTTATAAGTAATCAAGGAAGACCTCGAGAATCAACCTTCCTTTAGGAATTCACATTTTTTGAAATTTATTTCTATTTACTATTCATTGTTATCTAGGTGAAATCCTTTTGATTAGGGTGAGTGCAAAAAGATGGGGGGCCAAAGAGTGGCCAACCAGCTTTCAAAGTTTTAAAAATTCATAACATGAGTGCATTTTGTCCTATATAAACAAAAAAACAACTTTGAATCATTCTTAATTTTGTGTTTTCCTACTAAGTCATGGCCTTCAAACCCTCAAGAGCATGCTCACATTATTAGAGAGCCATTTATTCACCTAATCATTGTCGAATCTTCACCAAAATGCCACCACAATGTTGGGGAGGTCAAAGGACCAAGTTTTGATTTTTTTTTGTGTGAATTTGTTTCTAAATAGGTAAATTAAATATGTTTTTTGATGTAAATTTATTTAATTTATAGGAAATGATAATCAACCTTCTTCACCTCAAAATCCTTCTTCACCTCAACCCAAAATACTTGCTGAAGAACAACCCCAACAAACACCTCCAATAATTCCTCAATATGCTCTAGGAACTCAAGAAAATATAATAGGGAAAATTGAAAAAATAAAATAAAAAATGAGAATATAATTCCAAGGTTAAAAGATCCTATAAGCTCAACCTCGCAAAGAGCCACACTTGCTCAATCACTTGAATTCATTTTATCAAATGTAGATTCAATTAGCAAGAAAATAAGTAGTTGGTTGAATAAGAGAAAAGAGTATATACAATTTTATGTTGATAAATTATCCTATAAATAATTGAAAGATGATAAAGTTATTAAATTTGACTTGTGTTCCCTATTCAAAAACTCTAAAATAAATCAATCTTTACACCCTTCAAGTAAGAGGTTCCCTATTATCCATTGGTGCAATCACCAAGGGATAAAGAACCATTTTTGGTAGAGGTGGTGGATGGATTTTGACCATCATCCATGCAACAACAATGAGGTGTTACAATATTTTTTGAGGAAAATCTATTGTGAGTTTATCACCAATAAAATCCCAAACTATTTTAATATGTGGGACTTCCAGGGTAGAGGTGGAGGTTTTGCACAAGATAGAGCAGGGGAGTGTCTTCATCCACAACGACCAAAGAGATGAGCACTCGCTAGACCAGTATACCAACATGTGGCTATCCCTTCCATTATGAAGGAGAGTGTTGAGGTTGAGACACTACAGTCATTAAGTTCCCTGACCTAGAGCATCATACAACATTCTAGTCTTGTAGCATAGGGTGAGCAGGGTGGGTCTTCAGGAAATATAGTTCCACCTCATATTTCGAACTTGTGAGACACAGTGTGGTTATGAACCCATGCATATTCAGGATGTAGGTGTGTAGGGTACATTTGCAGTTGATCAGATGGTGATGATAGATTCCTTCATTAATGAGGCATTCAACCTTGATAGTTAGGTGAATTTTAGCAAGTTCATTGAATTTAATTTATTAAATTTTACTTTTAAAATGCAAGATTAACTAAATTATTTTATTGATTATAATGAAATTTTAGGGTTTAGCATTCATTCAATTTTAAGTAGTCCTCCACTTCCTTATTATGCGATGACATGTACTATTGAAGTATGTAACTAGTAAATAATTATAAATATTACATGTGAATAACATTGCTATATGAATGGTATTCTTATATCCAATTTAGATGTTGAATAGGTTAATATTGGATATTTGACGACAACACCTCATAGTGGAGGTGGACATTGAAGCTTCACTTAGGTAATAAAATAAATATTTTAACTAATGAATTTTAGAAAATATATTTTTTTAGTTTATATTTGTGAAGCAAAATTTTTTCTTAGTCTATTTTTGGTTTTTGGCTTTATTTTTGTCTTCACGATCATCCACACACAAAAAGGTTGTATTTCTGAAAGATGTGCAATATTCCACGTGGTGTCTACATGCACTTTGTTAATCGCTTTCTTCTAAGCTAGGCGTCGGGCCACATGTTGGCTTGACAGATGATTTCTTGAATCCACTTTTCATGAATATGAAATTATCTGCCCATGTTACACATCATCTCTTCGCACTGGAGGAGTTGTCTCTTGAGAGTCTTCATTCAGAGGACGTTAGAATGTATTTTTCGTTGTTCCAATGAAGGGACATGATTCGGTGCCGCCAAATCCACTTGATTGATCAACAAGACCTTTACCAAACTGTCTTTCTAGGATCAGAGCGATTACAAGGGCTAATCCTATTGAAATATCTGAGTGATATAAATGTGGCAGTTAAAAGTTGATGAGAAGGATTCCAGTGACCTAATAAAAATATCTAGGATCGAAGTTCCAAGCTATCAGGTGTGGATGTATAGCAGTCATTAATTATGGATGAGGTCAAAGTTTCTCTCTGCTTGGCGGCTATAAATTGAAAATGGCAACAAGATGAAAGGGTTCCTAAAGTTTTCCTGTTGGAAAAGTTTCCTTAGATTTCATAGCTAGTAGAAATATTTTCTTTTAAAATTTATAGAGCACTTCTTCACTCTGGCATGTTATGTCTTTTTATATAATCAAAATATTACCGGATTGGAATCCGATCTCTATTTTAAAGTTTAATTATATTTGAAGTACGAGCTATTTTGAAGAAATACTTGAAACTATGCATGATATGGTCTTTGTCAATATTTCTTTCTTTATATCTTCGTCCAGAATAGAACACGGTGTCTTGCTTAATTTGAATAGTTTGATTATCGGATTTCCATGTTGTTTGTGCATATGATTAAGCTTTCATCTGTAGAGACTGGACTATGTCATTGGACTTCTCCATTTTCTTTGTAGGTTTATTTTTTATTCATGATATGTTATATTAAGAGGAAGGGTTTATGTTGCTTTTTGAATGTTTTCTATTTATTCTTGAACTTCTATGTTTGAGTCAGATCTTAATACACACTTCTTGTGGGGCAATTGAATGATTGCATATGTGCTTGTATTGAGCCTCTGCTATTCATTATTTTCCCAACAATGAAGGGATGTGGTGTTTTGTGTCTATCATATCACTCATAGAAGGAAACTTGTGATTTTGAAATGTTGTAAAAGTGTTGGCGTATCGCTATTTTTAATGTTTTTTTGTTTGCATTTATTTCTACTATTTTCCCAAACTTAGAGAAGAGCCGACTTTCTATTAAAATCTCAGAGGTATTCAGTGAGGCGCATATTGTCCCCCACTCATTGAATTTACCATAAGGTTGTCGGAGAGGTGCAAGATTTGATGATCAAAAATTCTTTTTCTAGCACGCCCAATGGGACAAACTCTGAAGGCCTGATTAGAAGTAAAAAATATTTCTAAATCATACCAGAGGAAGGAAACTAGAGGTTTCATGCCCAGGGTTCAAACAATAGAATCTTGAAAGGGTAACTTTTAGTACTCCCAACTACTGGTGTTGATACCTAGGAGAAGAAGAATCACAGGTTAAATGCATCACCTGTAAGAAGTAGTAGAGTAAGGAGTAAGAGTCTGGAGTTTAGAGCTCTATCTACTCCGCCTGGAGGCCAAAGTTTCCAAATAAGAATACTAGTTTATTTGATATATAGGAACTTTTTCTCCATGGCTCATGTACCCCCTCCTGCTCCCAAAAAAATTATAACTTGGGATTGTGGTAGTCCACTACTGCCACTGACTCCACCCGATGTTTGGCCCGCCATACCCGCTAACACCCTCAAGGATATTCTCTAATTCTTTGGGGAGGACTTTAGAACCCCTTTTGAGAACCTCAAAGACATAGCAAAGGTATGTAGGGTGCACAATATCATGGAGGAAAATATTTCTATGAGATTGTTGGCCACTTCTTTCAAAGTGAAGGCTCAAGATTGGTACAGATCTCTGACTTCCGGTTCCATCGGCCCATGGGACAATCTCGGATAAAGGAGATCGCTCCTCTCTACTACACCAACTGATTACCATCAAGAGAGCCCCACAAGAAGCTATGAGCGACTTCAACACCAAGTTAAAAAAAACCTGGTAGAGGATCCCAACGACTGCACGACCTCAAGTTTCCATGGCATTCATGTTCTAATTAAAGGCCGTTAATTCGGATATTACAGTCCTGATAATTTCCATGGGAGGAGATACTCTACCCAATTCCTATGAGGTGGCGGTACGCATGGAGAATAGTTTGATCGATGTAGGAAAGGTTCCGCCACAACCTTCAATGCTTGTTTTTGTGGAAATCTCAGGTGTGCCACTCTGAGAAGAGTCTTCTCCAAACAATTTCATGACGCAGATGTTGAGCTTAGCTCTACCCCAGTCTATGTATGTATACCCTACCACACAGTCGAGCATGTCAGGTTCTTCCTTTGTAGTAGCAGATCTTAACGATATGAAGAGCCTAATGCAGTCTTTCGCTAATGAGCTAGTCCTCATCAAGTGACAACAAGTGGCTCCCCTGAAGAAAGCCACTCAGACATACTAGGGAGGAAGGCCTTTCTATCATCAGAATCCATAGAGCGCATACCAAGGACCTTTAGGTTGGGGATGTCAACAAGAAGCTTTCACCAACCAAATAGTTCTAGTTTCCATGTCATTATAGATAGTCAAGGACAAACAAAGAAAGGAGTTGAGACCAGGTCAAAATAACTTGGCAGATGATGAAAATGCATTGCAAATTTTCCCTATAATGATAGTCATATGCCTTGGAATTTCCCCAAAGGAAACCTACAACAAAGAAAAGTAGAGTAGAGGAACAAAGGTGCGCATCCAAATGCGAAAGGATATGAGTCTCCCGAGATGGAGAATGTCCGATTCAGAGTGCAAATGCAAGGGATGTCCATAGAGAAAGTGTTAGACATTGCACCCAATCAAGTAATTTTTTTCTGGATGGAAGAAGAAGACATGGTATTCATGAATGAAGCTCTGATGACCAACACTCCATAGGTAGAGTCAGACTACAACACCAGATCCAAGAGAAGACTCACTGGGGAATATGTGCCACAAGCTCTGCCCCATTCTCAGCTTCGCCAACCACCGTCGCGAGAAGGATAGCCTCCCTAGTCAAAGGTTCAGCTGACTGTTTAGACAACTCAGTAGCTACGGATTCCACCACTGCCCGAAAAGTTACCTGATAAGACATTGAACCCATTTGTGATGGATCGTCTTCCTCCAAAGCCGAGAGAGATTCTGCCATTTAGACCAAAGATTCAGCCGGTCAGAACGCTCAATGTGGTAGAACAATTGAAGAAGGCACCTGCTAATGTGTCTCTATGGGATGTAATATATATCCCTGAGCAAAAGATATTGCTTTGGGAAGCATTGAAAAATGAAGAACCAAGACTGCAGACGAACGAAGTCCCACCATGTGATTTGAGTAGAGATAAAGAGCTCGCATCGAATCCACAAATTCTGAAGGTTGCAACTTATACAAATGACATGGATGAAGCAAAAGAGAAAGAGGTAAGCAAGCCAAAGCCCACTCCTTTATTTTTAACATTAATTATGGGAGATAAACTCTTACATAAAAATATGATTAACTCGGGAGCTAATACAATAGTCATGCCAAAGCAAGTGGTTGATGCCTTAATTCTCAAGTATGAACCTTTGGAAAAAATAATCATGCAATTGGACGGATAGAAGGTTCCAACAGTCGGTCGGATAAAAGATCTATCCTAAACCTCTTTTCATGCCCAAGCCAGACAGTCTCGCAAGAGGTAATTTTTAAAAGACATTCCCTTGATTTTTGGGATGTGTCTTTCTAGGGATTTCACCACAAAGCTAGGTGGATATTTGGCACTAGACTAGTCCCATTTGATATTGAAAACCAAGCATGGGGTAAATATGAATATTCTTTTAGAATATTTTCACCCTAAACATATAGCATACAATGTTGTCCTCTGTTTTGAAGCAACACATACTTAGTTTTCAAGGAAAGAGGGATATTGAATGGAAATTTTGGAAGATAAAGAAGACACAAGTGAGTGAACCCCTAAAGAAGAGGTTCTCCTTAACCAATTCATTGACTCTGACATGTTCGAAAATTTCCATGCCATGAGACTGGGTACATATGTGATATTTGATGATGACATGGTTCATTTGAAACTGATGAAAGATCAGGAAAGCTATGATGATCCAATGAATAATTGATTGTGGACCTTGCAAAGTCGGTTCTAGAGCAGGAATCCGATTGCTATCTCCGACAAGATTAGAGACCCTCAAGGCCTATCAATTCCATTTTTCATGCTCAAATAATGATGCAGAATATGAAGCATTAATCCACAGTCTATTTCTTGCTGAGTGGATGGGTACAAAGAGGTTGCAAGTGTTTGAAGATTCTGAGCTAATAGTAAGTCAAGTCCGAGGAAAAGCAATGACAAAAAATAAGAGGATGAAGGCCTACATATATAGGATATGGGATTTAATTGAAGGTTTTGAATCTTTCAATGTGCAAGTTATTCCCCGATCCTAGAATAGTATAGTAGATCAGATGAATTCTATTGGGTCTCATTCACATCATTGTCTGACCATCAATTCCCGACAACAATTAGAATTGGCAAGTGTTTGAGGATGAAACCTAGATAGCCACTTTTATACAAAATTCAGAAGGACCTTTCGACTATTCGGAACCAGAGGTTCAACCTTTTGAAAGGCAGGTCATTTAGTTAAAAGGAAATAAGCTCCCTTGGGGTTTTATTTCCCTTGAGAATATCTTTGACTGTGAAGATGTGAGGAATGGTAAGTAAAGGTTCATAATCGACAAAAAGGATTATGAAGAATTGGATGTCAGAAAGGGCAGAAAGTTGAAAGTTGGAAAAGATGTCCAATGGGAAGATAAAGAAAGGTTAAGGGATCTGTGTTCTAAGTACAACAAATTTATAGCATGGACCTATGATGATCTTAGAGGATATGATCTTGGTATAATCTAGCATACCATTGACTTGGCGGAAGGGTCAAAACCAGTTTAACAAAAGTAGAGGCCTATTAATCCATAGGTCGAAGCACTTATGGTAAAAGAGCTCACTAAGCTAATTGATTCCTGGATCATTTACCCGATTAAACACTCAACTTGGGTGTCTAATCTGGTACTGGTTTGAAATAAAAATGGTGATATCCAACTTTCTATCAATTTTTGAGACCTGAATAAGGCCTTCCTAAAATATCATTATCCTTTGCCATCCATGGAGTAGATTTTGCAAACAGGAGCTAGGTCGGAGATGTTCTCACTGCTTAATGATTTCTCAAGATACAATCAGGTATACGTCAAGGAAGGTGACCAACATAAAATGACATTTACCACCAAGTGGGGAACATTCGCATATGCAAAAATTCCCTTCAAACTCTTAAATGAAGGTGCAACTTTTCAACAGACCATGGATATTGCTTTCGCAAGATTGGTTAATTCAATCATTTTGATTTATCTGGATGACCTAATAGTCTTTTCAAAGTTGAGGTTGGTCATTTTGATCACCTAGAGCAAGTTTTCTAGAGATGCCAAAAGTTCGGGATTTCTTTAAATCCCAAAAAAATGATTTTTCGAAGTACCTCAAGGTAAGCTACTTGGTTTTGTAGTATCCAAGGAGGGAATTGCAATATATTCCGAAAGAGTCAAATCTATAATGGATTTTCCCTTACCAGTAAATCAAAAGGGACTACAATCCTTCTTAGGAAAGATCAACTTTGTTAGCCGGTTTATTTTAGACTTTGCAGGCATCACAAGGCCCGTCACGTTGATGCTCAAAAATAATTTGATGTTAAAATGGACTCTTGAAGGAAAGGAAGCTTTCAAGCAAATAAAGAAGGCTATCTCTGTGCATTGCTCTGGTACTAGCCAATCCATATTTTTCTAAAGATTTCTTTTTATATGTATACAATGGTCAACATAGCATAGATTTTGTGCTTACTCAAAGGGATGACAAGGAT
Source organism: Sequoiadendron giganteum (assembly GCA_007115665.2). NCBI lineage: Eukaryota > Viridiplantae > Streptophyta > Pinopsida > Cupressales > Cupressaceae > Sequoiadendron > Sequoiadendron giganteum. Next base: position 367,779,690 of record CM021101.1, on the reverse strand, counting down.
AATGGGGAGTATTCGATTGCTTTTCATTAAAGAACCCCTCAAAGGTTACAAAACCAAATATAACTTCGTAGAAAATCAAGCTTTTTCCATTGTCAAAAGCCTTAAGAACTTCCAACACATAGTATCAACCAATAAGATCACCATTTTGGTTTCCCACTCAAGTGTAAGGGAATACATTATTAAAGGAGAGATAACTGAAAAGAGAGCCAACTAGATCACCAAGAGCCTAGAGTACAATGTGGATATCAAGTCGACTAAGATGGTGTGGGGAAGAGGCCTATGTGAATATCTTGAACAAGAGTTGGGTGCCGAATCTGACAGGGAGATTGATCAAGTCTTTTCAAATCACTTCAAATCTGATGAATCCTAGGTGATGGATCAAACACTATACATGCAGAAAGGACACTACCCGATGACTCTCCCATTCCATAAATGAAGATAGTATGAAATGCAAGGCACTATGTATGTATTGGTTGAAGGAATTTTATTTAAAATAAACTATGAGAGAGTATTGCTCCAATTTTTAGACAAATTCCAACCATAAAGGGTTCTATCATAATTCCATAACACTCTTGAGGGTGGACATTTTTTCGCTAAAACCACCACTTTGAAGATCATGCAAGTGAGATACTATTGGCCCTCAATTTTTTCTGAAGCATACCATTTGGTGTAGAAGTGCACTCAGTGCCAATTCTTTGTTGGTAAAAGACAAAATTCCACTTTTCCTTTAAGTCCCATTATAACTGAAGAGCCTTTTGGTCAATGGGGATTAGAATTTTTCGGAATGATAAACCATATCTCTAGTGCTAGCCATAAGTGGATCCTCATAGCGACTGATTACTTCACAAGATGGAGGAGGGCTATCGCCCTAAAAGGTGCTACAAAAGGCGAGATCATCCGCTTTCTAGAAGGGCTAGTGACTAGGTTTGGTTCCCCAAAGACTATCATATCTGACAATGCTCAAGCCTTTGTAGGTTGAAAGGTGTCAGATTTTTCTATTAGGAATGAGATATATCTAAAGACCTCTTCAAAATACTACCCACAAGGGAATGGGTTAGCAGAGTTGACAAAAAAAAATCTAATTAGGTTAATCAAGTGTATTGGGTCTAAATGACAAAGGGAATGGCACGAATAACTACGGGCTACTTTGTGGGCAGACTGAATCACATCGAAGAAGATCCTGAAGACATCTCCCTACGAATTAGTATATGGGAAAGGAGTAGTCTTACCTATTTCTATAGAACTCCCCGCCTTATAATTGATGAAAGCCCTAGAAATAGAGGAAAGCGGTAGAATGGAGGTATAGATAGCCGAACTCCTCAAACTAGAGGAAAATAGAGAAAATTAGTTTGGAGCCATGATTTTCCACCAGAAGACAGTCAAGTGATGGTTTGACAAAAATACATCTGACCCAAATTTCTAGGAGGGAAGCCTAGTGCTAAAATATGACGTTCAACGCACTACCAAACTAGGGTAGCACAACAAATTTGAAGCACTGTGGAAGGGTCCCTTCTAAATCAGTGTGTGTAAGGAGAAGAATGCATATGAGTTGGAAGATATGGAAGGAAATTCTTTAGAGATATCAGTAAACGGTATTTATTTGAAACTGTTCCATTAAAGTATGACATTCCTTAAAAAAATTCATAGATATGTACCATATGTAAAAAAATTGTAAATAGCTTTTTAGTTTTAGAATAGGGAATAAAGCGAAGAACAGAAGAAGAATGAAAATATGCATTATATATATTGTATTTTCTATGAATTTACAGTATGGGGTAGCCCGAGACTCGATTTTTTTAACAAAAAAGCTCTCTCGAGCAAAACCCAGAAAGGGTCTTTGAGCAAAAGTACAAAAAAGAAAAATGGAGGCATTTTTACAAACAAACAAAAGATAGGCCTCCAACCATCATTACAGGGGCTTGTTGCTCATAATCATTTTTTCTACTTCTTCTTCTTCTTCGTAAATAGGAAAGCAGGGAACACAACACACAACACATGGCACACGAACCTCGACCTCAGTCTCCACGACCGAAGACAACAAGCTTAAAGTGATTTTTTAAGTCGTACCCAAGAGCTTCATCAACTCCATACTCATGAAGGAGATAGGTGGCGGCGGGGAGAGACAAAGCATGGTGGCTTTCCAGGTCCATGGTACATAAGTCACTTAGAAAAGGAAGCCAAGGCACATCCATGCCACGATCAATGAACCGTCGAAGGTCCATCACGCTGGGAATGCCGACATCGGGGATGGTGACTTGCACAATTTCACCGATCCCTTATAGCAAAGACACGTCGAACATGCGATGACACAACTCCACTATCTTGGTTGCAATGACATTTAGGTCTAGTAGGGAGGCCATGAAGCGAGACATGACTTTGTAGTTTCTTCTCATCTGGTTTTTGTCTTCACTGAAGTCCATACCAATGACCCATCAAAAGGAAATTACCCCCATCTGGTTGCACATCTTTTCAGGCGTTTAATTTTGTTAGTCGTAACCTCCCCAATGAAGGCATATTGTGGCCTTTGTGGGAGAAGGCATATAGGAGTACCAAGGTTGGCATACATGGTTAGAGCATTAGAGAAAAAGACAATATGCAGATAGATAAGAAGTTGTCTAAACTCCAAAGTCTTACTTTTTGAATGAATATAACCTTGAGGTGGCATAACTATTTATAGAAAAGAGGTGTCGATGAACTCAAATAGTGGAAATTTTATTTTTGGTCGGACGACAATGGGAAACATCAAAGTGGTTGGTGAACAGAGAATAAATCACATGAAAAATTTGACATGAGGTCTCAAAATTAAGTTTTGGGCATTGGGAGTAAATGCTTGCATAAGCTGATCGATGACATGTGTCCTTGGCCATTATCAGCATTAGCTAGCTCATGTAAGGGAAAGGACGTAGATTAATGTGCTAATATCTAACAAATTAATGAGTGTGTCTTTTCATCAAAGGTACTTCGTATCACTAAGAGAAGATTGATATAATTAAGGACACTCTCCCAAGACAACGAGCTTATTTGTGAAAAGAGTCGGTGAAAGGAATGTACTAAATCCATTCTTGTAGAGTTTTGGCATTCCTAAGGGATATGGATCTCCCACCCACACATATCTCCTCATTGGCAACATTTAATGGACCAACAGTAACAACAGCCTTAACTACATGTACTTCTCGGGGAAATTAATTACACCAAAAGGTATATTTTTTTCCAAAGAAAGTGGTTGTTTCAGTAAGAGCTCTCTGCAACTTTCAAAGAAGCCATGGCAGAACCATCAACAACTGGAAGAAGATCAGAATCTACACCGAAGAGGCTCGTTTTCACCAATATCTTTGGGCGAAGATCATTTATCAATGCCTAGTCCCTGAGGATCGACCATTCGAATTTTGTAAGAAAGTGCAAGTGGATAAAAGTGTTAAAAGAGAAGTGGTGTGAGATGTTGCCAATAATGTTTTTGACCAAAGGTTGGAAAAGAACCCTAAAAATCTTAGAGGAGCATTCCAGAGAATCAATGATACTGGTACCTTTGAGGGTTTCACTTCCCAGCTCTGGTATTGAGGTTTTCCACAATTCATGTTACCTATCGTACATCCATGCCTAGAGCTAGTGGACGCATGTGCCAAAATATTTAATGAAGAAACTGAAACCATAACATGCAACAAGATCAGGGTCATGATTTCTGCTCCAGCTATACGAGAGATGTTGTGCATCCCTCCCAACCAACCTATTCAACCATTTATTGAAGAAGATATGGAGATCTACTGGGAGGAATCAAATGAAAGAGAGGGTTTCTATTGTCATGAGATAGAGGAAAGGCTGATTAGAGGCCATTTTTTTTCCCCTGGTGTTCAAAAACTTCCCAAAAAATACACGAGATCTTTTCTCTATGTTATCTTGGGTTTTCGGCCTGGATGATGATGAAGAGGTCCATCCTTTCCAGATGGCTTTGGCTTTGATACTCAAGCAGGAGTGGGATAAAATATATTTTTATTTTTATGATTTGATAGCTACAAACATGTTGCTCCAACTGAAGAATTACCAAGTTGAATCTAAATTTAGGCATTCTTCTTTCTTGGTCCATTTAATCCTGCATCAAAACTTTATGTTTTTGGAGAGAAATTTGCCTATCTCTAGGATAGATGAAGAGGGATTAATTCAACCAACTTCTGTATAGACCTATGTCCTGTCAAGGACAAGTAGTTATTACTGGTTTGTACACTATTTTCTGAGACCAGTGTTGCAAGAGCTATTGACATGATCAATAAACCTTTTGTCCCCTGAGGTTGAAAAATAGATTAAAAATTCATCAACCCTAGTAGATTATTTCTTCAGGGAAGATTTTACATTCATCATATATCATGGTTTTGTTGGAGAACCTTTTTGACTCCCTAGATTTGTGATGGATCAGGTCTTCACATTGGAGGCATGCCGACAAAAAAATCTTTCTGACAATGTGTATGTCAGAGGAAGGAACAAAACAAAGTTGTATTTGCTTCCTCTTTGCATTGCAAATAACAAGGTAGTGCTAGAGAAGCATAAAGCACAAAAGGAACTGACCAATTTGTTGGCAGATTTGGGCTTAGTCCTTATATGCGACAAATGGGACTACAATCCGTCAAAGTATCTTCCCTTGAAGCACGAAGTGCGGGAATATATGGAATCTAAGAGGAACCTGACTCAAGAGAAGTCAAAATTGTATGTTGAACTAGCCCTTCTACCAATGAAAATGCCAAAGTGGTTGAGTTTCTATACACCATAGGCAAGATATTAGAGGGAGATTCTGAAAAAAAAAACATTAAAAAATTAGATGAAATGGAAAGGATGGTTAGAATATAAGATGGCAGACTTGTGGAGGTTCTGACAAGAAATAGGAGGTACTCATAAGTTGCTTGGATAATTTCAGATGTATGACAAATAGTTCGAGGATATTTATGGAAAAGAAGCTGATTTTGACAATAGCAACCTAGATTCCAGTCATGAGGTGACGGAGGAGCGACTGGCACGTCATACTTCCCAACCACAAGAGTCTAATAGAGGGAAAATCTCTAAGAAAAAGGACTCACTGGCTGCATCTTCTACCAATGTACGAAGCAAAGGGAAGAGAACTTGATGGTCCCCAAGCTAATCAACCTCAAAAAAGAAGGTCAAGCTTCAATGAGATCATCCGCTAAGGGGTCGAGACGCTCCAGTTTGGGTCGAACGAAGTTACAGTGAGTCCAAGAAAAGGACACACCTGATGCAACTATTGGAAATGAAGAGGAAGCAGAGTCTTCTCTCAAGAATGTCCAGATGGTCATGGTTCAAGTAATTCTTTCCCCCCCTCTTCTTCCTATTTTTGTATCTTTGGTCAATCCTTTTCCCTCACCTGTTGAAAAGAATCCTCTGCATACTAGCCCTGATTTATTAGTTCTGGATGAGCCCCCTACCATTTTTAATTTACCCAGTGATGTACCCCCATGTGTTGAGCAAGCAACATCCTATTTGGCTGCTATTGATTCCTTAATCGCCCTATCTAGGGCCTCATTGAAAAGGTTGAATCACCCATGTTACCAGTTACCATAGTCCCATTTGCATTCAAACATATATCACTTGTTCCAATTATTGCTCTTTTTACCCCAACTGGTACTTTTAGTACCCAATCTCAATTTGGCATCCTATCATTCTCAATGATTAGCATCCCATTTACGTCCCCACATGCCCATACATCTGAAGTATCCCCTTATATCACTCTTTTTAGCTTGCGCCCTGGTGCTTCTATGGTGGCACAAAGCATTAATTCCCCACAGACTCTCCAGAAGCATTTCGATGCGATTAAGATGGCCTGAAAAAATAGAAAGTAGAAAAGAAGAGAGAAGAGAGAAGAATGTTGAGCTACTAGTTGCTAAGAAGATGCAAACATGTTTTAATGAAGAATGAAATTCTCTGTGGATTACCACCCTGAAGCCTCTTGCAACCCGACTTGAAGGACAGATGTAGATGGAGGACTATGATATTAGAGTAGTGGGTTTGGATTTGAATGAGTTTCATTTGTGTGACAAGGTAGATCTGGCCAAGACCACTCAGAAGGTAGTATACACAGATTATGAGCGGCTAGATCGAAAGTTGAGAAAGCATGAGGGTGAGTTGGCAAATGTCAAGTAAACAGTGAGCCAATTATAGTAAAAAATCAGAGCCCAAAATGATGAAATGACTTGCATATTGCAGGTGCAAGATGAGGAAGTGGAAGCAACCTAATCTCTTGCAGTGCTTCAAGATGAGTAGATCCAGTTCTACATTGAAATAAATAGGCTAAAAGATGAACTTGCAGTTGAGTGCCAATCTAGTGCAAAATACCAGTGTATTTGAGAAAGCATAAGAAAGGAGTTCGATAGTACCCAAACTCAGGCTTCTGATGATCTACGGAAGGCCCGAGAGGAGACCGAGAAGATGAAAAGTGATAAACAAGGAGTTGAAGCTTCCTTGCACGCTCATAATCAAGAGGCCAAAAATTTAGTTTAGGAGCTAGCAGAAGCCCTTGAGAGAAGGGATCAACTAGAGCAAAGATTGAAGAAAAAATATGCTCAACTAAAAGAAGAGTTAGTAGCTGCACAAAGGTCTGTGACCCTTCCTGTAAAAAGAAGGTTGGTATCCACCTATTGGGAGTGAATCATTATTGTGCTCACCATTCTAAAACTAGTCTTACAATTCCTGAGGGATGCCCGAGAAATAAATGAAAAGGTTGGCCCATTGGCCAACCAAACTCTTCAAGAGTACACTCCTCAAGTGGCTGAGTCAAAAATTTTTATCTCCAAGCTTTGTGTAGCTATAGATGAAGCCCTGAGAGGTGCAGGTATTATAGATCAAAGGGATGCCTCTAGTAAGGCAAGCAAATTCTCTCACTGTCATAAGGTAGTGGCTAGGACCAAGAACAACCATGCGGTTTTAAACAAGAGGTTCGATGAAATCAAGAAGGATTTTAGAATCTTATACAACTTTGGGTTACCTCCCTTCCTTTCAGCAAATGGAGATATATTATCAGTTGAGAAAATGATAGAAGAGGTAAGAAACAAGGTTCGAACTTCTGTAGAAATTCCAAGGCCGAGTTCAACACCAATAGAAGATGACATTGAGAATGAAGTTCTTCAGCTTTCTTGTATTTACTATCATCTGGGATTTGTTATAGCGAGATGGGGATTTTTTCTTTGAAATAAGTCTTTAAGTTGGACCAGGTGCATAAAGCCTTCTATAGCCTTGCTTGACCAACTGACGCAGACTAGGAGATGTTGCATTTTTCCTTTCTCAAACTCCAAGAATGACCAAAGTTCTACATTCGTGACTTCGCAAGAGAACCCCCCTATGAGTCACTAGAACTATGAAACAAAAATTTTCCTTAGTCTATTTTTGGTTTTTGGATTTATTTTTGTCTTCAGGATCATTCGCGCACGAAAATGTTATATTTTTGACAAATGCACAATACACTACATGGTGGTTGTGCACACTTTGTTATTCTCTTTCTTTTCAGCTGGGTGTTAGGCCACGTGTTGGCTTGGTGGATGATTTTTTGAATCCGCTTTTCATGAATATGAAATTATCCCTCTGTGTGACACATCATCTCTTCATGCTAGAGGAGTTGTATCTTGGGAGTCTTCATTCAGAGACCATTGGAATGAATTTTTCCTTGTTCCAATGAAGGGACGTGAGTTTGTGCTGCCAAAGCCACTTGATTGATCGACAAGACCTTTTCTAGACTATATTTCTAGGATCATAGAAATTACAAGGGATAATCCTGTTGAAATATCTAAGCGATATAAATGTGCTAGTTGAAAGTTGATGAGCAGGATTCCAACAACCCAATAGAAAGATCTAGGATCATATTTCCAAGCTATCAGGTGTGGATGTCTGGAAATCATTAATTCTAGATGACGTCAATATTTCTCTCTCCTTGGTGGCTATATATTGATAATGACAACAAGATGAAAGGGTTCCTAAAGTTTTCCTATTGGAAAATTTTTCCTTAGCTTTCATAGTTAGTAGAAATATATTTTTTTAAAGTTTTCAGAACACTTCTTCACTCTGGCATGTTATGTCTTTTTATATAATCAAACTATTGTCGGATTGGAATCTGATCTTTGTTTTAAATTTCAATTATATTTGAAGTACGAGCTATTTTGAAGAAATACTTAAAATTGTGCATGATATGGTCTTTGTCAATATTTCTTTCTTTATATCTTCATCTAGAATAGAACACCGTGTCTTGCTGAATCTGAATAGTTTGATTATCAGATTTCTATGTTGTTTGTGTATATGATTAAGCTTTAATTTGTAGAGACTAGACTATGTCATTGGAATTCTCCATTTTATTTGTAGTTTTATTGTTTCTTCATGATATGTTATATTAAGAGGAAGGTTTTATGTTGCTTTTTGAATGTTTTCTATTAATTATTGAGCTTCTATGTTTGAGTCGAATCTTAGTACACACTTCCTGCTAGTTGATTGAATGACTGCATTTGTGCTTGTATTGATCCTTTTTTTTTCATTCTCTTCCCAACAATGAAGGGATGTGGTGGTTTGTGTCTATCATATCACTCATAGAAGGAATTTTTTATAAATCGTTGTAAGAACGTTGCCATATCTCCATTTTTAATGTTTTTCTATTTGCATTTCTTTCTACTCTTTTCCCAAACTCATAGAAGAGTCAATTTTTTATAAAAATCCTAGAGGTATTTAGTGAGGCGCATATTATTCCTCACTCGCTGAATTTCCCATAAGACTACCGGAGAGGAACAATCCTTTATGTCAACAATATTCATATCATTGATTACATTGCATTGCACATATTTCAAACTCAAAGAATTACTTCACATTGCATAACTAATAACTAGATGTTGATAGATTACGAAATTTCAATTATAATATAGTTTTTATGAAATTCAACATATTTGTACCAATTATATAATTACTTCACATTTCATAACTAATAACTAGGAGCAGCTGCCAATTGCATTTGCTTGTCATGGCATTCCATGAGACCACATTTCTTTGAGGCATTTTTTCAAACAACTCACTGCCTCAAGTATATGCTACCATAGTTTCATACATGTCTACCAAATAATTTTATCAAACAACTCACTTCCTTGCTTCTATGGCTAAAAGCATAAAACATGTAATTTTGAGCAAACTATCGATGCTTTGAAAAAATCTATCCATTTAATGGTGAAAGATAGGGTTTACCACCATGAATGAACATGATGATAAACCACTAATCTTTCTCCTATTAAAACACTCAATTATGAGAGCAAAAATATGCAAATAACAATAAAAAATGATACATAACTATTATAGCAACTATAAGGGGAGTTTTTAGAGCTCAAATAGGTGTGTACCTTGCTGCAAGAAGCCTATTTTTAGGTCACAAATGACTCATTCGCCTTTAGTGGCCAATGGGTCCCTATTAGGGTTTTCAAAACTAAGATCTTGGTTTTTTTCCTTGATGTCTACACTCTCACATTCATGGTTTTCAGCTTATGAAAAACTTGTACTTAATTTTGTAGCTTCAATTCTTCATTCTTGCACTTTAAAGGTCAACTTTGCAACTTCACAACTTTGACAATTTTTCTCTAAACTTGCTCTCCAGTTGATCTTCAACCTATAAATTTACAAACACAAATTCAAGGAGAGAACAATTTTTTTATTGTTAGTGAATAGGGGTTTGCCTAAGTCAAACCCCTTATCGGTAATTAAACCAATTGATAAAATAAGGAAATAGAGGCATGAAACATGAAATGATGCAATGTAGATACCTTGGATGTTGTCTTGTAATAAAAATCTACAATATAACATGTAGTGGCCATGAAGAATGTAGATCTTGATCTTTAATAGATGTGAACAATGCTTGCAAGTAGATCCTCAACGCTACACTCACAATCTTAGCTCAATAACATGCATGGATACACTAAACCCTTGACATGATGGAATCACCTTGAATTGCTGCAATAAACCTTGATAATCTGCATTGACATACCTTTGAAAATGATCTTGAAGTGCTCTACAATTCTCTTGTAAAGTATTAGGATGTCTCATAAAATTGATAGGTGAAAACAATGTGAATTAACCCCTTATTTATAATAAATTGGGAGATTAACCTCGAGATTCAAAAAATTCAAGTCAACACCGGATCTAGAGATAAACATTATTAAATTCCTGCCACAATTAAATTCAAAAAGGGGTTCCTTATTAAGAGAGGACCCATTCGCCACCTAGGGCGAATGGGTCTTGGCTCAATTTTCCAGGACCTAACCCTGGGGGATGGAAAGATCACTAAAAACCCATTTAGAATCAAATTATAAAGGGGGTCCTATAAAGGAAGGACCCAATCTCCACCTAGGGCGAATGGGTCCTACCACCAATTTATAGGACCTTGATTTTTCCCAATTAAAGGTTATGTAATTTAAATTATGGGTGTTCGGATAGATCTTCGAGAGGTGTCACAAATAAGGCTTAAATTTGAATTAAAAGGGTTAATTAACTTCAATTAACCAAAAATAATTAAAAGGAGCCTAGATAAGTGTGAAAGGTGTGTTACATCACTTTCCAACACCATAAATAGGGTACACATTAGGTACATTTCATTAAAAGGTTCACATTAGGCTTAATTAATTGGATAAACCTTAAAAAAGTGTGAAAGTGTGTTACAACACTTTTGAAAGGGACAAATTAAGGTACATGTTTTAATTAAATAAGGGCCCTGAAATGATGTGAATGTGTACAACACATTACAACACTATTGCAAGACACCATTAATTCAAATTTATGTCAATTATCCAAATTAAGTGTGAAAAAAGGATTACTTTTTTTGACACTACATTTTTCCCCTACTTTCATGAGAGGATGACCCCATGTCAAACTCACACTAAAGTAGACATACAAGACACTTAATTATGCAGAAATAACAAACATACATAACCATACCCTATCAAAGGACAATAAAGAAAAAATAAAAGGATAAAGCACAACCGTCCAACATGATGTGGAACGAGGTTGTTTGTCCAAGAAAAATGATCAAGCTTCAATGGTCCAATGCGATGTGGAATACATCTAGGTTGTTTGTCAGTAAAATATGCTGCTCACTCTGGGGTAGTGGAACCTCAGTATGTGTACTAGGTGAGTTGTCCCAATGAAGTGGAAAATGAGAGAATCATATTAGCCTCTCATAACATACCGAAGTTATCCTCCTGACAACTTCGATAAGGCACCATAATGTAATGCTCCTATAAATTCTTTTGTTATGTCATGTGAAATTTTGTGAAAGGGGATTTTGCTTTGTTCATGTAAAGGTCTTCTTCTTAGGGATAATTGTGCCTAATGTATCCAAGAGAAGACAAGTCAAGGTGTCAGATCGTAACTCATGGGATGCCTTGTTTGCATCATGCCATGATGGTAGATTGTACACTCTTGGATGACATAAAACCTAGTGACACCACCAAGAAGAGGACACATCACAAGAAAAAAGAAAAATCACGCCATGATTTTTTTTGAAAGATGTCATCGATGTATGCCCCCACATTAAAGCAATTGCTACACCATCACTGCGAGAAATTTCTTTAAAGTAGCCAAAAAGGTTTTTCCTAAGACATGATAGCTTTCCTTAGAAAACCCTATGCCAAGTCATTTGTTTCTGAGATAAGCTACATCATGAAATAAGAAAGAAGGGTTGCCCCAATAAATACATAAGGGATCTATGGATTTGGTGTTAGCATATTTTTGCTACAATATTGTCATAGAGCATGGAACTATCATCATTCCCCAAATACTCATAGAACTAGAAGAGTGACAAAAAGAGAGAAAATACAAATTAAAAGCCTTTTGGGTCAACATAGAAGAGATGTGAATGTCTCGATGTCCTGTGTCATCCCCAAAAGGAAAAAACAAGAAAAATGAAAAAGATAAAGAAAAAGCTTTTGGGTCAATATGGAAGAGACATAAATGTCTTGACACCTTGCATCATCCGCAAAAGGAAAATACAAGAAAAAATAAAAGGATTATGACATATAGAAGAATGAAAGATACATATAAAGGAATGCACAAAAAGAGAGAGAGAGATACATCAAAAATAAAAACACAAGGATCACATTATGCACATGCAATCACACAAATAAACAATAAAATATAAAAGACTAGTAAGACGTGAATGCAAGTCAACCTAAAGTAGGTTGTCTACATCCTAATCTCGTCAGTATAAAAGGAAGAAACACAACTAGCCAAAGGGACAAGAGAAAGTAATGAACTAGGGGTCGCACTAGGTTCAACACTCTTTTTAAGAGATTTTTCATTTAAGGTCATAGAAAAAGAAAACAATGTATTCAACTCATCATGAAATTGTTCATAAATTTTTTCTATGTCAATATCATCATCTAGATTTATCACAAGATTTTGAATAACAATGTCAATGCAATGTTCTTGTTTATGTTGTGGTAAAGGTATAGGATCATCATTATTTGCTTCAAGTAAGTTTGGATTTTTATTTTCTATGTTGTTCTTGTCTTCTTGAGTTTGTAATTTACGGGTAATAGCACATCACCTATGCCTATGCTCTCTAGCACTTCGATTCCTTTTCAAGATATTGCCAATTTTTGTTTGTGTAAGAGAGGGTTTGTCAATCATAAGTTCTTTCTCTTTAGAGGAATAAAAGAAACAACAGTAGGTTGTTCAACCACTTTCTCTTTAGCTTTATAAACTTGTTTGAATCTAGGAGGGACAACGAGATTGTTTGTGTTATGTCGTGGTATCTTGTAGGAAAATGTAGGAATTTTTTCTATAGGTTGTTGTTGTATGTTTGGAAGGGCTTTTGGTTTAATCATTGTTTTGTCAATGATAGGTGTTTCATTTATAGGATGAGGCATGTTTCAAAGGGATAATTCCACTATTTTCTTTGCCTTTAACTTTTGATATGATTTGAAAAAGAAATCCTCACAAGGCATGATAGGTTCCATAGGCACGGGCCAAAAGAAATCTAATGAAAATTTTCCTTGGACTGGCGCATGATTAAATCCACTATGATGCATAATAAAGATATCATTTCCAAATGGAAACTTTAGACATTTATGCACAACCGAAGGGATGACATTCATGGAGAGAAGCCATGGATGACCCAACTTCACACAAAATTGGTTTGATTGTAGAATGATGGAAAATGAGACAATTAATGTTTTCGGTCCCACTTTTAAAGGGAGATCTATTGAGCCTATTGTAGGGAAAGAAAACCCATTATGCATCTTGATCGATGCTTTCGGTTTGTTATATGTATCTTGATATAGTTAATGTACATATAATAATTCTTCTATGATCATATTATCTCCACAAATGGGATCAATCAATATCCCATTACCAGGCTTGTTATTGATACGACTAGCTACGCAAAGAGGACCATTAGGTGCATACTTAGGTATGTCATTTTGTGAGAAAGGAATGTCAAGACGAATTTTAGTTGATCCCTTACAAGGTCTAGCTTCGATAAATACTATAACTTTCTCTATGGGATGTGGAATTCCATGTGATCATTATCCATCTTAACATTGTTCTTAGTTTCAGTAGGAGGATCGACTGTGGCATGTATGTTATTATTGTCTTGTTTGTTCAAGTACTCATGAAAGAAGAAACTAAGGCTATAGATGATTTTTGTTTCATTTTTAGTTTGAATAACTTTTCTTAGATTTTGTATAATGGTAACCATATTAATGTCTATGCATTCACTAAGAATATGGAATTGTTAGTCTTCTAGTTGTTCATCTAGCTTGTCAATAACATCATGGACATTGATTGTAGGAAGTGAAGTTATTGGAAATGAGGTAGGCAAGCTATGAGATATGGAGGGTTGATTCTCAACACTATCAGAAAGAGAGTCGGATAACCCAAGATCCATGGCGAGTGAGATATCACAGGATGACATGAGCCTCAAACTACATATTATAATAGTATTATGAATAGGACACCAAGTTGTAAAGCTCATACAATTTATACAAACTTAGTTTGTGAACCCTAAAATGATAAAGAGACAATGCAACAACCTAGAATGAAATGCAATTTTCAGATTCTAAACATTGCAATTGACTGATTACAAAATGCAATAAACTAAAAATTAAATGTTTAAATGCAATTTTGAATTTTTAACAATGCACTAAAATGAAGCAATTTAAGCTAAATACAATGATTTTGATGAAACAAAAAATCAGGAAACTGAAACAAGAAAGTAACAGCACCAAACAAAATACTAAAACTGAGATTTTAATGTCCAAAAAATGTTGATCTGTAGCTAACAAGGACTCATTCGCCAATAATTGTGGATTTCAAAGTGTTTTTTAATGCTTTTTCAAATGTTAGAAGATGCAGGTTTGACATGTCCAAGGACTTATTTTGTAATAAAGGTGAATGGGTCTTGGTTAGGTATTTTTAAACTATTTTTTTTAATGATTGGCAAGGTTTTAGTAATGTCTTTCAGTTACAAGTCTGAGGCAGTGAATTTTAGTTTTAGTTTTTTTAGAAATTCAATGAAAAATTAATGCAAAGACCTAATTTAAAATATAATTAGGTTTTAATTTTCAAATGAAAATAAATGAGATCTAAATGAGATGCATAATGACTGATTTGTTTTTGTATTTTTTAGATTTAAAGAGATGCCAAGCAATGAAACTTTAAACCTTAAATGAGATGCAATTTTGAATGCAATGCAAGAAACCCTAAACAAGATCTAATTTAATGCAAATGAGATGCAAATGAATGCAAGATCTAATCTAGGATGCAATGAAAGACTTCAAAATCATAAAATTACAATATTCAAGGAGTCGAGCTCACCAAAATGTTTAATATAGAGAAAAGGGAGAAGACAATGAAGTCTAACCCCCTTTAGTCTAGTTAGGGTTTCATTCAAAATATGAGATCCAAGAATCTTGAGATAACTATCAACCCAAGAGGTGAATTAAGTCAATAGTAAGGGATCTTTCACTCTTTCCTTTATGGAAGGACGAGGTGGTGAGATAAATCCCAACTTATGGAGAATGAATTCAAATAATATGCATGCCCTAATTCTATGTCTAAAACATGTAATGCCTAAATCTAATACAAAACAAAATGAATCTGTAACTTTTCTGGCAGAACAAGAAGGAGATAATACTATGCAGTTGGACAAATCTGACTTTGCTGAATTGTTGATGATGGCACTCTCAAATTTTGCAACTTTTGAGTGCCCATTTAAAACAAAACGCCTCTGCACTTTAAAAAATGCACCTAACAATTCTTCCTGGCTAACCCACTTTGGAGGCATGTAATTTGAAGCTTGTTGATTTTCATACAAAACCCATTTGCTGCCATATTCAATTGACATATGTGAACATGCATGTCAATTTTCAGCTTCCCACTATACATTTTGACAAGATTTTGAAAAGAGAAGCTAGAGGGTTTTGACACTATTTTGCTGTTTGCAAACTTTCAATTTTGCAAAGTAGTCTCCTGTTTGAGTTGCATTTTGCAACCAATTAATCATCATGCCCCAATGATTGTTGCTCTACATTATCCATACCAATATGAACTCGTATGTTAGGTTTCAAAGTTTTACGAGTTGATTTGCTATTTTTAACAGATCAAAACCAAATGCAATTTTATTTAGTTTTGTATATGTATTTCCTGAAAGCTTTCTGAGAAGTCAACTTCGACCGTCAATATCTTTTGATGGGTGATGATTCAAGAAAATTCATTTTGCACACATGCTCAATATACCTAAATGATCTATTGTGTATAATGGAAGCCTCCCAAGAGTTGATTTGCTAATTTTTTTTAAAATGACAATTTAGTGGGTTTTAATTTGTTTTGAACAGGTTGTTGTTGTAGAAAGTCTGAGTAGACAACTTTGTTGATTAATATATTTCACCTTGTGACTCTTTTTTCCAAGTTGTATTTTGCACCCCAATTTTGGGTCAAATTTTTACACGTCTGTTCAGTTTCGCACCTCTAGGATAAGTTCTGATGGGTTATTTAATTGCTTCTGATCGCGACAGGGCCAAAAATGGTGTTCCAAAAAGTTTCAAATTTTTTAGTTCTAATGACAACCCATTTCTTTTTTTGGTCTAAAACCTCTACATCTCTATTTTCATAAAAATAGGAGGTCATATGATACATTATTTTAATGTATTTTTGACGCAGCTAACACGTCCTGAGGGCCAGTTCACAAAGGAGGTACCTAAATTTTAATGACTGAGAAAAATTAGAGGAAATGGGTTTTCTCTAAATAATTGATTATGCCTTGGCGAAAAAATTTCATGGCTTCAGGTGCTCCGGTTTGTTCGCAGTGAAATTTCTCCTTTGGCTTGCAAGCGAAATTATTTTTTTGCCTAGTTCTAATGTTTTACATTTAAAACATTTCAAAATGATTTTAGGGCATAAATATTTTTAACATTTGAATGGGAGGAAAAAGAAATTTTAATTCTTTCATCCCATTGGTTGGACGCTCTCAATTTTTTTTTTTGAAAAGCTTCAAAGTTCACACTCATGGCGGCTTCTCTCTAAAAAATGAAAATCCCCAACCAACAAATGCAAGCACATTGTTATATGGAGGTGCTAGTGTATATATCACAATGAACTGTAAGAGGTCTAAGAAACTTTTAAGTGAATGCAATTAGCCACCATGGCAACTGAATGGAGGAAGCACATCTCAAATATGCTCGATATGTGAATTGTTTGATTTCAAAAAAATCTCTATAAAAGAAGCTTTGTGGAATATCACTACAGTCAAAACACAAAATGAATATGTTAAAAGGAAGACTTTGAAACTCTCAGGAAAATGAAGAAGGTCGACCAACATCTACGGCAAAATTTTGCAGAGAATAGGCTCACGAGAAATGCAAAAGCATGAGGCAGCCACCGTGCGCCATGAGAGAACACCATAGAGGTTTTACCCAAGGATGATTTGCGCTGGCAATGAACCGCCATGATTCCCAAGTTGCAGAAGTGGATGAATATAAATTTGGGAAAAATGTGGAGAAATAGGAAAAAACAACATCAACGATGGAGATTAAGAGTTGAATGCAACAACATCATGTCCACACCCCACTGGCTCGTGGTATTGTGAGATGCTGACACATGGTGGGTATGGGCCCGAGTAAATGAAGGCACAAAATGAAGTTTTGTTTTCTCATTTAATTTTTGAAAAGCCTCTGATGAAACAGTAAAACATTTAAAATTAAAATGATACTCGCATAGGGAAGTGTTTCCCGAGAATGCAAGGTAAAAGTGGGCCGAGTAATAATATTTTTAAATGGAAAATCATCTAAAGAGTGAAATAAGGCAAGTATTTTAAATATGCATCAAGGAAAATCTTGCACACCTCGTGGGATGTTAGTGACGTGAGCAAAAGGGGTTGTGAGGTTGGTGAGATTTAGTCATATGAGGTGGGCCCTCAAAGAAAATAAAGAGGCCTGACAAATATTTGGAGATTCTCCAATGTTTTGAATAAATTTTTGGTGGGAGGCAATTAAGTGTTTTATTTTAAAATGATTTTAAAAGTGAAATATGATGAGATGGTGAAATATGGGTAAAGTTGTTGTTTACTTGGAGATTTGTTTTCACTTTTGAAAAATGGAATCAAATATTTATGGGCACATGTTTTAAATGAAACATTATGAGCACAAGAAAAGACTTTGGTGCCCAGTGAGGGAGGTGAATATTTTTATTATCTGAAGACAAGCTTCATATATGTGGGTAAATATTTTATTTGCCCAAATGAGATAAAAGTGAATTTATTATTCACTTTATAAAACAAATCATTTTATTTACTGGAGATGGATAATGCGAAAACATAGTGAAAATTAAATTGAAGGCTCCATTATAAAGTTGAATGCTTTATATTGGCTGGAAATTGTAAATATAAAATTGTAAATATAATGTATTGCTCTAGTGTTATAAATCAGTAGAAATGATGCTTTCACGAGAAGGTATTTTCAACACAGCTGGGTGAATGATGGAGATTCTCCACATGGACAATTTTTTTGTTGCAGATAGGCAGAATTGGAGGAAAAGTTTGTTGGATGAGAAAAGAGAGATGTTTTTCATTTTTGTAGGTTAACAGAGGATGAAGCTACCAGTTGTCAACTATGTATGCATTTTAGGGCTGCTCTTGTTTTCTTCTATTTTCTGTATCTTTTCTTCTTCTCTCATTTTGTAATGGTTTTGAGATTGGGGTTTGAAACTTTTTATGGGGCTGGTTAGATAGAGAATTGTAAATTTTGAGTTATTTCTTGAGTCTGTAAGCTGTAATTTTCTCATGTCATGACCAAATACAACCAGTTTATGCAAATAAAATCATGAAGGTGTTTGCACATTCATGAATATCTTCAGATTGTCTCCATACTTGTACACATTTAGTCATATGAATTCAATAATACAAAGTATCTTTGAGTTTGTCATCTCAAATTTCATGAGATTGTTTTGTCTATTCATTGTTTTATTTCAAAGAAATGGTTAAAATTCTTTGAGCAGGCGATTGTGATTTCAGGTGTGTAGATGGGATTTGATAAGGAGAATTTGATTGATAATAAGAGAGGGATTGTTGGTGCAAGACACTAATAGTTGATGCAAAGCATTAGCAATTTAAATCCACTGGTTGAATTCTATTTGTTGATGAATTCATTTTATGTGTCTGACTCCATGGCCCAAAATTGACACTGATCTATTATCTAGTTTTATACATCTCAGAAACATTTTATAAATGCAAAATCATTCTTAATCTTATTGTTTGGCTTGTTGTATGTCCTGCTTCCCAATGGTTGAGAGAGGGTTGAGTTACTGAGAATGTAGCCAAGTTTGAGGTTGTCAATGCTTCCCTTAGTGTATTTTCATTGGGAATTATCTGCTTTAAAAAACAATGTCGGTGTATGAGTGAATTAAGTTCTAGGCATTGTATAGGTTTACCCACCTTGGTCCTGCAGAGCCAAAAGTGTAGGAGATGTCAGTCTTTGACTGAATCTTTTCATTTGGCCACTAACTTTGAGAATCCTTAAACATAGAGGTTGGCTACCTCTTAGAGAGTTTCAAAGCTTAGCTGGAAAAATAAAACACCAACAGTTGATAGGGACTCATTCACATCAGGTTCAAAAAAATGTTCAATAGTGAAAGATAGGGTTTACCACCATGAGATGATAAATCACTAATACTTTCTCCTATTAAAACACTCAATTATGAGTGCCAAAAGATTGAAAAAAAAAAAAAAAATACCTAACTATTAGAGCTCAAATAGGTGTGTACCTTGCTGCAAGAAGCCTATTTTTAGGGCACAAAGGACTCATTCGCCTTTAGAGGTGAATGTGTCCCTATTAGGGTTTTCGAAACTAAGATATTTTTTTTTCCCTTTATTTCTACACTCTCACATTCATGATTGTCAGCTTACGAAAAACTTGTACTTAATTTTGTAGCTTTAATTCTTCATTCTTGCACTTTAAAGGTCAACTTTACAACTTCACAACTTTGAAAATTTTTCTCTAAACTTGCTCTCCACTTGATCTTCAACTTGTAAATTTACAAACACATATTCAAGGAGAGAAAAAATTGTTGATTGTTAGTGAATAGGGGTTTACCTAAGTCAAACCCCTTATCGGTAATTAAACCAATTGATGAAATAAACAAATTGAGGCATGAAACATGAAATGATGCAATGTAGATACCTTGGATGTTGTCTTGCAATAAAAATATAAAATCTAACATGTAGTGGCCATGAAGAATGTAGATCTTGATCTTGAATAGATGTGAACAATGCTTGCAAGTAGATTCTCAATGCTACACTCACAATCTTAGCTCAACAACATGCATGAATGCACTAAACCCTTGACATGATAGAATGACCTTGAATTGCTGAAATAAACCTTGATCATTTTCCTTGAAATTGATTTTAAAATGCTCTTGAATTTCTCTATAATTCTCTTGTAAAGTATTAGGATGTCTCAGAAAATTGCTAAATGAAAAAAATGTGAATTAACCCATTGTTTATACTAAATTAGGAGATTAAGCCTGAAATTCAAACAATTCAAGCCGAACCCAAATATGGAGATAAACATTATTAAATTTCCACCACAATGAAATTCAAAAAGGCGGTCCTTATTAAGGGAGGACCCATTTGTCACCTAGGACAAATGGGCCCTAGCTCAGTTTCCTAGGACCTAACCCTAAGGGATGGAAAGATCACTAAAAACCCATTTAGAATCAACTGATAAAGGGGGGTCCTATTGAGGGAGGACCCATTTTCCACCTAGGGAAAATGGGTCCTAGCATTAGTTTCTAAGACCTTGATTTTTCCCAATTAAATGTTATGTAATTCAAATTGTGGGTGTTGGGATAGATCTTTGGGATGTGTCACAAATAAGGCTTAAATTTGAATTAAAAGGGTAAATTAACTCCAATTAACCATAATTAATTGAAAGGACCCTAGATAAGTGTGAAAAATTGTTACAACACTTTACAACACCATAAATAGGGTACACATTAGGTACATTTCATTAAAAGGGGCCCATTAGGCTTAATTGATGGGATAAACCTTAGAAAAGTGTGAAAGTGTGTTACAACACTTTTGTAAAGGATAAATTAAGGTATGTTTTAATTAAATAAGAGAATTGAAATGATTTGAATGGTTAAAACACATTACAACACTATTCCAAGACACCATTAATTCAAATTTGTGTCAATTATCCAAATTAAGTGTGAAAAATGATTACTTTTTTTGACACTACACTATCAAAGCATAACAGTAAGAAACGGCATAGACAAGATAGTGATTTTTTTGAAAAAATGCCTCAAATAAATGTGGTCTCATGGTGATGGAGATCACCATGAGACCACATTTATTTGAGGCATTTTTCAAATAGTTCATTGCCTTGTCTATGCTACCATATTTTCCATACATGTCTACCAGATAATTTTATCAAATATTTCATTGTTTTGTTTCTATGGCTAAAAGCCTAAAATAGGTGCTTTCAAACAAACTACAGATCCTTGGAAAAAATCTATCAAAGAATAATAGTAAGAAATAACATAAACAAGGTAGTGAATTGTTTGAAAAAATGCCTCAAAGAAATGTGATCTCATTGTGATGCACATCACAATGAGACCAAATTTCTTTGAAGCATTTTTTCAAATAGTTCAATGCCTTTGTCTTTTCTACCACATTTTCCATACATGTCTACTAAAGAATTTGATCAAATAGTTAGCTACCTTGCTGCTATGGCTAAAAGCCTAAAACAAGTGCTTTTGAACAAACTATGGATGCTTGGAAAAAATCTATCAAAGCATAATAGTAAACAATAGCATAAAAAAGGCAATGGGAATGTGCAAGATCATGATGGGCCAAAAAGTGGTGATATGTAAGTGATATGATGGCCCATGTGGCTGACAATCTTTTTTTTACCCAAAATTGATGAAATGAAAAGGGTTTTTAAAGGAGATTCTCAGCTTTCCACCAATATAAATTATGCTTTACTTTGAACTTAATCAATAATTATTATTCATTTTCTATTTGAATTACAACTAAAGTCCTTATTGATAGGCTAATTGAAAAACATCTATAGCTTTCAAACAGTATCACATTTTTTGAATCTGAAACATGCATCACATTCTATGTTTTACATACTATAGGAATAAAAACTAATAATGAATTTCATGAAGTTTTGACTAAGTTAAAGTGGTTAGACATATGAGTGTTTATATTTTTTAAAAGTTGTAATAAAAAATTCATAATTAATTATTTACTTGGAAAAAAATTTAAAAAATATGCATCATATTGGGACATGAGTCCTCTACTTATATCTAAAATCTTATAAAAAAAATATTATCATTTTATTGTGGTTAGGGTGGTCAAACAGAAACCTACTTATTTTTTCCCTAAAATTTAAGTACTACTGCATTGAAATTTCAAATTTTCACCAAATAGATTTGAAAAAAAAAACTAGTAGTTTAGAAACTACATTCAATTTGCTAAAGATTCTATTCTTACATATTTTTGAAATAATATAGATAACTTATTCAAAATTTTATCTCAAGTTTCCTAACTTTGATTTTTTGAATTTTCATCTCCACTTAAGGGTTTTTTATTTCCATGATGATCCCGCACATACCCCAATGACCTGTTTGAAAAAATTCCTTAAAGAAATGTGGTCTCATGGTGATTTCCATCACCATGAGACCACATTTCTTTGAGGAAATTTTTCAAACAACTCACTGCCTTGTCTATGCTACCACATTTTCCATACATGTCTACCAAAGCATTTTATCAAACAATTCACCACCTTGCTGCTATGGATGAAAGCCTAAAATAGTTTCTTTCGAACAAACTATGGATGCTTGGAAAAGATATATTAAAGCATAATATTAAGAAATAACATAGACAAGGTAGTGAACTATTTGAAGAAATTTCACAAAGAAATGTAGTCTCATGGTGATGGAATTTCTTTGAGGAATTTCTTCAAATATTTAACTGCCTTATCTATGCTACCACATTTTACATACATGTATACTAAAGAATTTTATCAAAGTAAACTCATTTTTTTTTTCAAATTGTTCATAGCCTTATCTATGCCACCACATTTTTCATACATGTCTACCAAAGTACTCAAAATTTTGTTGGCTATCTTATACAATACAATCCATGACTTGCATCACTATTCTAGTTTTCATAATTGAATAATGTTGCTTTATTTTCAGATGATGTAGGCGGAGACACCTCTCTATGTTAATACGAAAATGGAGCATGCTGTGTTTTTACAATTGATAGCTCAATTTCTTTAATGGTAGTATTAGGCAGATTAGAAAATTTCAAATTACATTCGTTGTTATAATTGTCTATTATTCAAAAATCAAATGATTATTGATTTGTAGTTTAATTTCTATCTAGATGGTTTCTATAGGAATTTGGAACACCACAACCTGAGCATACAAATGTTCTAACTGAGGAGAGAGATCATTTGGCGATAGTAAGTGATTATTTTGTTAAATATTTCCTTTTTTATAATGTAATTTCTATATATTAATGTCTATACTTTTTGTTGTACCAACTAAAGCTCCATGAATAACTAAATAGGAGGAGTATCCCTCATGTTAGAAACATACCTATTTCATACAAATCTCCATCCCCTCGATGATCAAAGGCCACTCGTGATCTATTTTCTTCACCTAGAGGGGAATGCATTTTTATTGGGGTCCTTTGTTGTGTGCCTATATGTCATTTTTGGACATATATTTTGTATTGCATATACTTGACATTGTATGCCTCTATGTAATTCTTGTAAGCTTATATGGCTATTTTGTATAAATTTTATACTTATATCGACATATATTGATGTATTCCTCTATGGCTATTTCATCAATACACATCTTTTTTATTGATGGTGTCCATATTTGCATTATAAATACATTCTTCAATGGATATTTGTAGATGGTTTACTTCAAATATTTAAAATACAAGTGTATAACATGCACTCTTCCTTTATATTTTTAAATATATCAAGTTTCAACAATATGCACTCTTCCTTTATAAAGTTTAAAATCCAAGTGTTCACATGTATGTTTCATGCTTCTTGTGTAGACTTAATGTATTATGTATTTTACATGTATGCTTCATGCTTCCTATGTATGCTTCATGTTTCCTATGTATACTTCATGTGTTCATATGTATGATTCATGCTTCGTGTGTATACTTCATGTATTACGTGTATGTCTCATGTTTCTTGTGTATGTACTTCACGTATTCTTACATCCACTCTTCCTTTATATTATTTAAAATATATAAAGTTTCAACATTATGCACTCTTCCTTTATAAAGTTTAAAATCCAAGTGTTCACATGTATGCTTCATGCTTCTTGTTTAGACTTCATGTATTATGTGTATTCACATGTATGCTTCATGCTTCCTATGTTTACTTCATGTATTCATGTGTATGATTTATGCTTCAAGTGTATACTTCATGTATTACATGTATTCACATGTATGCTTCATGCTTCTTGTGTATGTACTTCATGTATTCATGTGTATGCTTCATGATTCCTATGTATACTTCATGTGTTCACATGTATGCTTCATGCTTCCTATGTATACTTCATGTGTTCGCATGTATGCTTCATGCTTCCTATGTATACTTCATGGATTATTTGTATTCACATGTATACTTCATACTTCTTGTGTATATTAGGGAGTATTATGTGTATTCATGTGCATGCCTTATGCTTCCTATGTATACTTCATGTGTTCACTATATGACTCATGCTTCCTATATATACTTTATGTATTACGTGTATTCACATGTATGCTTCATGTTTCATGTGTATACTTCATGTATTACATGTATTCACATGTATTCTTCATGATTCATGTGTATACTTCATGTATTCACATGTATGCTTCATGCTTCATGTGCATGCTTCATGTATTAAGTTTATTCACATGTATGCTTCATGCTTCCTCTATATACTTCATGTGTTCACATTTATTCTTCATGATTCATGTGTATACTTCATATGTTCATGTGTATGATTCATTCTTATTATGTATACTTCATGTATTATGTGTATTCACATGTATGCTTCATCATTTATGTGTATAATTCATGTGTTCATGTGTATGCTTCATGCTTCCTATGTATACTTCATGTACTACATGTTTTCATATGTATGTTTCATTCTTCTTGTGTATACTTCACATATTACATGTATTCACATGTATGCCTCATACTTTGTGTATTCCGCATATCTATTTGTTTGCTTCATGACCGGATGTATCTTCAACAAGATTACTCCATGTGTATTTATGATTATGTATGCTTAGAAATTATGAAAATATTAAAAACATTATGTTGAAATTATTTCTAGGATGATAAGCAATAAAATAAAAAGGAGAGCATTTCATTTGAGAAAGACCATCCATAATATCATTAAAGAATTCAATTACTTAATTTGGGTTCTCATGAATAGTGATGATATGATTTAGGTTGTCACTTTTCAAAGGAGAAAAGTTGTGATGCTTCAAATAGGAAAGACTATGACCCTTTTATAATGAAGGGTGGTGACCATGCCTAGCATAGATGTGCCCACCTAGACATGTTGGCACTAATGGTTTGGTCCCATGAAGAAAAAAATAAAAGTATCCTACCTTGCAATTTTACACTACATCTGACAGTTTTTGGGGCATCAAAAATATTGAAAACCGAGAGAGGTTATTGTAGAGGGCCCCTACGTGATCCTGTACCTTCAGAAAAAATGTTTCTAGGTAAAAGTACAAAGTTGTGTCACACTTTCATCCAACTTATCAATACAAGTGAATTTAAGTATTTCTAACTAAAAATCATTTTTGGTCAAACAGATGATTTTGTAAGATTCATTCTAGATAAGATAGATATCTCTACAATTTTTTTAACGAAAATTGTTGGCTAAATGCATATGTAACACCACTTTGAGATCAATTTACCAAAAAAATAGATTTATTTGATAAAATGATGTTTCTACAACTTCTACTCATGTAAATAATAGTTTCTTTAAAATATAAAAATACCCTTTTGTAGATCCAAAAGCGTAGTTTTCAAATATATATATATATATATTTCAATAACTATTATTTTATATATTTTTCATTTTATTTTTACATAAAGTAGGTTATCATCACAAAATATTAGGTTGATTACCATGTCAAGGAAAAATATGATGCACTACATAAAATAATCCATATCAAAATGGTATAATTTCTTTTCCATTTTAGATAAATAGATAATATGAAAGTTGGCATCGAATGGAAACTCCTATGTTCTAGTACATACACATTTTAATATTTATTTAAAAATATATCTATCAAAATTGGAAAAAATATATCTATGCACTAAAGATTCAAGTTATAAATACAAAAAAAAAAAAATTAAAGTTAAAAAATTACTATATAAAGATTGACGTCTCATGTAACCTCATTTTTCGGCATTTCTTCAACAACTAAATTATAGTGTCAATTTATAGAAAACTATATTCAATTTTATTTTTTATTTTTTTTTAAATACAGTCATAAAATATACTTAAAAATAAATATTTTATTAATTTATATCATTTTAAAATTTAAAACATATGTCACTTTTTAGTGACTCAAGTTTAAAATTTGGATTAGTGTTGGTTATTTTCTTTAAAATTTTGACATAACATTGTACTTTTACCCTTCTAAGTGCCATGGTTTTTAGCAACACCTTGTCAAAGTTTGCTACCTTTTTACAATTTGGTCTCTTAAGAGATATCACCGATGTAATGTAGTTCAGACTGTTCTGGCATGTTTGGGTACAAAAAAAAACCTTACCTAGCATAAACATACCCATATGAACACGTTGGATCTGTCAATTTGGTCACATGATGAACATAATAGAAATTACACCACCTTGCAACTTTACACTGCATGCATTTGACAATTTTTCCATCAACTGAAAATTGCACACCACAAGAAAATGACTTAGACATATCAAAAACCGAGAGAGGTTATTATAGAGGGGTCCTACACAATCCCTTACCTTTAGATGAAATGTTTCTAAGTGCCACAGTTTTTGAGCAACACCTTTTCAAAGTTTTTTTCCTTTTTGCACTTTGGTCTCTTAAGAGATATCACTAGCGAAATGTAGCTCAAACTGTTGTGACATGTTTGGATGTGAAATAGGACGTTTCCTACCATAAACCTACCCATCAAAATGTGTTAGAACTATTGGTTTGGTCACACAACAAACAAAATGAACATTAGGAGGGAGAAGGGAGAGGGGAAGAGGGGAGAGAGAGAGAGGGAGAGAGAGAGAGGGAAGGGGGAGGGAGGGAGAGAGAGAGAGGGAGAGAGAGAGAGGGAAGGGGGAGGGAGGGAGAGAGAGAGAATATTAGGAGGGGGAAGGGAGAGTGGAAGGGGAGAGAGAGAGAGAGGAGAGAGAGTTAGGAGGGGGAAGGGAGAGGGGAAGAAGGGGAGATGGAGAGAGAGAAAGAGAGAATATTTAAATATTTTATATATTAGTAATATTAATTAGCTATATAATATTTTATATATTAACTAAAATATAAAAATAATATTTAAATATTATACATAATAATATAATATATTATACATAATTTCATAAGAGATTATCATAAATTCTATATTATATATTAAATTATAAACTATATTGTATATTCTAAACTAGATATATTAAAATAAACTATAAACTATTTATTGTATTTTTTAAAGTAGGGGGCCAGGGGGCCAGGGGGCGTGAGGTAGATTATAGAAGGCGGGATTCATTAATCAACCTGCTAGGATAAGGTGGGTCGGGCCCCTCCCCTTAGAATAGTAGGGCTATGGTAGTTGGTAGATTTTAGTCAGTTGGCCAATATGGTCGGCTATCGAAGGCAGGCCTTTGGTGGGGTTGCACTGACCTATGTGCCTTATGGGCGATCGCGAAGCAAAAACCCCACCGACCAAAGGAGAGCCTCATATATTATAAACTATATTACATGTTTTAAAATCATATATAAAATAAATCGGATATCTAATTCAAATCAGATATCCGATTCAAATCGAATATCCAATTTGAATCGGATATCCGATATGTCTGACACAAACCTTACTACTTGGGGATTAGCCTCAGACTTCCTTTGGAATTTGGCTAGGACATGCCAATCCTAAGAAGTCTACACAAAAAACGTGTTGAACAACTTACCTTGCTTTTCTAGACTTCGCCCATGTGGTTGACGAATTTTTTTAATCCAAAATTGATGAAACCAAAAGGATTTTTAAAGGAGATTCTCAGCTTTCCACCAATATAAATTATTCTTTACTTTTAATTTACTAAATAACTATTATTCATTTTCTATTTGAATTACAACTAAAGCCTTGATTGATAGGCTGATTGAAAAACATTTATAACTTTCAAATGGTATTACATTTTTTGAATTTGAAACATGCCTCACATTCTATGCTTCGTATATTATAGGATTAAAAAAAATTGGATTTCATGAAGTTTTGACCAAGTTAAGGTGGTCAGACATATGATTTTTTATATTTTTAAAAAGTTGTAATAAAAAAATAATAATTAATTATTTACTTGGAAAAAAATTATAAAAAAATATGCATCACATTGGGACATGAGTCCTCTACTTATATCTAAAACCTTATAAAAAAATATTATCATTTTATTGTGGTTAGGGTGGTTAGACAGACACCTACTTCTTATTTTTTCCCTAAAGTTTAAGTACTATTGCATTGAAATTTCTAATTTTCACCAAATAGATTTAAAAAAAAAAAAAACCTAGTAGTTTAGAAACTACACTCAATTTGCTATATATTCTATTCTTACATATATTTGAAATAATATAGATAACTTATTCAATTTTTTACGTCAAGTTGCCTAAATCTTATTTTTTTGAATTTTCATCACCACTTAAGGGCTTATTTTTTCCATGATAATCCTACACATACCCTCTAGTTTCTAAAAACATAATTTATTTGAAATTTTAATGAGTAGTTAATTTATAAAGAGAAAAATACTAGACAGTTTTTTTTGCTAAAAAATAGAAACACGAGCAAAATAAATTAAAACTAAAAGGCTTAAAATTGTCAAAATGTGAAAAATATTACATTGTTAGTAAAACAACATAAAAATTGGGAAATTCTTTCATATGGTTTAGGATATAGAGAAAACCCACTTTCCAATTATTTCATTAAAGGGTAACCCTAAAGATCTCAACCTAAGATATGCAAAAGAGAAGGAGATCTTATAGTGGAGTTGTTCTAGGGTTTGACCACCAAGTTAAGACTTGGAAATACAAATGCAATGCAAGATGCAATACCTAACCTTAATATGATGCAATCTTTCACTAAATGACCTAAAAGTGCATGAATTTTTTTTTAAAAAAGATGGAAGATGAATTGTGTGCACTTGGAAATCTGGAGATGACTGAATGAGGCCCTGAAATGCTGAAAATAATGACTTTAATGTTGACTGGGACTCATACACTAGGTTGGGCAAATCAGTCCTAGATCTATGTTTCTGTGCAAAAACTAGAATCTGGCAAATGGGTGTCTGAAACTATTAAAAACCTAAAAATTGACCTAAATTGGGACTCATAAGCGAGAACTAGCATATTAATCTAGTTAGGGTTTTCTGAAACTTCAAAGTCTAAATTTGGTCTTTAAGGTCTACTTTGTGCTTCCCAATTGATTTTCGAATCTGAAACCCTAATTTACCACTTGTAGAAGTCTTCTAAGTATCTCCAATGCAAGGTGACAACTTTGAAAACTTTAAACACTTTGAAAAATTCTTCCAACCTTTTCCTTAGAAGGTCTTCAACCTAGATCTGTAAAACACACACTAAATAGAGGGATTTTTTTTGTTTTGTTAGTGGATAGGGGTTTGCCTTGGTCAAAACCCATTTTGGTAATCAAACCTTGAAATGAAATGAAATGGGAGTGGAGAATGATGAATGAACAAAATGTGATGTTGTAACTCACCAAACCCTAGCAATAAGAGGTTGAAAACATGTATGAAGTGGCTCCAATGGATGTAGATCTTGACTCTTTCTTGAATAGGATAGATCTTGAATGAAATGCTAACTTGAATCATGAAACTCTATGTCATAATTGTTAGCTCCAAAACAAACATGATGCATAAAGACTTTGACATGGTGCTTGAAAAATGCTCTAAAACATGATAATCTACCCTTGAATTCTCTTGTTAACTCAATTATGCTAGTATGAATTCTATCACAAAACTCTTAGGTGAAAATGAGTGAAATTACCTTGTATTTATACTTAATTATGTAAGAATTCTCGAAATTACAACACTACAAGTAGACATTAGATCAAGCAGGATAAAATTCCACCAAGAGTTTGAATTAATTTTAATTTTGGGCCACATGGGACTCATATGCCCAAGGTGGTGTATGAGTTCCATTAGGCATAATTTGTGGGACCAAATTCAAAAATTCTAAAAAAGGTATAAAATCAGGATCGAGACCCAAAACCCTATGTGGGACCCATATGCCCAAGGTGGAATAGGAGTCCTAGATCACTAAATATGGGCCACACAACCTGAAAACACCTTAATTATGATTGGATGTTGATTTTTGTTAGTATTATCCTAAAAAAAATGCATTAAACGAGGCTTGTGGATGTAAAACAAGGCTAATTAAAGCATGAGAAAGACCAATTATTTAATAAAAATATAGAAAAGTGTGAAAGTGTGCTACAACACTTTACAACACTTAAAATAAGGTACCAATAAGCTCATTTAGTTCACAAGGGCCCAATACCTAATGTGAATATGTTGGGCATATTACAACACTAAACCAAGGCCATGTTAGGGAGTCTTGTTTATCTCATTACATCTAGCCCCCACTTTAGTGAGAGGAGGAACTTGCTTCAAACTCACACTAAAGTAGACCAATAAACATCAAGAGAGGTATGAATGTATCAACACTAGTAAGATAGAATAGTCATGATCAAGAGGGTTGAACAAGCCCCCAAGACCAAGGTCCTATGACAAACCAACATAGGTACAAAAGAACAAACATAAAAATAATATAAGAGAAAACATCAAGACACAAGCATAGAGTGCCAAAGACAAAAAAAAACAAAATTAAAAAGGAGGGTATCAATCTTTGACCATTTGTCCATCACGATGCTAATCAGATCTAGGTTGTTTGTCCAAAAAATGCATGCTCACTCTGAGGCAACAAAACTTCAGGCTTTTTGGTGGGTGAGGATCTAAGAGATGTGAAACACATAGACACATGTCATGTATGAACTCATGCAAATGTGGATGGCTAAGGTAATTTCATACCTCAAATGGCCTTCCTGACAAACCATGCAAAAGTTATACCTCCTGACAACTTTGATAAGGCACCATGAAACAGTGAACTTAGAGCTTCATGAGGCAAGTAAAGATTTGTATGCTTGGAACTCGTTAACAAACAAGATGGCTCCACAGGCATGCAAAGTGTGTTATGCAAGGTTTCCATATAACTGTAAATGCAAATGAAACAATAAAAGAAATTCAAAGGAGTCTTTCTTAACTCATACAAGGTCTTAACTTAGGGGACATTGTGTGTAATGTCGCCAAGAGAGGACCAATCAAAGAATAAAAGATTCACAACTTAGGGGATGCAATGTGTTGCATCAAGCCACTAAGAGGAATATAATATTCTAAGAGAGATCATGCTCTAGGACATCACACTTGATTTCACCACAAAGCAAAAGACGCATCACATGAAGCAAGAAGACTACACCATGAAACATGAAAAATAAGAATGCAAAAGAATAATGCCAATGTATGCCCCCACTTTCAATAAATTGCTAAACACCATACTATGAGCAATTACTTTAAAGTAGAAAATGATAAATGCTAAAAATAAAGAGGACATGAGAGATACCTTGGAAAGCCCTATGCCAAGTCATATGTTTCCAAATGAAGCTATGTCATGTAAAGAAAAGAGAGGGGTTTCCCCCAAAAATGAAACTTCAAACACATGAGGGGTCTATGGATTTGGAGTCATTATGTTATTGCTACAATGTTTTTAGAGAGCTCGGAACTGTCAGCATTCCCCAAATACACATAGAACTAGAAGAATGACACAAAGAGAGTGAAAACAAAGAAGAACCTTTCAGGTCAACATGGAAGAAACATGAATGTCTTGAAACCTTGTGTCATCCCTAAAAGGAAAACACAAGATAAAGGAAAATATTTTGGGTCAACATGGAAGAGACATGAATGTATCGACACCTTGTGCCATCCCCAAAAGGAAAACACAAGACAAAGAAAAGATAAAAGGTGAAAATATAGAAGAATGAAGGTAAAAATAGAGGAATGTCACAAAGAGAGGGATACATCAAACAACATAACATGGGGCATCATAGTACACACATGCAATAAAGAAAAATGAAAAAGGAATAATATAAGAAACTAGTAAGGCACATGCAAGTCAACCGTCTAGCAGGTCATCCACATCTTGATCATGTTCATTGTATGTGGAAGGAAAACAACTAGCCAAAGGGACAATAGAAAGTGTCGAACTAGGGTCATTACTAGGTTTAACACTCTTCTTAGGAGAATTTTTGTTTAAGCTCATGGAAGAGGAAAAAAATGTATTCAATTCATTATGCACCTCCTCATAAATTTTATTAATCTCCTCATCATCATCTAAATTAATCATAATAGGAGGTCGAATGATAATGTCCAAAGAATTCTTTAGCTCTTATTGGAGTTGCATTATAGGATCCTTTTATTTTTGGGATGGGGTAGATTCATCATGCATC
This sequence comes from Sequoiadendron giganteum, assembly GCA_007115665.2. Classification (NCBI taxonomy): domain Eukaryota; kingdom Viridiplantae; phylum Streptophyta; class Pinopsida; order Cupressales; family Cupressaceae; genus Sequoiadendron; species Sequoiadendron giganteum. The sequence goes on along the minus strand of CM021101.1, from coordinate 367,747,400 downwards.
ACTTCAATCAAGTTTGTATTTTTCTTTTCTGTTTATTTATTCAGTTGGCCTACGAGCAAGGGCACAAAGTCTATGCCTATGCTCTCTAGCACCTCTATTTCTTGTATTTGTGTTTTCAAGTTGCGTTTGTGTAGGGGTGGGTTGATCAACCATAGGTTTATTTTATTCCCCAAGGGGAGGAATGAATGGAAACACAAGAGGTTCTTCAACCACTTTCTCTTTGACTTTGTATACTTGTTTTATTCTAGGTAGTGTGATAGGATTATTTTCATTCTCTCTTTTTCTTTTGTAGGAAATGGGTGAAGGTTCTATCTTAGGTTGGTCTTGGTTATTTGGAATTTCTTTAGGTTCAATCATTGTTTCATCAATGATGGTAGGCTTGGTCATGGACGAAGACATGCTTTGAAGGGACAATTCTACTATTTTTGTTGCCTTTAAATTTTGGTAAGATTTGAAAAAGAATTCTTCTCCTGGTTTAATAGGTTCTATAGGCTGGGGCCAAAATAAATCTAAGGAATGGTTTCCATGGGAAGAAAAAAGGTTAAAGCCACTATGATGGAAAATATTAATTTCATTGTGAAAGGGAAAATTTAAGCATTTATGTAAAACCAAAGGGACTGAATTTATGGAGCAAAGCCATGGGTATCCTAGCTTCACACAAAATTGGTCCAACAATGGGATGATGGAGAATGAGATATCTAATATTTTGGGTCCTATTTGTGAAGGAATAGTGATCGATCCCATCAAAGGGAAAGAAAAACCATTATGCATTTTGATCTATTCTCTCGGTTTATCATATATATCTTGATAGAATTCCTGAAATGTAAGAATTCTTTGGTGATAACGTTCTCTCCAAAAATGAGATATATTAATATCCTATTTGTGGGCTTATCATAGATGTAGCCGACTATGTAAAGAGGACCATCAGGTGAATGTTTAAGTATATCTTGTGAGGAGAAAGAAATCTCAAGAGGATTTTTAGTTTGGACCTGATGGGGAATGATGTCTATCACTCCTACCATATAATCCATAGGATCATTTTTTATAGGATCATATTGAACAATATCATTATTATCATCATTTGTATCAACATTCATGACATCAGTCTTTGTAGTTTCACCGGATTTGATGAATGAAGTAGTATGTTTAGGCATAGGATTGGTAAAAATTTGTAAGTTTTGGTTGGGAAGGGCAATAGACTTATTTCCTTGATCATTAACACCTCCAATGGAAAGCCAACTGAAATCAATGAGATCTTGCACACGATGTTTAATATTCTTACAATGTTCCATATTCTGTCCATTTTGTCAGTGATAATGGCAATATAATTTGATTTAAATCTCAGAGGTAAAGGCTTATTAGTATTGGGTGTTTTAATGGGAGGCAAGGTGATCATTTGTTGCTCTAAAAGTTGTTTCATAGTGTTATGAAGGGTATCGGGTAAGGGAGTGAATTGTCTTTTCAGGTCTCCATAGCTAAAGGGTATCGTGGCTTTTAAAGTAGCTACTTGGTTATTAGTATTTTGAGTTATTTTTTGAGGTGAATTGAATTGAAGGAAGCCTTTATTATATTTTCTAAAAGGTTGAGAATTGTTTTTATTTGTAGACTCGAACTTCTCAGGTTGGATAGAGGTAGGTTTTGTGTCATGACAACTAACTGAGTTTTGATAATCACAAAGTGCAATACATTAGTGCATGAAGGAGGGGAATTTCATTATAGTAAGTTTTGTCTTGTATCTTTCTTTGCAAATTCTCTATGAACACATTTTGAAGGTGAGGATTAGGAACCTTGACATCAATTTTGGAATAAAATGATTGGTATCATGAGATAAAATTTGTAATCTTTTATTCTTCTTTTTGTTTACACCTCATCAAATCATCCAAGGTAATTTTAGGAGTCATGTGCACTTGGAAATGGTTGAAAAATGCCTCAAAAAGTTTATTGAATGAATGAATTAAGTCGTTCGGTAATGAAGAAAACCATTCTAAGGTCGTATCCTTCAAGGACCTGGGGAAAATTTTAGCCAATAGTTTATCATCAAGGACAAAGTCACTGCATAAGGTAGTATAAGAATTAACATGGTTGAAGGATCTCCCTTTCCTCCATATTTCTCAAACCTAGGCTCCTCTACACCTTGTGGAATTGGTGTTTTCAATATCTCCAAGGAAAAAGGATACCCTTTGACATAATATGTAGGTGGACAATTTTTATTTTGGTTTATGGTGGAAACTGTTTTTTGAAGGGCTGAAATGGTTGGGAAGAGTTGGTTTATGAGAGGTTCATTGCTTATATTGTGAGATGGAGGTGAAAAAGGTGGAGGTGTGTATGTTTTCAAATGACAAGTGAATGGAATGCTAATAGGTGGTAAAGTGGTAGGAGATATGACGTGTGATTCCGTAAAGGTACTAGGGATGCTAGCGAAAATACCTAAGATATCACATTACTAGTCAGTTGCATTGTTGTTGTGACTTGAGGGTTGGTATAGGAAGGAATAGAGGAAATTATTGTTGGGTGGGGGGGTGGGAATTCCTCCTTGGCTTGTGACATTATTGGTAGGTAAAGTGTAGCTAGTGTTTGAGGGGAAGTATTTTCCAAAGATTTTCACTATGTTTTTCACAAGATCAAGTCCATCTTCACTTTCAAGCATGTCATGAATGTTGTCTATGGTAGGGATGGTGATAGTTGAAATTGTTTCATTTTGAATTTTATGTTGTAGGTTTGCTAAGTATTCATGAATTTGTATTATGTTTTCTTATGGAATACTAGAAACCATGGTTTCAAAATGTGTCACACTACTTGAAGGAAAAGATTTATTTGCTGTGCACTTTTTGCACACACGCCCCATCAGAGGTGGGGACCCTCTTTTTCTTCTACATCTTTGTACCTTGGATTTGTCAATTTCTGGTTTTTCTCTTCTTGGGGGTTATTTTGGGATTAAGTCTAGATTTGATTTGATAAGGGTGGTATTTTGAAGCGTTTTGGGGCCTTGCATTTTAGAAATGGGGATTTTTGAACTGAATTTTCAATGTGATGTGTAAATTTTTTTGCACCAATGAATAGAGGATGAAACATTAGGCCAGGTTTCTTTTTGAACTTTTTGAAAATTCCTTCTAGAAAAATAGTTATGGGGTTTCAAAGATTTTTTCTGGATTTCCTGTCATTCTTGGGATTTTCCCTTCCTGGCGGATTTTTCCAGACCTCTTGTCATTTTTAGGATTTTCGCTTCCTGGCAGATTTTTCTGGATTTCCTATCATTTTCAGGATTTTCCCTTCTTGGCGGATTTTTCCGAATTTCCTGTCATTTTCGGGATTTTCCCTTCCTAACGGATTTTTTCGGATTTCTTGTCAATTTCAGGATTTTTCCCTTCTTGGCTGATTTTTTCGGACCTCCTATCATTTTCGAGATTTTCCCTTCTTGGTGGATATTACTTGATTTCCTGTCATTTTCAGGATTTTCCCTTCCTAGCGGATTTTTCCATATTTCCTGTCATTTTCGGGATTTTCCCTTCCTAGCAGATTTTTCCGAACTTCCTGTCATTTTCAGGATTTTCCCTTCCTGGTGGATTTTTCTGAATTTCCTGTCATTTTCGGGATTTTCCCTTCTTGGTGGATTTTTCCGGATTTCCTGTCATTTTTTGGATTTTCCCTTCCTGGTAGATTTTTCTGGACCTCTTGTCATATTCGGGATTTTTCCCTTCCTGGCGGATTTTTCCGGATCTCCTGTCATTTTTAGGATTTTCCCTTCTTGGCGGATTTTTCCAGACTTCCTGTCACGATTTTCTTGAACTCCAAAATTTATTAATAGGGTTAAATTTCCAAATTTTTATGACGGAGTTGAATTTCCAAGGGTCTATTTATGCTTAATTTTAATATTTTGTGGTTGGATTTTCACATGTGAGCGATTAATGATTATATCTTTTTTTCAAGATTAAATAAATAAAAAAAGGAGGACTTGCATATGGATTTGTGCCAAGAGGAAAATCTAGAAAATATTTTAAATGCTAATTTACATATGAATCGGTGTCAAGTTGTTCAAATGAACTCAATTGCATATGGATATGTGCCCAAATTGTGTTGTCAGGAAGATTCCAAGCTATGTTTATACTTGCAAATCAAACATTTAAAATGCACCTAAATAAGAATCTGTGCCATAGCCTATCTACAGCTAGAAGATATGTTTCAAACATGGAGTGACGTGTGATGCTATTTTTACTCTCCAATCATATTTTTTTTATTAAAATCGAGGTGGAAGATTGTTGATTTCTTATTGCTCCTAGATGTAACTACTTTTATGCTATTGGATGATGATGTACCACATTTTTTAAAAACCTAATGTTAATTCTTAGGGTTTTTTGAGGATTAATTGCAGCCATTAGATTGAATTTAATCCTAGCCCTTGATTTAAAAATGTAAATATCTATAAAAGGGTTGTGCCTTCTCATTTGTAAAGGTTAGAAAAGGTTAGAGAATAGTTGATCAGAGGTTGCAAAGCCAGAATTGGCTAAGTTAGAAGTTAGATTCTGCAAGTCAGTTGTTGTAGGAGAGGAGAGAGACTGGAAATTGTTATGTAATGCTGGAGAAGATAATGCAAATGAGTTGTTGATTTGGAAAACATTGTGTTATGTTTCAAAAGTTTTATGGTTTCTTGTTTTTGATTATTAGTGTTAGATGTTAGTTTTAAGTTCTTTCATGATAATGGTGAAATGTTAATGATGTTAATCGATCTCCGGTCCATACTTTTAGCAATTTGTTGATTGTAAGTTGTTGTGTAAAGTTAGTCTAGGCCTTATTTTGTGCTAAGTTCAATTGTGGATGCTTGTTTACATTGCACCATTTACTGGGTATGTGGATGAATGTTCATAGTTTGAAAATCTTCAGTTTCCTCAGAAGATTGCATCATTTTTGTGGAGTTGTAGGCTTGTCCTTGATTAAGCAGAAATCGGATTTATTGGAGATTTATCCGTTTGCAAAATTCATCATTGTTGTGATTGATTTTAGGAGTAATTTTAATCTTAGATCTTTATTAAACTCTTATCTATTGCTATTTATTTTATTATCTAGGTTAAATTTAGGCTTTGAAGTATCAACATATCATCAGATCTGATAAATTTGAGCCCAGTATTTGCTTGTAGTAAGGTCCCTTTGTGATTACCAACATTTTCATATTATCTCTGAGTTGTTTTATTTGCATTGTCAAGACCTGACATTGGAGACCTTGGGGTTATCTCTTTTCCCATAGAGATTTACCCTTCAAGAGAGATAAGATATCATATTTTGTCTGAGTTGTTGCCGTGCAGAAAACACCATCAATAGATTGGCGCTAGAAGGAGGGCTTGAACTCTCTTAAACTCTTATCTTTTGCTATTTTCAAAGCCTAAATTTAACCCAGATAATAAAATAAATAGCAAAATATAAGAGTTTAAGAGAGATCTAAGATTAAAATTACTCCTAAATTCAATCACAATAATGATGAATGCTACAAATGGACAAATCTCCAATAAAACCAATTTCTGCTTAATCAAGGACAAGCCTACAATTCCACAAAAATGGTGCAATATTCTAAGGAAACTGAATATTTTTCAAACTATGAACATTCATCCACATACCCAGTAAATGGCGCAATGTAAACAAGCATCCACAGTTGAACTTAGCACAAAATTAGGCCCAAACTAACTTTACACAGCAACTTACAATCATCAAATTGCTAAAAGTATGGACTAAAGATTGATCAACATCATTAACATTTAACCATTATCATGAAATAACTGAAAACTAACATCTAACACTGAGAATCAAGAACAAGAAACTGTAAAACTTTTAATGGACAAGCTAGCCTTTCCTATGCTAGAAATCCAAGTAAGTGCAAGTGTATAAATTTCCCTCCTTAAGTTGTTGCAAGAAACCAAGTTCAATCATGTTAAGCTACATAAAGATTCTAACTTCAAAAGCAACCTGGATAGAGCCTCCTTGCTAGTCAGGCGTCCATAGCCCCGATGAGGTTATCATTGTGATTCTCCCGAACATAGCTCTACTACCAGCCAAGTGTACATAGCCTTGGTAGAGATATTTGGATTCCCCCTAAAAGGTTGAACTCACTTTCTCTTGATATTCAATATTTTCTTTTCTTTTCTCTTTTTTTTTCAATATTTCTTTTCATTTTTTCATTTCAACCTATAAGCAATGAAGCTCACACTCAAGGCTGAGAATCACAGTGGCACTAAAGTAGAAATTATATAAGATTTTTCACTTAACAAGACCTCGCAAAGATACTATGGCAACCTCAGGATTCTTAAGATGTGTGTAAAATGTAATATATGAGCACATTTAGGAGCTAATTCAATCCAATGACTTGTCCACTTTAAATATTGAGCACATGTGACACTGATTAGAATATTTCCATCAACATATCCTGGAAGGATGATTAGAGTTTTTAAAAGGAATACCAAAAGTAGTCCCAGATAAAATAATTGTTGTGCAAATAAGACACTCCCAATAGAAAAAAGGGGAAACCAAGCTGAAGAAGCAAAGCAGACAACCAAACTGAAACCAAAAGCAACACATAAGCCAACCAAAGGCAAAGTAAAAAAATCTAAACTAAATCCATCTATCCTAAAGAAAACCCAAAAAATAGACTTAAAGTGAAAGAACAGCAGGGCAAGCTGCATTTATTCAGATCAACATCATGTACAATGATACTCAAAATGACTAATGATCAGACAAGGTGAGTTGAGACCCACACCTATTTGGCTTTTCAGCACATGGAAAAGTAGTAAGGTGATAGTAACAGTCCTCAAGAATGCAAATTCATCCTAATATTCAACAAAATAAACCTCAACAATGCGACATTCAAACTCAAAATTCTCAATAGGAATAACCAGCAATTGAGGCAACTCGTTCAAACCATGATAAATCCATAGGCACGTTGTCTTCCCTAAACCTCCATAATCAAAGTGATAAACTTTAGAATTTTCAGCAAGGAAAGAAACAACCTGGTGTGGTGCTTGTTCAGACTGAATGTTAAATTTATTGTCCTCCAATCATGCAGAGTTAACATCCATGAGGTCAGGAGGTCTCAACTGATGATGTAGTATTCCTCTTGCATTTCAAACATGTGCAACAAAATTAGAGTCATCAATGAGCAATTGTTGTACACTTTTTTCACACACCCCCCACTAGAGGAAGGGACCCTCTTTTTCTTCTACATCTTTGTACCTTGGCTTTGTCAATTTCCATTTTTTCTCTTCTTGGGGGTTATTTTGGGATTAAGTCTAGATTTGATTTGATAAGGGTGGTATTTTGAAGCATTTTGGGGCCTTGGATTTTAGAAATGGGGATTTTTGAAGTGAATATTCAATGTGATGTGTAAATAGTTTTGCACCAATGGATAGAGGACGAAAAATTAGGCCAAGTTGCTTTTTGAACTTTTCAAAAATTCCTTCTAGAAAAAAAGTTATGGGGTTTCAAAGATTTTTTCTCGATTTCCTATCATTTTCGGGATTTTCCCTTCTTGGCGGATTTTTCCGAACCTCTTGTCATTTTCAAGATTTTCCCTTCCTGGCGGATTTTTCTGGATTTCTTGTCATTTTCAGGATTTTCCCTTCCTAGCGGATTTTTCCGGATTTCCTGTCATTTTTGGGAAATTTCCCTTCCTGGCGGATTTTTTCGGACCTCCTGTCATTTTTGGGATGTTCCCTTCCTAGTGGATTTTTCCGGATTTCTTGTCATTTTCGAGATTTTCCCTTCTTGGCGGATTTTTCCAGATTTCCTGTCATTTTCGGGATTTTCCCTTCCTAGTGGATTTTTCTGGATTTCCTGTCATTTTTTGGATTTTCCCTTCCTGGCAGATTTTTCCGGACCTCCTGTCATATTCGGGATTTTTCCCTTCCTGGCGGATTTTCCCGGACCTCCTGTCATTTTCGGGATTTTCCCTTCTTGGCGGATTTTTCCGAACTTCCTATCACGATTTTCTTGAACTCCAAAATTTATTAATAGGGTTAAATTTCCAAAATTTTATGATGAAGTTGAATTTCCAAGGGTTTATTTATGCTTAATTTTAATATTTTGTGGTTGGATTTTCACATGTGAGCGATTAATGATTATATCTTTTTTCAAGATTAAATAAATAAAAAAAGGAGGACTTGCATATGGATTCGTGCCAGGAGGAAAATCTAGAAAATATTTTAAATGCTGATTGACATATGAATCGGTGCCCAGCTGTTCAAATGAATCCAATTGCATATGGATATGTGCTCAGATTGTGCTACCAAGAAGATTCCAAGCTATGCTTTTACTTGCAAATGAAAAATTTAAAATGCACCTACATAAGAATCTGTGCCACAACATGTCTACAACTAAAAGATATGGTTCAAACATGGAGTGACGTGTGATGCTATGTTTACTCTCCAATCATATTTTTTTATTAAAATCAAGGTGGCAGATTGTTGATTTCTTATTGCTCTTGGATGCAACTACTTTTATGCTATTGAATGATAATGTACCACATTTTTAAAAAACCCTAATGTAAATTCTTAGGGTTTCTTGAGGATTAATTGCAACCATTAGATTGAATTTAATCCCGGCCCTTGATTTAAAAATGTAAATATCTATAAAAGGGTTGTGCCTTCTCATTTGTAAAGGTTAGAAAAGGTAAGAGAATAGTTTATCAGAGGCTGTAAAGCCAGAATTGGCTAAGTTAAAAGTTAGATTCTACAAGTCAGTAGTTGTAGGAGAGGAGAGAGACTGGAAATTGTTATGTAATGCTGGAGAAGATAATGCAAATGGGTTGTTGATTTGGAAAACATTGTGTTATGTTTCAAAAGTTGTATGGTTTCTTGTTCTTGATTCTCAGTGTTAGATGTTAGTTTTAAGTTCTTTCATGATAATGGTGAAATTTTAATGATGTTGATCAATCTTTGGTCCATACTTTTAGCAATTTGTTGATTGTAAGTTGCTATGTAAAGTTACAGTGGACCTTATTTTGTGCTAAGTTCAACTGTGGATGCTTGTTTACATTATGCCATTTAGTGGGTATGTGGATGAATGTTCATAGTCTGAAAATCTTCAGTTTCCTCAAAAGATTGCACCATTTTTGTGGAATTGTATGTTTGTCCTTGATTAAGCAGAAATTGGTTTTATTGGAGATTTGTCTATTTGCAACATTCATCATTGTTGTGATTGATTTTAGGAGTAATTTTAATCTTAGATCTCTCTTAAACTCTTAACTTTTGCTATTTATTTTATTATTTGGGTTAAATTTAGGCTTTGAAGTATCAACATATCGTCAAATCTGATAAATCTGAGTCTGGTATTTGCTTGTAGTAAGGTCCCTTTGTGATTACCAAAATTTTCACATTATCTTTGAGTTTTTTTATTTGCATTGTCAAGACCTAACATTATAGACCTTGGGGTTATCTCTTTTCCCATAGAGATTTACCTTTCAAGAGATATAGGATATCATTTTCTATTTGAGTTGTTGTCATGCAGAAAACACCATCAACATCATTGAGTGTAGGGTCCATACCTAGTGTACTAGTGTCAATACTAGGAGTGAAAGAGATAGACAACCTAAGATCCATGGAAATTGTGCTATTGTGGGATGTCATGAGTCTTGAACTTCATCTCACTATAGTATTAGCAATCGGACACCAAATACTCATGCAAGGGCTACTAAAGGTAAGATGGATGTAAATGCAATATACGCTAAGAACAATGAAATGACTATAACAAAAACTCTGTAAACTAAAATTGGAAGGTAACAACAAAAAATAGGAGCACATAAACAATGTTTTTAATTTTGGAAAATGTAGGGCAGAATTTACACTAAGACTGATTCGCCTAGAGGGGCGTATGGATCCCAATGGGGGCTTTTTGAATTTTTTTAGAGAATTTCAATTAATTTTTATGCTTTTTATGTTGTATTATCTATAACCTAAGTGAAAATGTAGATTTTGTATGATTTTCAATGATCTAAGATGCAAAAATGCAAGCTATATGCACTTTCACTAATGAAAATTTTGAAAACCATAGAATGCCAATTAACTAATGTAAACCCTAATTCAATGTTAATGCAAGAAAAATATAGGATGATAATGCACTCCAAATAAAATTTATGTTGTCTTAAATGTAGGTTCACCAAAGTGAAACAACATAAAAAGGGATAAATGCTTTTGTACGGTTTAGGACATAGAGCAAACCCACTTTCCAATTATTTCATTAAAGGATAACCTTAAAGACCTCAACCTAAGATATGCAAAAGAGAAGGAGATCTTATACTGGGGTTGTCCTAGGGTATGATTATAAACTGATGAGGTGTTAGCCACCAAGTTAGGACTTCGAAAGATAAATGCAATGCAATTGAAATACCTAACCTTAATATGATGCAATATTTCACTAAATGACCTAAAAGTGCATGAAAATTAAAACAAAAAGCTGCAAGATTGAATGTGTGCACCTGGAAATATGGAGATGACTAAATGAGTCCTTGAAATGCTAAAAATAGTGACTTTAATTCTTATTGGGACTCATACGCTAGGCTGGGTGAATCATTCCCAGATCTAGGTTTTCGTGTAGGAACTAGAATCTAGGAAATGGGTATCTTATACAAAAACCTAAAAAATTGACCTAAACTAGGACTCATACACCAAAACTAGCATATCAATCCAACTAAGATTTTTTTAAACTTCATAGTGTAAATTTGGTCTTCAAGGTCTACTCTATGCTTCCGAATTTATTTTTGGATCCGAAGCCCTAATTTACCACTTGTAGAAGTCATCTAAGTATCTCCAATGCAAGGTCACAACTTCTTCCAACTTGCTCCTTGGAAGGTCTTCAACCTAGATCTACAAAAAACACACTAAAGAGAGGGAAAATGTTGTTTTGTTAGTGGATAGGGGTTTTCCTTGGTCAAACCCCATTTTGGTAATCAAACCTTGAAATTAAATGAAATGGGAATGGAGAATGATGAATGAAAAAATATGATGTTGCGACTCACCAAACCCTAGCAATAAGAGACTACAAAAATTTATGAAGTGGATCCAATGGATGTAGATCTTGAATCTTTCTTGAATATGATAGATCTTGAATGAAATGATAGATTGAATCATGAAACCCTACATCACAATTGTTATCTCCCAAATGGACATGGTGCATAAAGACTTTGGCATGATGTTTGATGCTTGAAAAAAGCTCTAAACACTTGATAATATTCCCTTGAATGCTATTGTAAACACTTGAATTCTCCTATGAACTAAATTATGCTAGTATGAATTCTCTCACAAAATTCTTAGGTGAAAATGAGTGAAAGAACCATGTATTTATACTTAATTATGCAAGAATTTCCCAAATTACAACACTACAAGATGACATTAGATATAGGAGGATAAAATCCCACCAAAGTTTGAATTAATTTTAATTTTGGGTCACATGGGACTCATACACACAAGGTGGCATATGAGCCCCATAAGGCATAATTTATGGGACCAAATTCAAAAATGCTTAGAAAGGTGTGAAATCAAGATTGAGACCCAAAACCCTAGGTAGGACCCATACGCCCAAGGTGGTGTATGAGTCTCAAATCACTAAATTTGGGCCACACAACTTGAAAACACCTGAATTATGATTGGATGTTGATCTATGTTAGGATTATCCTTGAAAAATTACATTAAATGAGGTTTGTGGATGTAAAAAAAGTCTAATTAAAGAATAAGAAAGCCCAATTATTTAATAGAACCCTAGAAAAGTGTGAAAGTGTGCTACAACACTTAAAATAAGGTACTAATAAGTTCATTTAGTTCACAAGGGCCCAATACCTAATGTGAATATGTCGGACATATTACAAAACTAAACCAAGGCCATGTTAGGGATTCCTTTTTATGTCATTTTATTTAGATAGCTAAGAGAGAGCCTAACATTACCTAGGTGTTCGATTTACTCAACCTTGAACATCTGCAAACCAGATGGTTAGCATGAATGAGATTATGTGAAATTTTGTAGAATATGCAAAAACACATCTTTGGATATTGGGAAGGCCCTCCAAGGGTTGAAAATCCAAAGAAAATCCAAGCCAAAGGCTTGGGGATTCCCAAAGAAATAAAAAATGTGAGTGTGTTATAATGTGCTCACATTATTTGAATGCATTTACAAAAAATGATTGTTATAATGAGCTCACGTTTTGGTGTACATTGAATTTGTTTTTCTTCTCTTTTTTCCTCTTTCTTCTTGTTATGTTTGATGAAAACTATAAAAATAAAATAATTATAAGTTGACATTTACATATGGACATTTAATTTCTTATACTTTAAGTTATATTTCATTTATATAGTTTCAGGATGTTTGAGAGTGGTTTTAGATCTCTAGGAGTTATTATGAAAATTCTAGTTTTTGGATCTTACAAATTTTTAGACAATCAAATTCTAGTAATCAACATGTAAAAATTCAGTAATGAGGAGGTCAAATTTTAGTAATCAACAAGTTCTATTGTTTCTCTCTCTATCTCACTCATTTTTAATCCCTTACACTCTAGACCTCTCTCTCACTATCTCCATCCCTTTATCTGACTCTCTCCCTTGACCTCAAGAGCTACCTCTCTACCTATCCATCCATCCATCCATCCATCTCTCTCTCTCTCTCTCTCTCTCTTCATCTCCATCTCTCTCCCTCCTTCCCTCTCTACTTAGATCTCTATCTCTCCTCTCCCTCTCTCTACCTAACTCTCCCTCCATCACTCCCTACCACTCTCTCAATTTCTCTCTATCTCACCTATCTCTCGCATCCCTCTCTCTCCCTCCATACTTCTCTCTCCCTCTCTTATTCCCTATCTAAATACTCTATCTCCCAACCCCTCTCTACCTACCTTTTCATCCATCATACCCTACCACTCTCTCTCTCTATACCTCTCTATCTCATCTTTCTCTCCCTCCCTACTTATCCCTCCCTCCCCAATTCCCTCTCTACTTCCCTCTATCTTTCCTCTCTATAACTCTCCTTCCCTCTCTACCTCTCTTTATCTCCTCTCTCCCTCTCTTTACCTAAATCTCCCTCCATCACTCTATCTGTTTCTCTATATTTCATCTCTATCTCCCTCACTAACTCTCCCTCCCTCTCTACCTACCACTCTCTCTATTTCTCCATGTCTCACCTTTCTCTCACCTCCCACTCTCTCCATCCATACCTATCCCTCTCCTTCCCTCTCTACTCTCTATCTCCCTAATCCCTCTCTGCCTAACACTCCATCTGTCACTCCCTTCCACTCTCTCTACACCTCTCTATCTCACTTCTCTCCCTCCCTCCCTCATTCCCTCTCTACTTATCTCTATCTCTCTACCTCTACTTCCCTTTCTAATTATCTTTATCTCTCGTCTCCCTCTCCCTCTCTCCATCCCTCTCTCCCTCATTCCCTCTCTACTTCTCTCTATCTCCCCTCTCCCTCTCTCTATCTACCTCTCCCTCCATCACTCCCTACCACTCTCTATTTCTCTCTATCTCACCTCCCTCTCTCTCTCTCCCTACATACTTCTCTCTTCCTCTCTTCTTCCCTATCTACTCTCCATCTCCCAATCCCTCTCTACCTACCTCTCCATCCACCACACCCTACAAATATCTCTCTACATATCTCTATCTCACCTTTCTCTCCCTCCCTCCCTCATTCCCTCTCTAATTCTCTATATCTCTCCTCTCTCTCTACCTCTCCTTCCCTCTCTACTTATCTTTATCTCCTCTCCCACTATCTCTACCTACCTCTCCATCCATCACTCTCTATTTCTATCTATCTCACCTCTCTCTCCCTCCCTCTCTACTTATCCATATCTACCCTCTCCTTCTCTACCTATCTCTCCATATATCACTACCTACCACTCTATCTCACCTCCCACTCTCTCCATCCATACCTATCCCTATACTTCCCTCTCTACCTACCTCTTCATCCATAAATCCCTAACACTCTCTCTTCACCTCTCTATCTCAATTCTCTCCCTCCCTCCCTCATTCCCTCTCTACTTTTCTCTCTACCTCTCCTTCCCTCTCTAATTATATCTATCTCCCCTCACCCTCTCTCTATCTACCTCCCCCTCGATCACTCTATCTATCTATCTATCTATTTGTATCTCTTTCTCTCTCTCTCTATCTCACCTATGTATCCCTCCCTACATTTTCCCCTACATACTCCTTATCTCTCCTCTCCCTCCATTTACCTCTCTCTCTCACTCACTCTATCTCCCTCCTCCCTCACCCTCTTTCTCTCTCACTCTCTCATGTCTATCTCACCATTCTCTCTTTCCCTCTCTATAACTCTCTCCTCTATATCTCACCATTCTCTCTCTACTTATCTTTATCTCACCTATCCCTCTTTACCTCTCCCTTCTTCCCCTCCCTCTTCCCCTATATCTCTATCTCTCTCTACTCTCTATCTCACCTATCCATCTCTACCTGACTCTCCCTCCATCACCCCCTACCACACTCTCACTATTGTTCTCTATCTCACCTGTCTCACCTCACTTTCTCTCCCTCCCTCTCTCCTTCCTTATCTTCTCTTTATATCTACTATCTCTCTACTTCTACTTCCATCTCTACTTATATTTATCTCGTCTTTCCATCCCTCCCTCCCCATATGAGGGTTGAGGGTGTAAGGTTTAGTATTTAAGGTATAGAGATGAGGTTATAGGGTTAAGTGTATAAGGTATAGGGATTATGGTTTAGGATATTAGGTATAAATTTGATGGAATAGGGTATATGGTTTAAATTTTAAGGTATAGGGTTGAAGGTTGAGTGTATAAGGTTAATTATATAGGGTATATGGATTAGAGTTTAGGATGTTGGGTATAGGGTTGAGAGTTTTGGGTGTAGGGTATTAGATTTAGGGTTGAGGGTTTATGGTACAAGGTTGAATGTAGGGTTTATGGTTTAAGTATAAGGTTGAGGGTTGAGGTATAATTTTTAGGATTGATGGTATAAGGTTAAGTGTATATGGTATAGGGATTATGGTTTAGGATATTGTGTATAGGGTTTAGGGTATAATGTATAGGGCTAAGGGTTGAGAGTGTAGGGTATACCGCTTAAGTATAGGGTATAAGGTATAGTGATGAGGGTGTAGGGTGTAGGGTTTAGGGTTTAAGGAGTAAGGTTGAGAGTATAGGTCTAAGTTTATAGGGTATAGGGAATAGGTTTTAGAATAATGAGTATAGGGTTGAGGGTATTGGGTTTTAGAATGAGGGTTTAGGGTTTAAAATTTAGGGTGCAATATTGAATGTAGGGTTCAAGGTTTAAGTATAGGTTGAGGGATAATGTTTAGGATCTAGGTTATAAGGTTGAGGGTAAAGGGTATATGGATGATGGTTGAAGGTGTATGGTTTATGGTTTAAGTTATAAGGTTGAGGGTATATGGTTAATTCTATAGGTTATAGGGATTAGGGTTTATGATATTAGATATAGGGTTGAGGGTATTAGGTTTAGGGTTGAGAGTTTAGGGTTTAGGGTTCAAGGTTTAGGGTACAAGATTTAATGTAGGATTTAGGGTTTAATTATAGGGTTAAGGGTTGATGGTTGAGGGATAATGTTTAGGGTTTAGGGTATAAACTTGAGGTATAGGGTATAGGGATGAGGGTGTAGGGTTTATGGTTTAAGGTATAGGGTTGAGGGTTGAGGGATAGCATTCAAGGTTTCAAGGGTATAATGTTAAGTGCATAAGGTATAAGGATTAGGGTTTATGATATTGGTTATACGGTTGAGGGTATTAGGTTTAGGGATTAGGATGTAGGGTACAGGGTTTAATGTATGGTTTAGGGATTAAGCATAAGGTTGAGGGATAATTTTAGAGTTTAGGGTATAAGTTTGAGGGTATAGGTTATAAGGATGAGGGATGAGGGTTTATGGTTCAAGGTTTAAGGTATAAGGTTTAGGGTTGAAGGATAGAGTTTAAGGTTGAAGGTATAGGGTATAGGGATTAGGGTTTAGGATATTTGGTATAGAGTTGAGGTTATTGGTCTAGGTTTGAGGGTTTAGGTTACAAGGTTGAATTTAGGGTTGAGGGTTGAGGATATAAGGTTAAGTTTATAGGGTATAGGGATTAAGGTTTAGGTTATTCGGTATAGGATTTAGGGTGTAGGGTTTAGGGTATAAGGTATAGGGTTAAGGGTTGAGAGTGTAGGGTTTAGGGTTTAATTATAGGGTTAAGGGATAATGTTGAGGGTTTAGGGTATAAGGTTGACGATATAGGGTATGGGATGAGTGTTGAGGATGTAGGGTTTAGGGTTCAAGGTATAGGTTTGAGGTTGAGTATATAGGGTTGAGTATATAGGGTAGATGAATTAGGGTTTAGGATATTAGGTATAGGGTATAAGGATTAGTGATTAGGATATTTGGTATAGGGTTGATGGTATTGGGTTTTAGGGTTGAGGGTTTAGGTTACAAGGTTGAATTTAGGGTTGAGGGTTGAGGGTATAAGTTTAAGTGTATAGGGTATATGCATTAGGGTTTAGGATATTGGGTATAGGGCTTCATGTGTGATTTTAGGGTATAAGGTATAGGATTAAGGGTTGAGAGTATAGGGTTTGTGTTTTGAGTATAGGTTTCAAGGATAATATTCATGGTTTAGGGTATAAGGTTGAGTGTATAAGGTATAAGATGAGGGTTGAGGGTGTAGGGTTTAAGGTATAGGTTTGAGAGTTCAGGGATAATGTTCAAGGTTAAGAGTATAGGGTTAAGTGTATTGGGTATAAGGATTAGGGTTTAGAATATTGGGTATAGGTTTGAGGGTATAAGGTTTAGGATTGAGGGTTTAGAGTTTAGGGTTTAAGTTTAGGGTTGAGGGAGAATATTTAAGGTTTAAGTTATAAGGTTGAGGGTATAGGGTATAGTGGTGAGGGTTGAGGGTGTAGGGTTTATGTTGAAAATTGATAGATTGTCATTGATGTCAATAGATAATGGAATTTTGTTGATTTCCAATATTTTGTTGCTCTAGTTATGAATGCCTATTGATTTGATACTTTGATCCAAACTATCCTAATTTATATGATCTACTAAAAAGTTTATAACATGATTTATCTTGACATCAATTGAATCCTCTAGCATGGTTTTAAATGACTAGTGTGTATGGGTTATGAGGTACAGTTACTAGTTGGTTGGGAAACAATGTTATGCTTATACACTAGCTATGTACGTCATTATTTTGGTTTGAATTCTATTTGAGTAAAAGATATCACTACAAGACTTTTTACACAAGTTTGAACCTACAAGATGTATTCTACTTTGGAGTTTCATGATGATATGTGAAGGAATTTAGAAACTATGAATGGAAATATTTTGTTTTGCAAACCTCGGTGATTTTTCATACTACACATTATTGTGGGAGATTCCACATTTTCTCATAATTAATTATCATATCGTACGGTGTTGAAGATAAGTAGTTTGATGTCATCCAAGGGATAATTCAATATGTTAGCAATTTTTTTTGTTGCATGGTTGATGGAGTGTACATATTTTTTGGAATTTTGGTTTAACTCTGGCCAACCTAATTATAATTATTTTTGTTCAGTGAATCACTACTAAGGGTCAACACCCTGATCCATATTTGAGGGACCTCAACCCCACCATTCCTCTCCTCCTATTCCTATCCTCCCTCAGCCTCCTCACTTTTTCCTTTCCTCATCCTCTCTACCTCTTCCTTCACTCTGCCCCTCCTCGGCATTCCTCTATCGATATTCCTCTGATCTACCATTTTCCTTTGTTGATACTCCTCCATCCTACCACCACTTGCAACTAGTTGAGCCCATCATCATCGATGGTCGTTGATCCATTACCCACCATATCCCTCATTTTTCATCACTACTCCTACCAAAATCCTTGTAGGACCTAGTGTCATTCCTCCATCTAAACACCTCCTACCAACTCCACCTCACCATCGTTCCCTCTAGTTTTGACCCCATAGAAGTGTTTGGTCTTCTTTCATCCTCCGAGCATAGTCCACCTTCCACCTTTCTCTGCTCTTTTGACCAATGATCAGTGATTGTTCATCCCACCATCTACAGATGGGATTCGAACACTAGATAGTAGTTTCACTATTTCTTGCAACTTATTGTTCCACTACAGGGTCATCCCCACCAGCCTAATTATATATTAATATTAGTGTGTGATATGAATAATAATGGGATCTATCTTATGTTGTAAAGCTCGAAAAAAATCAACACATTCCTAAATAAGTACTTCCATGTGTGTTAAACATCACAAGTAAGGTAAAAGAGACACATATGTAAAAATTAATATTCATAACTACTCATAGAAATTATATTAAATGGTTTACAGTTTTCAAATTACATACACCACAAAGGGGTGTTACAAATCATCCATTTTAATGATACATCAACAAGTATTCTTCCATAAATACATTCTTGAAATAGAGTTACAATTTACAAATTGGCTAACAAGCCATATATAAATAACATATGAAGCATATCCATAGAATTAGAATCTCTGAACCTCATCTACCTTGACACCAATGGTCTTCTTGCGTTGAGGCCAAGAGTGCGGTTAAGGCACCTTTTTTTCCCAACCACAAATTACATGACTTCCTCGGGTTTCTTTCTAACTCAAAGAAATCCCCGACCCTACACAAGGAGCCTATCAACCTAGAACAACAAAGTAGGAGGGAACTCTCGATGCATTCCTATTTTCCTATATGCATTCCTATACTAGAAAACATATTTCTTGCAAGCAGGATGTGGCAGACACATAAATAACAAAATTTCTAGGCTTTTAATCCATCTATTTCAATGGTACATTGCTTGGCCAATCATTAAAATAAGATAAGTGGTAGTTTATGAAAAGGCTAAACTATCATCTTTTTAGGCCCACATTTGGCATCATGTCCCAGAAGTTTCCATAGAGGAGAAAATGATGCATGATCTCATACAAAATTCTCACAAAGTTCAAGCATTTATCAATTCAACATTATTCCAAAAAATGCTCAATACATTAAAAAATTTGCTAAAATAATTCACAACTAACTCATTTCCAGTCCATTTTCTAACTCCAAGAGAAAAGCAATGCATATTCAAATCAACATGTTTCAAAGTATGTCATTTTCATTTTATGATATTTTGTTCTAGAAGTAAAAGATTGACTAAATTGAAGGATAATTCAATGAGAACATATATTCATATAAAGAGTAACTTAAGCCCCATGAAAATAAATATAAGTTTACATATGTTCATGATGAAATTAGCCTGATTTAGAAATAAATCCAATTGCATTGGGAAACTTGTCCTTTCTTTATCTGTTCATTGCAAAATTTAAGTATTTCTTTCTTTTACTCAAAGTATATATATATATATATATATACATATTATATATATTAAAAAAAGAATCATAGAGGTCAAATTTCAGTTGTAGTGATCTCATAACAGGTAATTATATTTTGGTTGCAAATAACAGATGATATATATATATATATAAATACATATATAACTATATATATATATATATTTACATGTATATACACACATTTATCCTTATATATATATACCTCAGAATTTAAAAGAGGTAAACCTAGTTATCCACATTACAAAACAATACTTCATTAAATAAACATTTAAATAAATATATATTACATATATATTAATATTTAACCAAAGTGAAATCTAACTAAAAGCAGAGTTTCCAAAACTCGAGACAAGGAAAAACTATAGTTCATAGGTTTTATGTGGGAGACGACTTGGTTGTAGCAGTTGGCTCTCCCCATAGGAGAAGCTACTACCTATGGAAGGCAATGCTTCCTCTGCAGGCTGCAGCTTGTGGAGGGCACTGCCTCCACCGACAGCCTTCCCTTATGGGGGAGGTGTTGGCTGGAGCATCCCTTCCCCATATCATATATTTATAAAGAATTTAATTTGTTTCTAGTTCATTCACAGTTTTGATGTTTTTCCATTAATTTTTTTCAAATATATAATAAAATTTGGATTTATAAATACAAAATTTGTATAAATAATAATATGTATTTGCATATATATTCCTAGCTGATATATATATTTATGTAAATATGTGTTATTGTTTATTACAGGTTTTCAATTCTATTACATTACAGTAGTCATATATATATACACATCATAATAGTATTATATATATTTATATGTATTTGTAAATATATAAATATATGTAATTTTATATATAAGGAAGAAAAATTATGTATTTTTATCATAGATTCAACTGGAAGCAATACAACAATACAACCAATACAAAAAATAAAATACATAAAAGTGTACATATGCCATAGGGAATTTTGGAAATTCAAGTAAACACATGATTTATCGAGAATTTTTGAAAGATTCATCCAATTGGGGAAATTTACAGGCAAGTTTCCAAACATGGCAAGTTTTCTTGTATATTGAATTTAAATTACAAAAGAGAGGAAATTAAAAATATGGAAATCACTCTCATTCAATTTGATAGCTGGAAGCCCCTACTGTAGAATTTCCTTTCCTCCTTGGTTCTTCCTGTATCTTCTTTCCCCTTCCTTCCAAAATCTTATTTTATAGTGCTATAGACCAAGAAAACCCTTTCTTGCACCCATTTTTCCTATTTTTATAGAGCAACAAGAAGATTGTAAAAAATGGTTGTTGTTCTCATTACTTCATTTCTCATTTTTAAAGATTTATCTTCATTTCCTGAAAACCTAATCTTGAAAATAAAGAATTAAATAAAATTTAATTCTTGCACAACTTTTATTCCTAATTTAATAATTAATCC
Source organism: Sequoiadendron giganteum (assembly GCA_007115665.2). Lineage (NCBI taxonomy): Eukaryota > Viridiplantae > Streptophyta > Pinopsida > Cupressales > Cupressaceae > Sequoiadendron > Sequoiadendron giganteum. The sequence goes on along the minus strand of CM021101.1, from coordinate 367,726,670 downwards.
TATTTAATTACAAGTTAGCATTTTTTGGGGAAACAAATATTTGAATAAACTATTATATTTGAAATCAAATATGGAAACATAAGCAAGGAATTTGACATAAATTGCAATCCAATTGATTACTTTAAATAATACAAATTAACATTTAATTGCATATATACTTATTTAATTAAACTAGAATTAATTCTTCTATTCTTTTAATTGCATACATAAATATATAATTAACCATTTAAAATTACTAATAGTAAAACAATCATATGTATATGTCACTAAGTGCTTTGTGTGTGATTGAAAGCACCATTCCTACTTTATCCTGCCAAGAAGATAACCTCCTCTACCTTAGCCACACCCTTGGTCTTCGACAAACTACAACTCAAGTACACTCAAGCAACCAAAATAAGATTAGTATCCGGATAAAATAAAATCAACTTAACTCATAAGATCATAATTCATTAATTCTAAATATCACCTTTCGATTTTGCACCATTTTCAAATAAGATGATATTCCATTCATTACAAATTTTGACAAAATTAAAACCACATTCGTATCTTTCATTTCTATAAACACCACATTGTTTATCATTTAATCTATTACATACACACATTAGTCATCTAACAAAACTTCACAAAGAAAAAGTATGCATCACCAAAATTAGAGACGTGACATCCTTCTCCACTTAAAAGATACATTGTCTCGATGTCTAAGTACAAACATCAACACAATATGGTCTATATCATCCACATATAAAGATTCATAAAAAAAAATGCATGAAGGAAAATAACAGGCTAGAATCCAAGGTTCAAAAAAGAACTATCAATATCATCAACATCCTTCCATGTAGCACTAGCCTCAGAATACTGATCCCATCGGATCCTATTCTGCATTATATCCCGGCTCTACAACTTAACATTGCACTTTTCCAGAATCTTGACGGGCTCCACTAGCATCACCCTTGTATCTAGAACCTACAAAGCATGTCAATCGAGCACATGAATAACATCTAGGTGATATGCCTTAAGTAATGAGATGGAAAATGTTATGAATGTGGGATAGAGCTAGCGGTAGAGAAAGCCTATAAGAAATTGGATTCACAACTTCCAAGATTTTGAAGGGCCCAACAAAATATGGAGCAAGCTTTGAGCTCTTGCTAAAATAAATCGAACTCTTCTGTGGATAAACTTTCAAGAACACCTTATCGCCCTCTAAAAATTTCCTAAAAGTCCTTTTTCGATCGACAAAGCTCTTTTGACGATCAAAAGGATGTTTCAACTTTTCCTTAATCAATCTCATCTGATCCTCCATTTCCTTCAGCATCTTAGGTCCAATTACAATTATTTCCTCCACCTTATCCCAGCTGATAGGTGTGCAACATTTATGACCATACAATGCCTCAAAAGGTTCCATCCCTAACGAGGCTTGATAAGAGTTGTTGTAGGAAAACTCCACTAGAGGCAAGTACTCTTCCAATTTATGTTGCTACTCCATGAAATACATTCTGAGAAGATCCTCAACCACCTAACTCACTCTCTTAGTCTGACCATTAGTCTGAGGGTGATATGTCGAGCTGAAATTCAATTTAGTCCCCAAGGAGGAATTTAATGTGGTCTAAAATTTGGAAGTCATACGAGTGAAGCGATCAGAAATGATTGTCTCTAGAAATCCATGCAACCTGAAGATCTCCTGAACAAATTTCTTTTCTAACACCAAAGAACCATCCTTAAGGTTTCTAGAAATGAAATGTGCTACCTTTGTCAATTTATCTACTACTACCAAAATGACATCATGTCTAGTCTTAGTCATTGGAAACCCCTGAATAAAGTCTATCTTGATCACCTGCCATTTATATTTTGGCACTCTATGTGGGTACAAAATTCTTTCCAGATGTACATGATTAGCATTAACTCACTGGAACTCCAAACATCAGGCTACAAATGATATTACACCTTTCTTAAGTCCTGACCAGAAATATAATGGTCTGAGTCCCTCTACCATTTTTTTGTCACACTATGGTGCCTATAATATGGTGCATTGTGGAATTCCTCTAGTACTATCTCTCTCAATCCTTCTATGTTAGGAACATACATCCATCCTTGGAACCTCAAGAGTCCATCAATCTCAAACATATATCCAACAAATATACAATTCAAAGGATCCTATGCTAGGGATTGTTTCACCCTATCATGATGCTCATCCCCTACCAATGTTGGGATTACCTGTTTCCTAAAATTTGATCTTATTGTAATCATTTATGCTAGATGTCTTCTCTTGCTTAAGGAATATGCTACCTTATTTTCCCTTCCCTTAATATATTCAATTCGAAAATCATACTCACACAAGAATTCTAACCATCACCTCTACGGAGCATTCAGGTTGGGTTGAGTGAAGATATACTACAATCTTGCATGATCAATTTTCAACTCAAAAGGATTCCCTAAGAGATAATGCCTCCAAATCTGAAGAGCATGCACTATGGCAGCGTATTCCAATTCATGTGGTGCATAACTAAGTTCATGTTGTTTCAAATTTTGAGATTCATATGCCACCACTTGGCCTTCCTGCATGAGAACTGCTCCCACCCCCTCACCTAATGGTTTGGTTATCACTATGAAGTGCCCATTTGGATCTGGCACAATCAAGATAGGTGTAGAAGTAAGTTTCTCTTTCAAAAACTGAAAGGCCTTCTCACATCTATCACTCCATTTGAATTTCTTTCCTTTCTGTTGGAGTGTAGTGATGGGCGATGTGATTGTTGAGAACCCCTGGGAAAACTTCATGTAATAACCTGCAAGCCCCATAAAGCTTCAGACTTATGAAACATTTTGCGGTGTCGGCTATTCCATGATTGCCTTAATTTTGTCTAGGTCCATTGCTATCCCATTAGCTGAAATAACATATCCCAGATAGTGCACCTTAGTTTGATAGAACATGAATTTGGAAATTTTTACGTAGAGCTTATGGTCCTTCAATTGTTGCAATACTATCCTCAAATGCCTGTAATGCTCCTCCTCTGAATTAGAATAGACTAAGATATCATCTAAGAAAACCAACACAAAATCATCCAAACAATCATGAAAAATGATATTCATCAAATTCATGAAGGTTGTTGGGGCATTAGTTAACCCAAACAATAACACTATGAATTCATAATGCCAGTATCTTGTCTTGAAAGCAGTCTTGGAAACATATTCATCTTTGATTCTCAATTGGTAATACCCCAATCTCAAATCTATCTTTTAAAATACCTTCACCCCCTTCATCTGATCAAACAAATCATCTATCCTAGGGAGAAAATACTTGTTCTTGATGGTTACCTTATTTATCATTCTATAATCAATACATAATCTCAACGTCCCATCCTTCTTTTTCACAAATATGAATCGTGTTCCCCACAGAGACACACTCAGCCTTATGAATCCCTGATTAAGCAATTCCTATAACTGGGCCTTCAATTCATACAACTTGGTAGTATTCATTCTATATTTATCCTTAGACTATGGCTCAGTCCCAGGTAGCAAATCAATTAAAAAGTCAAACACCCATTTAGGAGGTAATTCAGTCAACTCATTAGGAAATACATCTTGGAATTCCTTCAGAATGACATGATCATTAGCTATCACCTCAGGGTTATCTAGATATATGGCCTTAATTACATAGATTAAACACCCTTTTCTATGTTCCGTCTTCAACTAGATGAAAAAAAATTTCTTGAGTTCCAAAGGCCTTTCACAACCATATATATCCACCTGGTTGCCTAGATCATCTAAACAAGTTACTATTTTCTCCTCACAGTCAACAAGGGCCTTATGTTCCATAAGCCAATTTATTCCCAAAATCACAGCATACGACCCTAAAGGTGCTACATATAAATTGAGCTAGGTCATGAAACTAGGAAGTTCAAGTTCACTGCTAGCTAGGCATTGCTCTACCTTTTTCTCTACCCAATTACCATATTGAAACTTCCATGTGTTAGCCATATAACCCAGTTTAACATATAATTTAGGAATGATATTAGGATCACCAAAACACTCTCTCACACCAGTATCAATTAAAATAGACACAGGCCATCCAAAAATTTTACCCGATAATTGGATAGGTGTAGCCTGGTAATCTACTTGGCGATTATCAACCGTTGCATGAATGTGATGTTGGTTCATGTTCTTCTTATTATTCCTCTAAGGACATACACTGGAATAGTGCTCACCACTACATGTATAGAAACTGTCGCGGGGTGCTCTAGGTCTATCAGAACCATCTCTCCTATTATTATTGTTATTATTGTAATTGTCCCTCTTATTACTATTATGATTCCTATCATGGCGATCCTGAGAATTGTTACCCCATTTTAGATTCCTGATCTGCCTGTTATGGTTGCCCTGATTATATTGATTATGATTATTGTTATTCTAATAGTTCCCATGTGACTTCCTCTTGGCATCCTTATTTTTCCTGTAATGTGCAACCATCTAAAGCTTTTGTTCCTGTTTAGTAGCTTTCTCAAAAGCCTCATCCATGGTGGAAGGATTATGTATATCCACCTCAGCTCTAATTTGAGGCCTAAGCCCTAGAATGAACTTACAAACCTAGAACCTCTCATCAAGGTAGAACTGGGGTACATATTTGAGAAATGTGAAAACATTTCCTAGTACTACATCATTGTCATTCCTCCCTAAGTGAGAGTCTAGAATTTAGTCATCTTTTTGTCAAAATAGGAATGTGGCATCCACCTTTTTCTGAACAACTATATGAACTGTTCCCAAGTCACCTTACCATTCAAGAATTTTTTTTCTTCCTTTTCATTCTCCCACCAAGTGGCAACTTCACTAGTGAGTTGGTATAAACCCCATTTAGCCTTACTTTAATTAGACAAATCTTGCAGGGAAAAATAATTCTCCATTTAGATTATCCAAGTTTCTACCCCATCTCCAATTTTTTACCATCAAATTTTGGTGGGGTGACCCTTTTGAGGTCCTTTCCCAACTTTTGAGCTACTTTTCTTAACCTATTAGATTTTTCTTCAATCTCAAGCTGCTCTACATTAGTATTTTCCTCATTTCCACTAGAATTTGGTCCTTGAGAACCCCTGCACCTTTCTTGCTCAAGGCTGTCAATCTTGGCCTCCTATCGGTTCAACAGGGCTAAAATTTGATCCAACCTATTATTTGTGTCATCATAGGACCCACCCACAAGATTCTCATGTTTTTAGGTTCTAAAATCCATGGATTACTCTGGAATACACAACATCAAGCGTACTTAGGCATAGGTACTAGAGTTTAATCTAGATGCTCGGATACCAAAATGTAAAGCTCAAAAAAATTCAACACATTCCTAAATAAGTACTTCCATCTGAATTGATCACAAGTAAGGTAAAATAGATACATGTGTCAAAATTAATATTCATAAGTGCTCATAGAAATTATATTAAATGGTTTATAGTTTTCAAATTAAATACACCGCAAAGGTGTGTTACAAATCATTTGTTTCAATGATACATCAACAAGTATTCTTCCATAAATACATTCTTGAAATAGAGTTACAATTTACAAATTGGCTAACAAGCCATATAGAAATAACATATCCATAGCATTAGAACCTCTAAACCTCATCCGCCTTCACACCACTGGTCTTCTTGTGCTGAGGCCAAGAGTGCAGTTAAGGTGCCTTTTCCACCCAACCATGAAGTACATGACTTCCTCGGGTTTCTTCCTAACTCGAAGAAATCCCCGACCCTACACAAGGAGCTGAGTAACCCGGAACAGCAAAGCAAAAGGGAACTCTTGATGCATGCATGTTTGCCTATATGCATTACTATACTAGAAAACATAATTTTTGCAAGTAGGATGTGGAAAAGACATAAATAGAAAAAGTTCTAGGCTTTTAATCCATCTATTTCAATGGTACATTTCTTGGCCAAGCATTAAAATAGCATAAGTGGTAGTTTATGAAATAGATAAACTACCATCTCTATAGGCCCACATTCAACATGCTATCCCAGAAGTTTCCATAGAGGAGAAAATAACACACGATCTTATACAAAAATCTCATAAAATTCAAGCATTTATCAATTCAACATTATTACGAAAACGTTGAATACATTACCAAATTTTCTAAAATAATTCATAAGGAAAGAGTTCCAAGGTCAGATTTGTGGTTCACAATTGACTCATTTCCAGTCTATTTTCTAACTCCAAGAGAAAAGAAATGCATATTTAAATCAACATGTTTCAAAGTATGTCATTTTCATTTTATGATATTTTGTTCTAGAAGTAAAAGATTGACTAAATTGAAGGATAATTCAATGAGAACATATATTCATATAAAGAGTAACGTGTTCCCCATGAAAATAAATCTAAGTTGACATATGTTCATGAAGAAATCAACCTGATTCAGAAATAAATCCAATTGCATTGGGAAACTTGTCCTTTCTTTATCTGTTCATTGAAAAATCTAAGTATTGCTTTCTTTTACTCAAAGTATATTTATTTTTATTATATATAAAAAAGGAATCATAGAGGTCAAATTTCAGCTGTAGTGATCTCATAATAGGTAATTCTATTTTGGTTTCAGCTAATAGATGATATATCTATATATAAATACATATATAACTATATATATATATTTACATATATATACACACATTTATCCTTATATGTATATATACCTCAAAATTTAAAAGAGGTAAACCCATTTATCCGAAGTACAAAACTCTCCTTCATTAAATCAACATTTAAATAAATATATATGTTTATATATATATGTATATATACATACATATATATATATATATTTATTTAACCAAAGTGAAAACTAACTGAAAGCAGAGTTTCCAAAACTCGAGATAAGGAAAAACTACAGTTCATAGGTTTTATCTAGGAGACAGCTTAGTTGTAGTCGTCGGCTCTCCCCATAGGGGAAACTACTGCCTGTTGAAGGCAATACTTCCTCCACAAGCTATGACCTATGGAGGGCACTTCCTCCACCAATAGCCTTCCCTTATGGGGGAGGCATTGGCTGGAGCAACCCTTCCCCATATCATATATGCATAAAAAATTTAATTTGATTCTAGTTCATTCATAGTTTTGATGTTTTTCCATTAAATTTCTTCAAATATATAATAAAATTTGGATTTATAAATACAAAATTTGTATAAATAATAATATATATTTTCATATATATTCCCAAGTGATATATATGTAAATATGTGTTATTATTTATTATAGGTTTGCAATTCTATTACATAGATTACAATAGTCATATATATATACACATATGAATAATATTATATATATTTATATATATTTGTAAATATATAAATATATGTAATTTTATATATCAGGAAGAAAAATTGTGTGTTTTTATCATAGATTCAATTGGCAGCAATACAACAATACAACCAATATAGAAAATACAATACATAAAAGTGTATGTATGCCACAAGGAATTTTGGAAATTCAAGTAAACACATGATTTGTCTAGAATTTCTGAAAGATTCATGCAATTGGGAAAATTTTAGAGGAAAGTTTCCAAACACAGTAAGTTTTCTTGTATATTGAATTTAAATTGTACATGAGAGGAAATCAAAAGCCTAGAAATCGCTCTCCTTGAGTTTGATAGCTAGAAGCCCCTACTATAGAATTTCCTTTCCTCCTTGGTTCTTCCTATACCATCCTTCCCCTTCCTTCCAAAAGCTTATTTTACAATACTAAAGACCTAGAAAACCCTTTCTTGTACCCATTTTCCCCATTTTTGTAGAGAAAAAATAAGATTGTAAAAAACAATTGTTATTCTCGTTACTTCATTTCTCATTTTTAAATATTTCTCTTCATTTCCCAAAAACCTAATCTTGAAAATACAAAATTAAATAAAATTTACTTCTTGCACAACTTTTATTCCTAATTCAATACTTAATCCTATTTAATTACAAGTTAGCATTTTTTGGGGAAACAAATATTTGAATAATCTATTATATTTGAAATCAAATATGGAAATGTAAGCAAGGAATTTGACATAAATTGCAATCCAATTGATTACTTTAAATGATAAAAATTAACATTTAATTGCATATATAATTATTTAATTAAACTAGAATTAATTCTTCCATTCTTTGAATTGCATACATAAATATAGAATTAACCATTTAAAATTACTAATAATAAAACAATCATCCAACCCACATGCTAAATGAATCTATATGTCACTAAGTTCTTTGTGTGTGATCGAGATCACCATTCCTACTTTATCCTACCAAGAAGCTAACCTCCTCTAACTTAGCCACACCCTTGGTCTTCGACAACCTATAGCTCAAGTACACTCAAGCAACCAAAATAAGATTAGTATTGGGATAAAATCAAATCAACTTAACTCATAAGATCATAACTCATTAATTCTAAATACCACCTTTCCATTTTGCACCATTTTCAAAATAAGACTATATTCCATTCATTACAAATTTTCACAAAATTAAAACCATATTCGCATCTTTCATTTCTCTAAACACCACATTGTTTATCATTTAATCTATTACACACACAAACATTAGTTATATAGCAAAACCTCATAAAGAAAAAGTAGGCATCACCAAAATTAGAGACGCGACATCCTTCTCCACTTGGAATAGACATTGTCTCAATGTCTAAGTACAATCATCCACACAATATGGTCTATATCATCCATATATCAAGAGTCATAAAAAAATGCATGAAGGAAAATAACAGGCTAGAATCCAAGGTGCGAAAAATATCTATCAATATCATCAGCATGCTCCCACGTAGCACTGTCCTTAGAATACTGATCCCATTGGATCCTATACTACATTATATCTCAACTCTGCAACTTAACATTGCACTTTTCTAGAACCTTGATGGGATCCACTAGCATCACCCCTATATCTAGAACTTGCAAAGCATGCCATTTGAGAAAATGAGTAACATCTAGGTGATATGGCTTAAGTACTGAGGCATGGAAAAAATTTATGAATGCGAGATAGAGTTGGTGGTAGAGCAAGCCTATAGTTAACTAGATTAAAAAATTCCAAGATTTTGAAGGGCCCAACAAAACATGGAGCAAGCTTCGAGCCCTTTCCAAAATAAATCTCACTCTTTTGTAGACAAAATCTCAAGAACACCTTATCACCAACTAAAATTTCCTAAAATTCTTGTTTCGATTGACAAAGCTCTTTTGACGATCAGAAGCCTGTTTCAGATTTTTCATAATCAGTCTCATCTGATCCTCTATTTCCTTCAGCATCTCAGGTCCAATTGCAATTTTTTCCTCCACCTTATCCCAATTGATAGGTATATGAAATTTACGACCATAGAATGCATCGAAAGGTTCCATGCCTAGCGAGGCATGATAAGAGTTGTTGTAGGAAAACTCCACTAGAGGCAAGTACTCTTCCCATTTATGTTGTTGGTCCATGCAATACATTCTAAGAATATCTTCCACCACCTGATTCACTCTCTGAGTTTGATCATCGGTCTGAGGGTGATATGTTGAGCTGAAATTCAGTTTAGTTCCCAAGGAGGAATGTAATGTGGTCCAAAATTTAAAATTCATACGAGTGTTGCAATTGGAAATGATTGTCTTTGGCACTCCATCCAACCTGAAGATCTCCTGAAAAAATTTCTTTGCTAACACCAAAGAACCATCCTTAAGGATTCCAAGAATGAAATGTGCTAACTTTGTCAACTTATCTACTACTACTAGAATGACATCATGTCTAGTCTTAGTCATTGGAAACCCCTAAATAAAGTCCATCGTGATCACCTGTCATTTATATCTTAGCAGTCTATGTGGGTACAAAAGTCTCGCCAGATGTACATGTTCAGCCTTAACTCACTGGCACTCCAAACATCGGGCTACAAATGATATTACATCTTTCTTAAGTCTTGGCTAGAAATATAATGGTCTGAGTCCCTCTACCATTTTCATCACACAAGGGTGCCCAGAATATGGTGCATTGTGGAATTACTCTAGTACTATCTCTCTCAATCTTGTTGTGTTAGGAGCATACATCCATCCTTGGAAGCTCAAGATTCCATCAATCTCAAACATATATCTAGTAAATCTATTATCTAAAGGATCATGTGCTAGGGCTTGTTTCACCCTATCATGATGCTCATTCCTTGCCAATGCTGGGATTACCTACTGCCTAAAAGTTGATCTTATTGTAATCATTGCTTCTAGATGTCTTCTCCTATTTAAGGCATCTGATACCCCATTTTCCCTTCCCTTAATATATTCAATTCCAAAATCATACTTGATCAAGAATTCCAACCATCACCTCTATCAAATGTTTAGGTTGGGTTTAGTGAAGAAACACTACAATCCTGCATGATTGCTTTTCAACTAAAAAGGCTTCCCTAAGAGATAATGCCTCCACATCTGAAGAGAATGCACTATGGTAATCAATTCCAATTTGTGTGGTGCATAATTTAGCTCATTTTGTTTCAAAATTTGAGATTCATATGCCACCACTTGGCCTTCCTGCATGAGAACTACTCCCACCCCCTCACATGATGCATCAATTATCACTATGAAGTGCCCATTTGGATATGGCACAATCAAGATAGGTGTAAAATAAATTTTCTCTTTCAGAAACTGAAAGGACTTCTCACATTTATCACTCAATTTAAATTTATTTCCTTTCTTTTGGAGTGCAATGATGGGTGTTGCGATTGTCGAGAACCCTTGGATAAAATTCATGTAATAACCTACAAGCCCCATAAAGATTCAAACTTTTGAAACATTATGCGGTGTTGGCTATTCCATGATTGCCTTAATCTTGTTTGGGTCCACTACTATCCCATCAGCTGAAATAACATGTCCCATATACTACACCTTAGTTTGATAGAACATGCATTTTGAAAATTTTCCATAGAGATTATGGTCCCTCAAGCCTTGCAATACTATCCTCAAATTCATGTCATGCTCCTCCTTTGACTTAGAATAGATTAAGATATCATCTAAGAAAACCAACACAAAGTCATCCAAACAAGCACGAAAAATGTTATTCATCAAATTGATGAAGGCTACTAGGGAATTAGTTAACCCAAATAGTAACACTGTGAATTCGTAATGCCTATATCTTGGCCTAAAAGCAGTCTTGGAAATATCTTCATCTTTAATTCTCAATTGTTGGTACCCCAATCTCAAATCTATCTTTGAAAATACCTTCACCCCCTTCATCTAATCAAACAAATCATCTATCCTAGGGAGAAAATACTTGTTCTTGATGGTTACTTTATTTAATATTATGTAATCAATACATAATCTCAAGGTCCCATCCTTCTTTTTCATGAATATGATTGGTGCTCCCCATGGAGACACACTCAGACTTATGAACCCATGATTAAGTAGTTCTTGTAACTAGGCCTTCAATTCATACAACTCGATAGTATTCTTTTTGCATGGAGCCTTAGACTATGGCTTAGTCCCAGGTAGAAAATCAATTGAAAAGTCAAACACCCATTTAGGAGCCAATTCAAACAACTCATCAGCAAGTACACCTTGGAATTCCTTCAGAATGACATGATAATTAGCTATCACCTCAGGGTTATCTAGATTTGTGGCCTTAATTGCATAGATTACACACCCTTTTCTACATTCCTTCTTCAATTGCATGGCAGAAATTTTCTTGAGTTCCAAAGGCCTTTTACAACCATAGATATTCACCCGGTTTCCTAGATCATCTAAACAAGTTACTATTTTCTCCTCAAAATCAACAAGGGCCTTATGTTCTGTAATCCAAGTTATTCTCAAAATCACATCATACGACCCCAAAGGTGCTACTAATAAACTGACCTATGTCATGAAACTAGGAATTTTGGGTTCACTGTAGGCTAGGCATGTCTCTACCCGATTACCATATTGAACCTTCCATGTGTTAGCCATATAACCCAATTTAACATATAATTTAGAAATGATACAAGGATCAACAAAACACTCTATGACACCAGTATCAATTAAAATAGAGACTAGACATCCAAAAAATTTATCTGGTAACTTGATAGGTGTAGCCTAGTAATCTACTTGGCAATTATCAATCGCCACATGAATGTGATGTTGGTTCTTGTTCTTCTAATTATTCCTCTAAGGACATGCACTGGCATAGTGCTCATTGCCACATGTATAGCAACCTCTGTGGGTTTCTCTAGGTCTGTTAGAAATATCTCTCTTGTTATTATTATTATTATTGTAATTGGCCCTCTTATTATTGTTCTGATTCCCATCATGGTGATCTTGAGAATTGTTACCCCTTTTTAGATTCTTGATCTACCTATTATTGTTGCCCTGATTGTATTGATTATGATTATTGTTATTCTGATGGTTCCTCTATGAATTCCTCTTGGCATCCCTATTTTTCCTATAATTTGCAACCTGCTAAAGCTTTTGTTCCTATTTAGTAGCTTTCTCAAAATCCTCATCCATGGTGGAAGGATTATGCATATCCACCTCAGCTCCAATTTGAGGCCTAAGCCCCAAAATGAACTTATGAACCTATAACCTCTCATCAAGCTAGTACTGGGGTACATATTTGAGAAAATGTGAAAATATTTCCTAGTACCACATCACTGTTATTCCTCCCTGAGTGAGAGTCTAGAATTTAGTCACCTTTTTGTCAAAATAGGAATGTGCCATCCACCTTTTTCAAAAAAACTACAAGAATTGTTCCCAAGTCACCTTACCATGAAAGAAGTGTTTTTCTATCTTTTCATTCTCTCACCAAGTGGTGGCTTCACCAATGAGTAGGTATGAACCACATTCAACCTTAGTTTCATTAAACAAATCTCGCAGGGAAAAATACTTCTCCATTTCAATTATCCAAGCTTTTGTCCCATCTCCAATTGTTTTACCATACAATTTTGGTGGGGTGACCTTTTTGAGGTCCTTGCCTAACTCTTGAGCTACTTTGCTTAATCTATTAGGGTTTTCTCCAGTCCCAGGCTGCTCTACATTAGTATTTTCTTCATTTCCACCCAAATTCAGTCCTTGAGAACCCCTGCACCTTTCCCGCTCAAGGCTGTCAATCTTGGCCTCCTATCAATTCAACATGGCTAAAATATGATCCAACCTATCATTTGTGTCACCACAGGACCCACCCACATGATTCTCACATTGGTAGGTTCTAAAATCAATGGAGTTACTCTAGAATACACAACATCAAGTGTAATTACGCATAAGTCCTAGAGTTTAACCTAGACACTCTGATATTAAAATGTAAAGCTCAAAAAAATTCAACACATTCCTAAATAAGTACTTTCATGCACATTGAACATCACATGTAAGGTAAAAGAGATACATGTGTAATAATTAATATTCATAAGTGCTCATAGAAATTACATTAAATGATTTACAGTTTTCAAATTACATACACCACAAAGGGGTGTTACAAACCATCTATTTCAATGATACATCAACAAGTATTCTTCCATAAATACATTCTTGAAATAGAATTACAATTTACCAATTGGCTAAGAAGACATACAGAGATAACATATGAAGCATATCTAGCATTAGAACCTCTAAACCTCATCTGCCTTGAAACCACCGGTCTTCTTATGCTAAGGCCAAGAGTGCGGTTAAGGTGCCTTTTCCACCCAACCACAAAGTACATGATTTTCTCGGGTTTCTTCCCAACTCAAAGAAATCCCCGACCATGCACGACGAGCCTAGCCACCTAGAACAACAAAGAAGGAGGGAACTCTCGATGCATGCATGTTTTCCTATATGCATTCCTATATTAGAAAACATATTTCTTGCAAGTAGGATGTGGCAATGACATAAATAACAAAAGTTCTAGTCTTTTAATCCATCTATTTCAATGGTACATTGCTTGACCAAGCATTAAAATAATATAAGTGCTAGTTTATGGAAAGGACAAACTACCATTTCTATAGGCCCACATTCGACATCATATCCCAAAAGTTTCCATAGAGGAGAAAATAACATATGATCTCATACAAAAATCTCATAAAGTTGAAGCATTTATCAATTCAGAATTATTACAAAAACACTCAATACATTACCAAATTTTCTAAAATAATTCACAAGGAAAGAGTTCCAAGGTCAGATTTATAATTCATAATTGAATCATTTCCAGTCCATTTTCTAACTCCAAGAGAAAAGAAATGTATATTTAAATCAACATGTTTCAAAGTATGTCATTTTCATTTTATGATATTTTGTTCTAGAAGTAAAAGATTGATTAAATTGAAGGATAATTCAATGAGAAAATATATTCATATAAAGAGTAACTTTTTCCCCATGAAAATAAATCTAATTTTACATATGTTCATGGAGAAATCAACCTTATTCAGAAATAAATCCAATTGAATTGGGAAACTTGTCTTTTCTTTATCAGTTCATTGCAAAATCTAAGTATTGCTTTCTTTTACTCAAAGTGTATATATATTTATTATATATATAAAAAAGTCATAGAGGTCAAATTTCAGTTGTAGTGATCTCATAACAGGTAATTCTATTTTGGTTGCAAATAATAGATTATATATATATATATACATATGTAACTATATATATATATTTACATATATATACACACATTTATCCTTATAAATATATATATACCTCATAATTTAAAAGAGGTAAACCTAGTTATCCACAGTACAAAATTGTACCTCACTAAATAAACATTTAAATAAATATATATATTTAACCAAAGTGAAATCTAATTGAAAGTAGAGTTTCCAAAACTTGAGATAAGGAAAAACTATAGTTCACAGGTTTTATGTGGGATACGGCTTGGGTGTAGTCATCGACTCTCCCCATAGGGAAAGTCGTTACCTATGGAAGGCAACACTTCCTCCATAGGCTATGGCCTGTGGAGGGCGCTGCCTCAACTAGAAGCCTTCCCTTATGGGGGAGGCATCAACTGGAGCAACCCTTCCCCATATCATATATGCACAAAGACTTTAATTTGTTTCCAGTTAATTCACAGTTTTGATGTTTTCCAATAAATTTCTTCAAATATATAATAAAATTTCGATTTATAAATATTAAATTTGTATAAATAATAATATATATATTTTCATATATATTCATAGCTGATATATATGTAAATATGTGCTATTATTTATTACAAGTTGTCAATTCTATTACAAAGATTACAATAGTCATATATATATACACAAAAGATTAATATTATATATATTTTTATATATTTGTAAATATATAAATATATGGAATTTTATATATTAGGAAGAAAAATTATGTATTTTTGTCATAGATTCAATTGGTAGCAATACAACCAATATAGAAAATAAAATACATAAAAGTGTATGTATGCCACAGGGAATTTTTGAAATTCAAGTAAAAACATGATTTATCCAGAATTTCTCAAAGATTCATCCAATTGAGGAAATTTCAGAGGCAAGTTTCCAAACATTGAAAGTTTTCTTGTATATTGAATTTAAATTGCAAAAGAGGGGAAATCAACAACCTAGAAATCACTCTCCTTGAATTTGATAGCTGGAAGCCCCTACTGTAGAATTTCCTTTCCTCCTTGGTTCTTCCTGTTTCTTCTTTCCGCTTCCTTCCAAAAGCTTATTTTATAATGCTACAAACCAAAAAAACCCTTTCTTGGACCCATTTTTCCCATTTTTGTAGAGAAACAAGAATATTGTAAAAAATGGTTGTTGTTCTCATTACTTCATTTCTCATTTTTAAAGATTTCTCTTCATTTCCCGAAAACCTAATCTTGAAAATAAAGAATTAAATAAAATTTACTTCTTGCACAACTTTTATTCCTAATTTAATAATTAATCCTATTTAATTACAAGTTAGCATTTTTTGAGGAAACAAATATTTGAATAAATTATTATATTTGAAATCAAATATGAAAATGTAAGCAAGGAATTTGACATAAATTGCAATCCAGATGATTACTTTAAATAATACAAATGAACGTTTAATTTCATGTATAATTATTTAATTAAAATAGAAATAATTCTTCCATTCTTTTATTTGCATACATAAATATAGAATTAACCATTTAAAGTTACTAATAGTAAAACAATCATCCAACCCACATGCTAAATTTATCTATATGTCACTAAGTGCTTTGTGTGTGATCAAGAGCACCATTCCTGCTTTATCCTACCAAGAATCTAACCTCCTCTACCTTAGCCACATCCTTCATCTTCAACAACCTGCAACTCAAGTACACTCAAGAAACCAAAATAAGATTAGTATTCGGATAAAATCAAATCAACTTAACTCATAAGATCATAATTCATTAATTCTAAATATCACCTTTCCATTTTGTACCATTTTCAAAATAAGATGATATTGCATTCATTACAACTTTTCACAAAATTAAAACCACATTCGCATCTTTCGTTTCTCTTAACACCACATTGTTTATCATTTAATATATTACACACACACACTAGTCATATAGAAAAACCTCATAAAGCAAAAGTAGGCATCACTAAACCTAGAGACATGACATATGTCCATTCCAACAAATTTAGTTTTTGAATCAAGGTTTCTCTAATTAGGCTGACCTAATTAAGAAACATGGATATATATATGTAAGACATTGGTTAGTGAGTGTGTGTGCAATGTGGAAGAGAAAGAGAGAAGAATGTGCTCATGTGAAATATACTTGAAGAAAGAGTTGAAAATGTATATGTGTGAATTATATAGATGAGCATCTTAGTGAATTAATCAAGTATTGTGATTCACCAAAACTAAACTCCAACATATGGAAGGTGCATTCTTTATCAGTTCACATTTTTGGTAGTGAGCCATACCCTTTTGTATCTTAGCGGTTAGCCATCCCTTTTTGTATTCATGTTGTGAGACTTTCAAGGATAGTGAGTACTAGTAGTAAGGCTTGTAATATTCTATATTTGTATATATTATATTGTGAGCTAATCCTCACCATGGTTTTTCCCAATTTGGGTTTTCCACGTAAAATTAATGGTGTTCATGTGTGTTGATGCTTTGTCTTGATTTCATGTCTTCTTTTGGTAATTTAGTTAGATTTGTGATAATTCTTAGATGGATTTTATATGAATGGTTTTATGGAATATTGATTCACCCCCCTCTCAGTATTCTATATGTTCATCAAAGCTTGGTTCCTCCAAAGAAGCCTAACAACTTGGGGAAGGTCCTGAAATTCGATTTTATGGAAGAGAAAACAAATATTTTTCCTTTGAAAATAATCTCTACTGATCATATAGAAGAAAATGAGTGTATTAAGAATATAAAGGAAATATATGGAGAAGTTAGTAATCAGTTAAATAAAGAAGATGAGGACTTCACCTGGCTGAAAGATCAATTGGAAGAAAAAGAGAAGATTGAATATTGTCAAAGAACTAAAATTCAGAGGAGAATGGATGAATGTGCAAGACTTTAGAAAGAAGTGGTAATGTTGAAATCTGATCTGGAGAAGGCAAGAAGTTATGAAGGTAAATTTGTAGCAAGCTTTGCATTGCTAGACAAACCGATTGTAGGACAAATATCCTCTATGGATAAAAGCGGCTTAGGATTTGAAGAAGGTCAATCTTCAAAGTTGAATCAATCTCTTGACATGGAGACTTAAAGCAATGGTGATCATGATGGAAATATTCCTATCAGACAACCTAATTCTCAAAGATATTTTTTTAATGGTGTATGTTATTCTTGGAATAAGTTTGTAAATAGGGAAAAATAATACAAAAATAAAGTGAGCATAATGATGGAATAAATAAAATTTCCTTATCTCTCTTCGATCAATGTTTTGAAATCAAGAGAAATAAAAATTTAGATAAGATGATTTAATCATTTAAAGGTCACTTTTATCTTTTTAATTCAATTGGGCATAAGGTTAACTAGTGCAAATATGGATTGAATAAGAGAAATATTGGATGGAAGAATGATTTTTACTTTAATTGAATCAATTTGAAACATGTTAGAAGCAGAAAATTGAGAGGTAACAACCTGACAAAAGGATATGAACTAGTCATCAAGGTGATCTGGTAGAGGTTAAGAAAGAGATGAAGGGAATCTGGTGAAAATAAGAAGAATCTAGAAAGAAAGTAGAACCAACAACATTTGTTTTTTGTGCCATCCTTTGGTGCAGATACATCACTCAAAAATTAATTCCATATTTGGCTAAGGGGGAGCAATAATTAGAAAATTTATCAACCCTTCTTTCGATATAAGATGTCATATCATGGCAGAAGTGCATTTATTAAGGTTATGAACTCAATAATTCATGTGAAAAGAATTTTCAAACACACATGTGTGAAGAATGTATTTTGCAGAGTCTAAAAAGATTAAAGCTTACATGAATTTTGAGGTGATCTACTTGTGATCTAAAGCATTAATTACATAATCAATTGGGATGAAAGAAATAAATTTAGATATGTTTAGGAAAATTCATTCAATTAAAAGTATTTGTGCAAGAAGAAGCATGGAGAGGAAGCTTGAAGACACCAGAGCAATTTCATCTTGCAAAAATTTTGAATTTAGCTTTGGTAGAAAAGGAAAAGGTAATTTGATGCTACTACTTCATCTGAATTATTTGTGGTATCTTGTATACAATTGATATGTGTCAGGTTATAAATAATTCAAAGAGACTAGAACTAGAGTAAAAAATGCATCCTATTAAATCCTTGGAACTTGATCTTTGGGTGCTTTTTTGGATATTCCTCTTGGTGTCCTACTGATTGAAGATGTTGGAGTATACATTCATGGAGAATTGGAAGAATCTAGTCATGGAAAATCCCACATGTTGTGGAGTGAAGAATTAACTAGAAATGGTTTTACCCTAGAACTAGAATACAATGTGCTTTCAAAAATGAAATTGGATGTATGGAACAACGTTTTGGACTTTAGTAGTGAAGGAAGATGTATCGGAATGGATCTTAGAATATTCACAATGATTATGTATGGCTTAAGGAAACATGTATGATATCTAGATATGTAATTAGGGAATTTATTGGATTACCATCCTCTGGACCAACTCTTGTTTGTAATTTTGATAGATAAAAGGGTTTAATAAGGAACACACATGTTGAAATCTATAAACTAGTAGTTCAGTATGCAAGCTTAGTTATTTCATAGATGATTCTTGGTGAAAACAATGTCTCCCTACCACAATTGATCTTTCATTGGATATGGTTGAGATTAGAACTGAATATTATCTTTGTGAGCTACTCTGACAATAGCTATTGAAGAATCTGAGAGATTTCAACAAGAAGAAAGGTACATTCAGATATGGTACATTGGTTTTATGCTTGATTTTATACTTTATGAAGGAGATTATTGGATTAGGAGAAGTTAGTTGGGAGAATAACAGATTAGTTTATCATTAGATTGAGGATCTTATGAGAAACATTGGGGACTTAGATGAACAAGAAGATTCTCGTGGTTCATTCCTTGGAAAGTTTCAAAGGAAAATGAATAGAATGAGGAGAATTCCAAGAGAACTTGTTTTAAAATATAAGAATGATATAACCTTTTTGGTAGACACTGGTAGGTAGTTGAACAAAGGAATTCATGGTTACCTGAGTTTGAATATGAAATTGAGAAGGATTATGCTACTGGTTGCATTGAATTGTTGATTAACAGTCCCTAGGATCCTAGTAGACCTAGGTTTGGAACCTACTATGAAGTAGCTAAAGCTCTTGAAGAGTTTGATTTTATCTTTGATAAACCAAATTTTGCCAGTGAAGAAAACAGGAAAGTAGTTGTGGTTCATGCCCTAGTTGCTCGGGTGGACCCTACTCCTAGAAGACTTAAGAAATTGGCTAGAAGTAGGACACACCTTCAAGTAGCTCCTAGTGTGGTTTCTAGTTTTCATGTTCCATTAAAGAAAGATTAAATGTATTAACTGATAGATTCAATGAATTAAAGAGAAAACTAGTAAGTGACATGGTTTCTTGGGTTGAAGACAAAATATTTTTGGAAATTGTAGATACGTGAAAGTCTACTCATAGCTTGGCACTTGAAAAGCTCAATCTTATTCAATATTGTGAGTAAGAGATTAAGATTTTATTTGAAATTTTTTGGTCTTTCCCTGATGCAATTCAAAGGCTCAAGGGTGTTGAGAGCATGATTGGAACCCAGATTAAATTTTCATCTATCAAATCTGATCCTTCTCTTAGTTTGTGTTGATCATCAAAGCTTGCACCTGTCCGATAGCCTTATGCAAAATTCAACGAGTGGGAGACCTATTTGTGCCTCACTAAATACCTCCAATTTTTTTATAGAAAGATGACTCTTCTCTGAGTTTGGCAAAAATGGTAGAATAAAATGAAAAATAGCGATGCGCTAACATGCTTACAACATTTCAAAACCTAATTATTTTTCTATGAATGAAATATTAGACATAGAATTCCACAACCTTTCAATGTTGGGAAGAGAACAAGCAACAAAGGATAAATACAAGCACAATGCAGTCTTTGAAATCTCCTCATGGGAAGTGTTCATTAAGGTTGCATCAAGCATAAAAGCTCCAAAATTTAATAGAAAAACATTCAGAAATTACATAAACCCTTCCTCTTATTACAACATAATATTAAGAAACAATAACCCTTAAAGAAATTAGAGAAGTTCAACGGACATAATTTGGTTTCTAGAGGCTATTACTTTATCATATAAACTTACAACAAGGAATTCAACTACTAAAAATATTTGAAATAAGCTTAACATAGTGTTTTTCTCAACAAAAACATAAAGAAGGAACTTGACAAAGGCCATAACATGCATAGTTTCAAATATTTTTTCCAAACAGATCTTTGTTAAATATCAAATTAACTTTAAAACAAAGGTCAAATGCCAATCTGATAATAGTTTGAGCAAAAATAATATAACATGCCAGAGAAAAGTAGTGTTCTGCCAACTTTTTACTTTTGAAAATATTTATATAAGTATGGAAAACTAAAAGAATTTTTTTCTAAAAGGGGAACTTTCAAGAACTCCTTATTTATGTTACCACCTTCTATTTATAGTTGAAAAGGGGAGAATTTCCACCAACTTCCTAGAAGTAAATATTGCCAGATGATGACATCTGATAGCTCATGATCTAATCATAGATCTTTTATTAGGTCGTGACAATATTTGATCATTAATTACCAACTTCCTAATTTATGTCGTTTAGATATTTAGTGAAGATTTCCCTTTGTAAACACTCAGATCCTAGAAAATAGCTTGGCAGAATCTGGTTGACCAATCACATAGGTTGAGGGCATCGACTTGAAACTTCCAACTTGAAAATAAGGAAAACCCAACATGCCTTGAAAAACTCCAAAAATATATCGCTCCTTTAAATTTCAACCTGCCCAAAACAAAGAGATAACATCTCAAGCGGGCAAGAAGTTTTAGAATTATGAAAATATCCTCAGAGAAAATCCTTGCTGAGCTGACACATGTCCCAACTTTCTTCCAAAAGGAATATGATAAACAAAATCCACATAGCCACCACATGGCACATTGTGTGCCTTTTGAAATAAATTTTGCATTAAGCGTGAATTCATCTCCAAGAAAAAAATGTATAAAATTTGAAAATAAAAAAGAAGATTAAGGAAAAATTGCATCATAGTTTTGGTGACTCACAGGGGGCCTTCGCTTGTAGAGGAATGAACCTAGAGCTCTAGAATTTTTTGGAGTTTGAGAAAAGTGGAATTTTGTACCTCCCAATCCAAATTAGTGGGCCGAATGAGAGTGTGAATGATCTTATATGCTTGATCTAACTCAAAGACTTCATTAAAATAAATGGCTCACCATCTTGCAGAAATAGGTCCAAGGTGATAATAGAGATGAGAAAGAGGAAAGATCTCATGCTCAATTTCATCAATGGTGGCCGTAGTGCTTAAACCTAAGAACTTTGTAGAAGTTTGGACCTTTTATCTAATTGCATATGTGATCTGCTCAACTGATAGCACATATCCATCCAGTGAGACACGAGGAGGCAAACCAAAGCTAAGAAAAATATTGAAATCATTCTTAATCTCGTCGATACTTCTATTCAACACTACTTGTCTCTCTTTGCTCTTTTTTGCGACTTTATGGTAGTGGATGAACTTGCTTGCTTTGCTTGAGGTGACCCTCCAATCTAGAATCGTTGCACTTCTTAGGGCCTCATCAGTGGCCACACACAATTTGGAAATCATATTTTGTGATTATGTGACTCGAGGAGCATATATATGCAGAACTTGGTCAGCCAGGTAGCAAACCTTTTTATGTAATTCTTGATCATCCCTGAAAATTGTAGGGCTGGCTTGAGAATGGAAACCACAACTATGATCCGTTCCTAGTGCATGGATATCAACTTTAATATCGAGAGGGTCCTAGAGTCTTATGCAGTAGTTAACTCCTTATGGAACTAAAGTTCCCTCGCTCTTAAATTTTTCCTATTTGATTCTTCTCTTGGAGGGCATTTGCTAGTTTGGAATTCAACCTTCTGATTTCTTGGTCGTGATTCTACAGAGTGGACATGACCTGTTGTTTCTCTTGCCTCAAAATTTTTTCTTCTATTGGGGCCTTTTGTAGATTGTCGGAAGCCTAAGATTAGACATCATACAACTCTATTTGTATGTTTCCTTGAGTACTTTTGTACTCTACATTTGTCTGGCGCTCAGTAGCAAGCTAAACTCTTATCTTTTTAACTGAATGTGTTCACCTTGGGCCTCCTCGAGCAACTTAGTTTCTTATCCTTACAAATTTTTTATATGTCTTATGTGGTCTATCTCTACGTATCTGGCCTTGATCTTTGTCTGCAATCTACTCACTATTTCCCTTACATTTATCAACTCTACCTCTTGCTTCAATTTTTTGTCCAACCTCTCATAATCAGCATACACCCCCTTTTGGGTGGCCTTGGCTATGAACACCTTTTCACATGAATGAGTTTCATTTAAATCCAAACCCATGGCTCTGATATCGTAATCCTCTATCTACATTTGTCCCTCAAGCTTGGACATGAGAAGCTTCATGGTAGTGATCAGCAGAGAATTCCACTCTTCACTGAAGCAAGCTTTAATCTTCTTGGTAGTTGGCTATGCAACGTTCTTTAACTACCATTTCTTCTTTATGGCCTATCGAGCCTACTTGGTTGCATTGAAATTCTCTTGGAGGCTTTGAGGGGTATGAATGCTTTGTGTGGCAATGGAAGTACTTGGAGGGAGACCAAAAAGGGTAACAAAATGTTAAACCTCAGATGTATGAGAATGCAGGGAGGCAAATGGTAGTGTAATCATGGAAAATAGTAGGATACCAAATTGAGATTGGGCAAGTGGGAAACCAGTTGGGGTGAAAAAATAAATGGGTGAAAGTAGATATTTTTTTCGAGAAGTGGATGGTCTTGGAGTGGTGGGAAACATGGATGTTTTAACTCTTTCAATGGGGCCCTTGACAGGGAGATCAAAGAATCAATAGTGGTTGAAGTAGATGTTGCTCATTTGGCATGTGGGATAACTTCACAAGGTTCATTATTGAAAATGGTTAGGGGTTCATTAAGGACCAAAAGGTTGGGGTCCACAAATGGAGGACTCTTCTCCACAAATGGGGTGGAGGAATAACTAGATATGTAGAGGAAAAAACAAGAGAGGGAGTGAAACTTACTTGGGACATGATGACCAAAACACCTTGCAAAGAAAACTCCACTTCTTCTTCTCCTCTAGATGATGCAGCGGGTCTACCCAAATCTTGGAGTCACCTCCTCTTTGCATGATCAAAACTAGTAAATTCTAATCCTTTGGTGGTCGATCCCATTGAAAGTTGACATTTTATAACCACAACAGACCTTCATGGTGATCGCTGGGTTCTTTTCCCTTTCCTTCGAGTATTGACGTAGGATGTGGCTTGTGAGCCCTTTTGCACCAATCTTTTCCTTTTGACTGATTCCTAGGGCCAGGAAGCATGGCGTAGAAGTTTCTCCTATTTAATCTCATGACTTGTCTCTAGATTTCTATTTTCGGTATCAGCCTCTTCATCGCAAACCTTGTCAAACCTTTCATCATGTGTCCACAAGTCTTCATATAGGGAATTGGGGCACCTCATCTCTTTTTGAAACCTCCAAAAATATTCCTTCTTCCTTTTCTTCCATCTGAAGCATTTCAATTGTGTCCTGAGGGATTTACCCATTGGAAGGTTCCTTTGATACTTTTCCTATGCTACATAGAAATTCAGCTATGTTGGTCATTTGGATGGTATGTAGGCCAAGTTGATATATACTTTTGGCCTCTCTTGAGCCAGATTTTTCCTTGACTCAAAATACTCCCAACTCTCATATTTCAAAGTTGGGAGGTTCCTTTTCGGATTGTATTCCCATGTGTCACAAATTAGAACCAAGCCTAATATTTTTAGTTTATTGGTGAGCTCACCTTCTGCCTTCCAATTTTCTAGTGTTACTTGACTGTTGGCAATGTTAAGGGGGGTTGGGTATAGCCTTGTCTTATTCCTTTCAGCACCATAGGTTTTTTTGAAAAGGGTTTCTTGACGACATGACTCCAAAGAAAAAACTCTATTAGTTACAAATTTGGGGAGTTTGAAAGGCTCCTCAATGAAACCATGGAATCTAATAAATGTAAAATCCTCACCCAATAAATAATCCACTGGGGTCTATGAAATCTTCATCCATTGAAATACCTCGAGAGAGAAATGTCCCATAGGGCATGGGAGAAAATATTGAAGTAATGAACTGATAAAATAATCCACAAACTAGTAGTAATCCCATGTTCTTGAAATCACATGAGTCCATACAAAAATTGGTTTATAGAAACCCTTTACATCAAACCTGAACACTGGCAAAATCTTTTCCAAAAAATCAAAATTTTGATGCAAAATCAAGTGAGCCAAGAAAGAAGAATACTTGAATTTATACTCAATATCATAGGCCCTAAATTTCTCTAGTATCCCTTCAACTACTGCATCAACAAAATCATAATACTTTTTAACTTTCTCCCTTTTAAGAATGAAAGCCAAACCAATCTGAAAGGGATGGAATTCTTCATCACCATCAAGGTCGTAAACCTAGGCCAACATCGAGAAAATAGACTATGTATTCTTCTTGAATTTTTTGTGAGAAAGAGGAAAAGAAAATTGATTTCTCTGCGGTCTTTCCTTCATTTCATCCTCATAAAAGCTTCCCTTCTTCATTCTTCCTTCCCAAAAACTCTCCATATCTTCCTCATCAAAGAATTTGGTGCCCCAATTTGTAGAGATACAAAAAATATCTCGTATAGCCACTGTAGAAATTATAACCTTGATCTTGTTGCCAAATATAAATCCTATCTCCTTGTTGAATCTTTTGGCAGATGTTTCTACTAGATCTGAGCATGGGTGCACAATGGGCAACATAAACTATGGAAAACCACAATTCTAGAGCTAAGATAGGAAATTTTTAGATGACCCATGTTGCATAATTCTTTGGAATGTCCCCTCCCTAAGGATTTTAGGGTTAGTCATCAACTTTGGGTTGAAAATATTATCAGTGAAATCCTGCACTACTTTTGAGATGATTAAATCTGGTTGCACTGATTTGGTGTAATAAAAATGTTGTTCTTCTGACATTGTGATGTTGGGAAATGAAATCCTTCCAAAGATGTTGACATAACTTGGCTTTTGGATGAGGCTCTAAAATTTCCACCAAATGTCGATGCTTCCACCATGGCTATGCCGAGAAGTTGTAGATATTTTCTTCAATGAAATGACCACTTTCCTTTTGCTACTCAAAAAAATATGCCTTTGGGTGCAATTAATTCCTTTGCACATACATTCAGTTAAGGCTCTATCATTACCGTTGATCCACTGAATGTTGCCATTGAGGTGATACATGTGGATTTGAAATTTGTATCCCTTAGGAAAGCTAAAGATGTTGTGAAAATGGAATTAGTACATTCTCCCCACTGCCTCTTATCACAAATAAGCTCATTACATTAAAATGCACGCTTTTAGCTATGAGAAACATGCTTAAGTAGTGCAATGTACTTTTGAAAAGAAGTTCTCATTTAATTTGTCAAAATCTAACGCATTTATCCATGTATTTTCTTATAAGCAAGCTAGTTGGTGTTAATTATGCAAAGGACACATGTCGATGATCAGCCTATGCAAGCATTTACTCCCAACACCAAAATTTAATATTCAAGACCTCTTGTCATATTTTTCGTATGATTCATCTCATGCCCTTCGATTGCTTTGGTATTTCCTTTGTTTCCATCTGGCCAAATATAGACTTCTTGTTAGTTGGGTTTGTTGGCATGTCTTTTCTATAAATAGCTATTCCACCTTATTACAATATTCATTCAAAAAATAGCCCTTTAAGTTTATCAAGCTTTTCTTGCTATCTCCCATTCTACTATATTCTGCTACTTCATGATAATGTTGACTAGCTTAGGCACTCATGTTCAGATTCTACCACTAAGGCCACAATACGGCTTTGTGGGGGAGGTCACCTAAGACAAAATTAAGCACCTAGTGAAGAAGTGTGACCACCTCGGTATAGTTGTATTCAAGTGGGTAGTCGACCTAGACTGTATTGACAATGAGAATTAGTTGAGAAGAAATTGCAACATTGTTTCTCACTTTGTCACCTCCCTACTTGACCTTAACATTGCCAAGCATATGATAATTGAGTTATGCCACCAGATGTTTGACTCTATACTACTAGAATTTCTCAGTGAAATCGTGCAAGTAGCTATCCTTGGTGTCGGTATTCCAATTGCCATGGACATCCGCAGGCATGTCAATTATGGGATAGGCATGGCTTGGTTGCCTTTTATTTTTGACTTCCACACCATGGAACTTGATGGGTATCATTCGATGTCTCTATTGGTAGCCACCTACCTATTGCGGGAGTATGGCATGGAACGCATTTCTGGGCTCAACTAGATAAAACACTTTAATTTTTTGGTATACTGCTTGAGATATAAGAGGGATTCACTTCTCATGGGTATCTCCATTCTCAAGAGGTCACCAGGGAATGAAATTACCTTATATACCTCAACATAAGCAAGTTAACAAAACAATAAAGAGATATACCCAAGTTATGTTTTAGAGGAAACCACTTCAGATCTCGAGAGAGTGAGGCTCTAAGATTTGTGCTTCAAATAAGTGAGCTCTTAGCCAAAATATGGAAGCGTGGTTTCAGGATACTAGTGTGGTGCACTATCATCTAAAAGAAACGTTGGCATCCTAAGTGGCAAAGGGATTAGGAGCTTAAGTGGGCAGAACTAGGTTTCACTTCTAGTCTCAGACCTACTGAACTAAATAACCAAATAGGAAGTCAGAAGCTAAGAAAAACACAAGAGGACTTGTAGAAAGTTCACCTTTTTATTGGATCTTTGGATGTTCACTCCAAGCTCTTCTTCACAATCTACACACAGAAGAATGAGGGGAAAAGGTTGGGGCTGTATAGGGGTCTACCTCAAATAGACCCTCATTTTTGTGTTCCCACCTCTATGAACAACCAAGTTGGAAAGGAGTGCAAATGAAGTAAACAAAGCATGCAGTGAAAGAAAAACCCACTTCAGGAGTAGAACCCACAACACAAAGTAGTAAACAACCAAGCAGGAAAGAAAAGTGAGAGAGAGAGAGTGTTACCCATGGGCCTAGACCCTCTCTGGAGCACATATATGCACCGTAGAGTTCTCTCTTGAGAGTTGTTGCTACTAGAAGGACCTTAGTCTAGCATGGCTTCTCTTATGAGAGTGTTTCTATCAAAGATGATGAGAACTCCAAGATGGAGAGAATGTTAAGAGAGCTTGAATGAATCAATTCCCACACCAAATGAGAGAAAAACAAGGGATTTTTGATGCATGCAAGGGGGAAAAAGAGTTGTTACATCTGAAATATGACTGCTAGGACACATGTTGAGAGAGTCAAGATTCCAAATTCGCTATGTCAAACTCAAAAACTGCTAGGACACTAACGTGCCGCACAAACATTTGCACGTTGTGTGGATGTCCAAAGCCTAGATTTTTGGGAAATGTGTCATCAAGATTCTATTATTCCACCACAAGTCCTCATACAGTTAGAATCATGATATTCTAACTTTTGGGATTTTTTTCATTAATGCTCTAAGGTGTCATAAATGCTAGGAAAACGTAGAGAAAACAAATTTCACCAGGATTTTGAATTTTACAGATTTGTTTGGCAAGAAGAAAGGGGCCTCAGAGGCTACTAAAGTTGAGATAACTGGTACCAAAGGTTCCCCTAGCAACCAAGCTCAACAAACAGTGACTAAACGGGCATGGAAAATTGTTCAAGACTTTAATCTGCAAAACTCAAATTTTGGGTCAGCTTCGAAAATCAGAAGAAGCTACAACAACGAGAAGAATGATCAAGAAAAAGTTGTTGATTCAAAATAAAAATATGATCAAGAGGTGACTATATGTACCCTCTTGAGCTTTCCCCCAGCTTGCTAGAGTAAATTCAGGAGAAACCAGGGAACCACAAGTGCTAGGAAAAATGGGCCCCGAAGGGTATATATATACCTAGATGGGCCCCTAGAAGGGTCATTTTCACTATTCACTATGAGAAAATTATTTTTTCTGTGAGAGAAAAGTCAAAAAAATGCTGAGGGAGTACAAGGCACCTATATTGGAGCAACTACACAATGACATTATCAAGGGTCATGAGGTGGAAAAAGTAGGCCACTTATCCTCATTTTTTATTCGGTGAGGTGTGCAAGCATATTTTTTGGGCACTTGCATCCAAAATGTGTGTTGTCATCTTCATTCCACACCCATGTCCCTGATCTATATGGGCATCTCGAGGATACGTTGGCATCCTCAAGGCATCCATGGTTGATAGGGATGCATGCATGGTGTGCATAGGTCTTAAAATAATTGTGTTTTTCATAGTGAATCTTGATGTTCTAGCTAAAAAAATTCTTTAATTTTGCAGGAGTATCCAAAGATTCATGAGCATCCGAGAGGGCTAGCTTTTCGACTCATTCATGAGAAGAGGGACTATCTTACAAAGGATAAGATCACACACCTAGAGTGATTCGGTCTATAGCATGTGTTCACCATGCTAGAGATGCACTATAATGAGTGGATTCTCATAGTGTTGATGGAGTGGTGGGACACCACCATGTTATCTTTCTAGCTACTCTCTGGGGAGATGACTATCACACTTGAGCATGTCTATCAGATCCTTAGACTACCCATCCACAGATGGATAGTGGCCTTAGATGATACCTGATCAACATAGGAGTGGACATAGGGAGTCCTCTATTACTTAGGATGGCACAGACCACATCTATACACACTAGTACGACCAGACAAGGACCATTGTATCACTGCTACGCAAGGTGATGGTAATGAAAATTTATTTTCAGATTACAATAGATGGGTGAGGCTCACACTTGCATAAGAGCCTCATCCACATGATCAGATAAATGGTGGAGTGCAAGACAGCTTTTTCCTGGGGGCATAGTATGCTAGCGCACCTCTACCAGGAGCTAGGCTGGTATGTACACTATGCGTATTGTAGCCTCATTGCATGCACACTTTTATAGGTCTGGGCCTTTTCCCACATCATGTGCACTAGGCTAGTCATTTTTCTCTAGTGATGACCATATCACCTCCCCATGGCCCATTGGTACGATATGATATGCTAGTGGAGGTTTGGTGATTTATAGTTTTGGTGGCTACAATTCGATACACTTGCTACATATGGGGTCCAATGGAAGCCCCATCAATTTTTTAAATGGGTGGATGATAGTAGGTACTTGAGGAACCTGCAACAGGACCATTTTTTAGTAGGTTGATGTGATTATGTCATAGTACCATACTACTAGAGTCGAGTCATGTGACAACATGACTATGTACAAACGATTCCACCAGATGTTCCCACATATACTAGGGCCTATAGGAGTGCAATGAGACATAGGGATTGCCCCTACCCCAAAACCACCTTTTTTTTCCCTTTCGATGATGATGAGCCTAACCATGATCTACCACCCATAGTGTTGACAGATTATTTTGGGGTTGCTACAAATTTCACATGGTGGTGGGAGAGGTACTATCATTCTCCTATGTTCAGCGAGGGTGCTTCTAGAGGGGATCCTAGTCCACAAGAGGAATTGACACCCCTTCCCCCATAGGGAAGATAGAGAGGATGGAAGTAGGCTACCAAGGAGGAGAAGATGAGTTCATAGTAGGAGGAGGAAACACCTTAGAGGCTAAGGCAATGGAGGAGATCAGATCCTGTAGCAGCTACCCCTATCTTTTTGGCACCATCACCTTCTACTATTACAACAATGGTAGCCTTGGTGTCACTGGGACTGGCTACCAATGCTGATGGAATGGGTCCTAGTGTGGCTCCTCACCCTGACTTGACATGGCAGCTAGGTTACCTAGGAATATTGAGCATATTGTTTATGTTTTTGTATTTCTAGTTTCTTTCATTTATGATTATAAACATATATTCCACATGATATCGATTTCTCTCTTTCCCTTTGTGGTTGCAGAGGATGTATAGGGATGGACTGGGTTGATGGCTCAATATATTTTAGAGGTGGCCCTTGATGTTCCTATTTAGGGGACGGTCCTCAAGGCTTACCAACCAATGTTTGTAGGGCAACATGCCCATATTTTTGAGTTGATAGCATATTTGAGGACTCCTTACAAGGAGCGCATGGTAGAGATTATATAGATGATCACAGAGGTGACCACTGTTCAGGGGTAACACGACCAACTATTGGGGGAGCTACAAGCAGTGTTTGCAGAGTGAGATGCGGCATTGATGAGGGATGATTACTCTGAGCAAGCA
Source organism: Sequoiadendron giganteum (assembly GCA_007115665.2). Lineage (NCBI taxonomy): Eukaryota > Viridiplantae > Streptophyta > Pinopsida > Cupressales > Cupressaceae > Sequoiadendron > Sequoiadendron giganteum. The sequence goes on along the minus strand of CM021101.1, from coordinate 367,695,949 downwards.
CATGATGCCCTTTAGAGCCGCATCAATGACCTTGATAGGAAGCTGACAACTGTGATCTTGGTAGATGTTCAACAACTACAATAGGAGTTGAATCAAACATCTATGACTATATGCTCAATTGCAGGGAGAGATTAAAGGGATGTGGGTAGCTATGTATGCATCATGCTTACATCGATCCCAATCCATGACCACCATGTAGCTGCCTTCTAGACCACAACAACAACTGCTAGAGCTAGAGGGCTTTGGGAGCCACATACTGTAGCCTTAAGGCTTCCTCATTTTTTTTATTAGTTTTGTTGTGATACATATATACATTTTTTGTATATCATTTGTATAGACATATATTCAGTAGCCAATCATTTTTGGAGTAGTGGCCCAATACATGTACATGCCATTTGATACACATTATATATGTACTGGTTTTGATATCATGGCATTGTGAATTTTGATTTGTATGCTTCTTTTCTATGATGTATGTTAATGATATGGAGGTTATATGCTCATATGGATGTATGTTTACATTAGATGCTAATATGATTTAATGAACACACATGGTTTATATTAATTAAATACAATGATGATGTAATTGCCTTAAAAGATGTAATGTGATGTATGGATACATAGCATAGCTAGACACATGTATGTTGTTCACACACACACACATATGGTCACATCATAACACAAAAAATTTCATAATGTGTTAATGAATAATTTCAATATATGCAATGCCACTACCCTTAAAAGAGAGAACACCACATATATGAAACTTTGAGCACTACTCATAGTATCAACAAAGATGCATCACATTAATGAGCTCTTTTAAAGGCGTTCTATCCATAGATGATAATCCATAGGCACCCGAACTGTGTATGGAAATAAAAATGTAAGGGTCTAACCAGTTGGGACTAAAATTCCCTCTCTGATCAAGTGGCATGTTTACATTCCTCTAATTCTCATAAAGAACCAAGTCTCTGAACTTAAAGATCCTAGGAAGCATATTTTGATTATATTATCTTGATAGTGATCGTTGATAAGATTTACAATGATCGAGGGCCTAAAACTAGCACTCGTCAAGAATCTCTAGTTGATGCAAATGATTAACCTAGTAGGTTTCATCATCAATTAACCCTTTAAGGGAAACCCGTAAAGATGGAATTTACAACTCTAAAGGCTTGATAGCTTTAACACCATACACGAGATTGTAAGGAATCATTCCCATCGCCATACAAACACTCATGCAATAGGCTCACAAGGCGTACATTAATCGAATATTCCAATCATTACCATGCTTATTAACTATATTGCAAAGAATGAGCTCAAGAGTCTTGTTAGATGCTTTTGCTTGGCCATTATATTTTGGATAGTATGGCATAGAAAATCTATGTTGGATATGAAATTTCTCTAAGAACTACTTTACTTGTTATTGAATGGTGTACCATTATCAAAAACAAGTGTAGTGGGAAATCCAAAATCAGAAATAATGTTGCTCATAAGAAAGCTACAAATCGCTTCAACATTTGTGAATCAGAGTGGAATAGCCTCAACCCATTTTGTGAAGTAATCCATAGAAATAATAATAAAGGTATGTCCCTTAGAAGAAGGAGGTGATATTTTTCCAATAATATCCAACCCCCCCTTTGCAAACGGTCAAGGAGAGGTTTGATTTTGTAACTCTTGGGTAGGTGCATGAATAAGATGATTGCGTTGTTGACATTGAAGTCACCTTTTAACAAAATCAAAAGAATCTTGTTCCATTGTTTTCTAGTAGTACCCCACGTGTACCAATCTTCTTACCAAGGATCTACCACCAAAGTGTCCACCCTTGGAGCATAGATGGGCTTCCTTAAGGGAAAGGGGTATTTCTGCTTTAGTGAGACATCTAAGAAGAAAGCTATTATATGATTTTTGATAAAGAACACTAAATAAAATGACATAATGTGCTGAAGCTTTCGTACACGAGTGTGATAAGTTTTTGTCGCATTGTTGGTAAAGTTTCCTGTCGTTAAGTAGTTATAGATACTAGAGAACCATTCCCCCAAGTCTACATGAGAATACATAAGGGACTCAGATTCAGGTTGATTGGAGACTGTAAGGGTTCATAGGACCTAAACCATGAAATGGTATTCTTTGATATCCTCTTCCAAAGGTATAAAGGAAGCAATGCTTTCCATGACATCAACATGTCTATTTTCCCTCCTAGGGACACTAGCTATTGTGAAAGAGGAGAATTGATTAAGAAAGGACAAAGCAAGGTCTCAATATCGAGACAACTTACTTTGATTATCATGATAGGTTCCTATAATTTGATTCACAACAAGCTTAGAATCGCCTAGTAAATGGACATTCTTGATTCTTAATGCAACCACAACACATAAGCCAAAAATAAGGGCTTCATACTCAGTGATGTAATTTGTGCAAGGAAAATCAAATTGAAAGGATAGATGGACCAGTTTACCTTTGGGTACACCTGCTCTAGAACCAGTCTCACACCTCGATCCATCAAAATAAATTCTCCATTCAAGGTCATTATTAACCAGGAAAATATTCTCATCAAGGAATAAATCTAACCCCAGGAAGGAATATGATGAGGGAACATCTTCCAATTGATAAAAAATCGCTTTACCCTTTATTGACTTTTGAGTAATGAACTTAATTTCAAGCTCAAAGAGAAAAATGACCCATTTTGCTAGCCTCCCAGCAAGGTCGGCACTAGAGAATAAATTTTTTAAAAGGTCATTCTTTACAATGACATGTGTTTTGGCATGGAGAAGATAGTGTCTCAAATTTTGTGTAGCAAAGACGAGGGTGAGACATTGTTTCTCCATGGAGGAATAACGATTTTTGTAATTGATAAGTATGTGGTTGATGTAGTAGACCACTCTCTCTTTCCCCTTGTCATCATATTGAGCCAACAAGACTACCAAGGAATATAGTGACATGACAAGATAAATCAAAAAGCATCTATCTTGCATAGCCAACACTAATATAGGATGATTGGCCAAATAGTATTTTATCGACTCAAAATATTTTTGGCACTCCTCATCCCATAGGAAGTGGACATATTTTTTCAATAAATGGGTGAATGGAAGGGTATGATCAGCCAATTGAGATATAAATCTACAAATCGCCTGAATCTTCCCTTGCAAACTTTGTAACTCAAGATATAAATCTACAAATCGCCTGAATCTTCCCTTGCAAACTTTGTAACTCAGTAATATCTTGCATAGCCAACACTAATATAGGATGATTGGCCAAATAGTATTTTATCGACTCGAAATATTTTTGGCACTCCTCATCCCATAGGAAGTGGACATATTTTTTCAATAAATGGGTGGAGACATGTTAACAATGACATCAATTTTGTTTGTGTCAACCTCGATTCCATGGTGAGAAAATATGAACCCCAAATGCTTTCCAACATCCATGTCAAAGATGCACTTGTTGGGATTAAGTCTCTTCTTATAGAGTCAAAGCCTTTCAAAGTTAATATGAAGGTTTTTCAAATTATCTTGGTTGGATATTGATTTCTCCAAGATGTCATTAACATAGTCTTCTAAGATCTTATGAATAAAATCATGAAATATCAATGTCATCATCCATTGATAATATCCTCTCACATTATTTAACCTAAAGGGAATGACCACATAATAGAAAGTCCCCCAAGGGGTAGTGAAGATTGTCTTGTATTGATCTTCTGGGTTAATACAAATCTAATTGTAACCTATGAAGCCATCCATAAAAGATAAAAATGCATGGCCTACAGTCGAATCCATAATCATATCTATATTAAGCATCAAAAAATAATCCTTAAGAGAGGTCTTGTTAAGATCTTGAAAGTCAATAGATATACGAATATGACCATCAGGATTATTGATAGCCACTATATTTGAAATCCAAGGGGAATAGTCAATCAAATGGATAAAGCCTAATTTCAATAGTTTCTCTATCTCAATCTTGACCATCAATGCCACCTTGGGATTGATCTTTCAAATTTTTTGCTTAAATGGCTTGGCATCAGGACATAAGATGATATTGTGAACTACTATAGACTCATCAACACTAGGTATATCCTCTTACTTCCAAGTGAAGATATCAAGATGAGAAAGTAGGAGATCATAATGTTCATCTGATTCTTCCAAAGAGAGACACTTCCCAATCTTGATTATTTTTCTGAGGACCTGGGATCCATAGAGACTTCAATAGTATCTCCTTTAAGGAGAGAACTGTGATCATGAGGGTGAGATATCAAAAAATCATCACTAATGTTAGATAGAGGGTCTTCCTCATCAATACTCAATACAAACTCCCCAAAGTATGTATGTTTATGCAAGCAATACAAGAATCATCTCTTGTGATGAAATGATGGAAGTGGAGAGTAGGCACTTAGGAATTCCTCCAGTGCTTCATCCAAAGAGAAGACATCTAAAGGGATATTCTCAGCCTTCTCCTTCTCCTCTATCAATTTAGGATAAACCAATCTCAATGGCTCAACGGAAATAATGTTAACACTCCACCAAGGTTTTTGCTTAGAATATTCAATAGAGCATTCCAAACCTAGATAGCGTTGTTGTGGCTTAAATTGGATAGGGATTTGAATTCCTTGTTCGATACACCCTTGACCCTTCTTCCCATAGTCATATTGAGAGGTGAGTTTGTATCCAAACCCATAATGAGTTTTCAAAACTTCGAGAGGTGGTGGCTCTACATAGAGTGTTTCATTCCACCAATGAATATTGAATGTCTCTACAAGAGCACTTCCACCTTCTTTACTAGGTTTGCAAACATTAACCTCCTTTGTAGGAGAGGGATTTCTCTCCTCAATAGAGGAAGGAGTGGTCTCCTAGATAGGGGCACACTTCTCTTCCCCAATGAGAGTGTCATCCATCTTTGTGCTAGAAGTACCTAGAAATTGTATGCAAGAGGGGTTCACCTTATATTCTGTGATAAAGAATTTAGAGAATTCCAAGGAGCCCCAATCATCATCAAGGAAGGTGTTTGATTGAGAGGAAGGAGGAGAAGATGGAGGAGACTTAGGCTCTTCTTCTTTAGGTGGTTCATCTCTAATGACACTCACTTCAGGGATGACCTCCATAAAGGGTATTGATGAGGAACATTCCATAATGTCAATGGTTAAGGATGAAATAAAATTCTTAAGAGTAGATAAAACTAAAGAACAAACAACAACTACTAGCTCACAAGGGTGAATAAATTCTAGATTTTCTTTAACCATAACCACCCAATTATTTGTGAGGAACTTTAAGGAATGGTGTAAGGTAGAGATTGCATCACCCATAGCATGAATCCAAGGTCTCCCAAGAGAATATTGTATGGTAGTGGGCAAGGAATCACATAAAATAAAACAATGTAGGTAGGGTGACAAGACCTAGCTGTAAAGGTAGTATTATTGTACCTAGAGCTTGGTGGCCAACATTATCAAACTCATGAATTTATAGAGAAGAAGATGCTAAAGAAGATGAATCAATCTTAATCTTAGGTAATAGGTCCATACCACAAACATTGAGAGAAGAATTGGTGTCAATGAGAGTACACCTAATAATGATATTGTTAACATTAATTATAATCATCAAGGGATCCACTTGCTTATGCACATCTAGAGGCAATAGTTCTTGTGGATGGAACATAATATTTGGTGAATCCACTCGAATATGAGCCAACAATTTATTAACATCCATAGGTTTGGCATAGGTAGGCAAGATAATCTTTTGTAAAGCTTCCTAAAATGTCTCCTGGTAAATCGAAGCGGTCTAAAGCAAGTACCAAAGTGAGATCTTAGCCAAAGTAACATGAAGTTGCTTGATAAGATCATAATCACATGGTGCTTTAACCATAGGTTTAGGTGTTGAAGGAAGGCTAGGTTGAGAAGGTGGTAAAGAAGTAGGAACTTGAGTGGGTTGTGATGTAGGAACAAAAGGTTGTTGATCTAAGTTTTGTTTATTTCTCCTTATATTATATGTGTTCCCAACAACATTATAGGAAGTGCAGTCCATAGCTTTCATGAACCTTGAGTATAAGTCCAATGAATCACTATGACATGAAATCCCATAGATAGAATAATTATCCCTAGAGGACGAGTCTAGCAGAGTCACATAAATGATTGGTTTCTTCAGGCTCAGAGGAGCCACAAAGACCACAACCACATTTACTAACTTCTTAGCTTCAAGAGAGGGAGTTTGTTCTAAAGATTTACAAACATGGGAGATGGCTTCCAAGAAGCCACCTAGATCATATTCCAACATATCAAAATCTTCCTTAGAAAAGGGATTGTCATAAACATGCAACATTGTGAAAATAGATCTAATGTGTTCATGTCGAGTTCACCAAAATGTGATATAAGAGGGATTCACTACTCACGGGTCTCTCCATTCTTGAAAAATCACCAAGGAACAAACTTCCCTTATACACCTCAATATAAGCAAGTTAACAAAACAATAAATAAATATACCCAAGTTATGTTTCAGAGGAAACCACTTTAGATCTTGAGAGAGTGAAACTCTGAGATTCCCACTTCAAATAAGTTATCTCTAGGCCAAAAGACGGAAGTGTGGTTTCAAGATGCTAGTGTGAAACGCTATCATCTAAAAGACACATTGGCATCTTAAGAGACAAATGGATCAAGATCTTAAGTGGTTAGAACCAAGTTTAACTTCTAGGCTCGAACCTACTGAACTAAATAACCAAACAGGAAGTTAGAAGTTGAAACAAACATAAGAGGACTTGCAAAAAGTTCACCTTTTACAAGATCTTTGGATCTTCACTCCAAGCTCCGCTTTGTAATCTACACACAAAAGAATTAGGGGAAAAGGTCAGGACTGTATAGGGGTCTACCTTAGTTAGACCCCCATTTTGGTGTTCCCACCTCCAGGGACAACCAAGTTAGAAAGGAGTGCAAATGAAGTAAACAAAGCATGTGGTGAAAGAAAAACCTGCTTCAAGAGTAGAACCCACACCATGAACTAGTAAACAAGCAAGTAGGAAAGAAAATTGAGAGAGAGAGATAGAATTACCCATGGGCCTAGACCCTCTCTAGAGTACATGGTGAACAATATGGTTCTTTCTTGAGAGTTGTTGCTATTAGAAGGACCTCAGTCTGGCATGTATTTTCTTATGAGAGTGTTGCTATCAAATATGATAAATCCAAAATGGAGAAAATGTTAAGAGAGCTTGAATGAATCACTTCCCACCCCGAATGAGAAAAAGGGTTTTTTGACGCATGCAAGGGTGGCAAAGAGCCATTACATCTAAAATATGATTGCTAGGAAATGTGTCGAGAGAGTCAAGATTCCAAATTCCCTATTTCAAACTTGGAAAACCACCAGGACGCTATCGTGTTGTGTAGATGTCTATGTGTCATGCAAGCATCCAAAGCCTATATTTTTGGGAAATGTGTCATCAAGCTTTTGTTGTTTTTCCACAAGTTTGCATGGATTTAGAATCATGAGATTTTGACTCATGGTATTTTCATCATTAATGCTCTAAGGTGTCATAAATTCTAGGAAAAAATGTGGAATTTCCTTTAGTGCAATTCAACAACATTACGTAGCTATGACAAGGAGAACTGAGGTCTGTGCTATGTCAAGCCCGCATGTGTTGTGTGTTCACCCCCTTTTCACCTTGACAAAGAAGAAGAAGAAGAAGAAGAACCTGGTGATGAGCCACTTTGACTACATAACAATGGCTGGAGGATTAGCTTTTACCATTTTTTGCACGTTGCCTCCTTTTTGCTTATTTTTGCATTGTGAGTCTTTTTGGGTTTTCTCGAGAGGGTTTCATGTTTAAATCTAAGCCTCGGGCTTGTATTAAATTGTAAAATTTTTGGTGAATATAATATAATACAATAATTTTCCACTTCCTCTTTGTTATTCTCATAGTTTATTCTCAAAATTAAAATGTATTTACATAATTTTTTACATATGGTACATAACTATGATTTTTTTAAAGAACTTGGACATTAATGATACAATTTTAGATAAATATTATTCACGGGTATATCCAAAATGTTACCTTGCATATATTTAAGCTCGTACACATTATTTTCCTTGCATGCATGGATATGGAAGGGTCCCTTCCATAGCGCTTCAAATTTTGTATGTTGACTTGGTTTCATAGTGCACTCATCATACTTTAGTACCACACTCCCTTCCTTGAAATCTGGGTTACAGGTATTTTTTATTGAACCACCATTTTACTATCTATTGGCATCTAATCATGGATACATAATCCTTTTCTTTATCCTCCTTGAGTTTGAGGATTTTCCCCAACCTTACTTCCATCCCACCAATTTCTTCAATCTCTAGATCTTTTAGTAGTTACAAGGTAGGGATCTGTATGGAAATAGGTAGAACTACCTCCTTTTCATATACTAGTTCATAAGGAGAGGCCTTTAGGATCTTCTTGGGTTTAATCTGGTCTTCCCATAGAGTAACTTGTAGGTGCTTGTGCCAATCTCTTTGTCGCTCTAACCTAATGCGCTTGATTCACCTAATTAGGTTTTTTTTGGTAGACTTCGCTAACCTATTTCCTTGTAGGTAGTAATTTGATGAGTTCTTAAGGTAAATCCCATGTTTGATAGAAAAATTTGGCATCCCTAAACCTACAAGAGCCCGTGTGTTGTTAGATATGATGGTTTTTGGAAAACCATAACTGGTTACCAACTCTTCAAGGAAGTTGATGATCTCGCCCTCTATAGAAATTTTTAGGGCAATGACCTCCATCGGCCTTGTGAAGTAGTCAGTCCCCAAAAGGATCCACTTATGGCGAGTACTAGAAATAGGATTTATCATCCTGATGAAATCCAAACCCCATTGAGCAATGGGTTCCTCAGTTACAATTGGGATCAACGATAAGGTTAAATTCTTTCTTCTCCCTATAAAATATTGGCACTGAGTACAATTCTACACCAGATGGTGTGCTTCAAAAAACATGGAAGGCCAATATTACCCTGCTTACATTATCTTTAAGGTAGTAGTCTTGGCAGACAAATATCCACCCTTCAGACTACTATGAAATTCATTAAGAAATATTTCCGCTTGTGGCTTATTCAAGAATAGGAGTAGGACACCATCATAATTCCTTTTAAATAAGATACCTTCAATTAATAAATACCTAGTGCCTTGCACTCAGTAGTATCACCTTTTTTGAGATGGAAGGTTGGTTGAGTACTACCCCTTTTGCATATATTGTGTTTGATCTATCACCGAGGACTCGTTAGACTCGAACTGGTTTGCGTAAACTTGATCAGTCTCCTTCTCAACTATGAAACTTGATTCTTGCACAATATATTTGCATGGAACTCTTCCCCAAACTATCTTGGTTGGTCTACTATCAACATCATACTCTAGGATCTTTGTGATCCATTTTTCTCTCTTCTTGGTTATCTTTCCTTCAATGACATACTCTTGCACACTAGGATGTGCAACAAGAATGGTGATTCTATTGGTTGATACCAAGTGTTGGAACTTTCTTAGGCTTTTAACAATGGAAAAATTCTACTTTTCAACAAGATTATACCTAGCTTTATATACTTTAAGATTTCTTGAGTGGAATGCGATATCATTCTCTTTGTTATTTCCCTCATCTTTTTGAGTGAGTACCAAAGCTATGCTATGTTGGTTGTTGTGTACATAGAGTAAAAAATATTTATAAAAGTATAGGTTAGCCAACACTAGAGTGGCAAAGATAGCTACCTTTATCTACTCAAAATATGCTTTACCTTCAAGGGTCCATTTGAACATTAGGTTATTTTTTAGCATTAGTGTGATAGGTCTCGCAATGCCTACAAAGTTTGAAATGAACCGGCTAACAAATTTGATCTTTCCTAAAAATGATTGCAACCCTTTTTGATTCACTTGTAGGGGTAACTCCATTATAGATCTCACCCTTTTTTTGTCTATTTCTATTCCCTCATTCGATACTACAAAAACAAGTAACTTGCCTTGGGGTACTCCGAAAACATATTTTTTGGGATTCAAAGAAATCCCAAACCATTGACATTTTTGGAAAACCTTTTCTAGATGATCAAAGTGATCATCCCTTGACTTTGAAAAGACCATTAGGTCATCCAAATATATTAAAATAATCTGATTGATCAATCCTTTGAATGAAATATCCATTGCTCACTAAAAAGTCACACCAAAATTTGAAAGTCTGAAGGGAATTTTTACATATGTGAACATTCCCCACTTAGTGGTAAATGTTATCTTATGTTCATCATCTTCCTTTGCATATACCTATTTATAGCCTGAGAAACCATCGAGCAATGAGAACATCTCTGATCCAACAATGGTCTGCAAGGTCTGCTCCATTACTGGAAAAGGGTAGTGGTCTTTGAGTGATACTTTATTCAAATCCCTGAAATCAGCACAAAGCCTAATATCATTATTGTTTTGAACCAGTACCAGATTAGACACCCATGTGGAATTCTTAATCAAATATATGATCCTTGAGTCGATCAATTTGATGAGTGCTTGCGCCATCAACACTTCAACCTTAAGATTGATTAGCATTTTCTTTTGTCAGGTGAGATTTGACCCTTAGGACAAGTCAATATTATACTAAATTATTCCCAAATCATACCCTCTAAGATCATCATAGGTCCAAGATATGACCCTATCATATCTAGAACATAGATCCTTTAGTCTTTCCTTATCCTTCTATGGAACGTCCCTTTCATCTTTTAACTTTCTTCCACTTCCGACATCAACTTCTTCATAATCCCTCATGTCAGTAGTGAACCTCTATTTTCTATTTCTTGCATCCTCACAGTCAAAAATATTTTCAAGGGAAATTAATCCTTGAGGAAGCTTATTTCCTTTCAATTGGATAACCTACTCTTCGGGAGATTTAGCTCTTGGTTGTGAATAGTCGAAAGATCCTCCTAGTTTCTATAAAAAGGTAGCTATCTAATTTCTATAAAAGGGTAGATATCTAAATATCATCCTCAAATACTTGCCAATTTTGATCATTGATGAGAATTGCCAATTAGACAATGATTTGTACTGAATTCTACTTTGTTGTTGAGTTGGAAACTGGTTCAAATTGTGAATTGATTAAAGCCATCCAATTGGTGACACTATTTTGATATCAATGAATGAATTTATATTATAATCTTCAAAACTCTCAATCAAATTGCATATCCAATGTTTGTACGACTTCATTCTTATATTCTTTGTAGATGCTTTCCCATGGAACTAGCTCAAAACCATCTTTGAATCTCTGAATATTTGCATTCTCTTTACACCCATTCCCTCTGCAAGAATCAAATCATGGACTAAGGCTTCATATTCCACATCATTTTTCGAGCACGAGAACTGAAAATGAAAATCCTTGAGGGTCTTTGATCTTGTAGGGGACATTAGATGGAAACCCGCTCTGGAACCAACTTTGTATTTAACACCATCAAAATATAAGGTCCATAGATAGTCATCTCCTAGATCATCATATTCCTCCCAATCCTTTATCAACTTTGAGAATACTTTATCATCATCGAAGATCACATAGGTGCGTAGTCTCTTCACATGAAATTTGTCGAATGGGTTAGATTCGATGAATTGTTTGAGGAGGACCTCCTCTTCAAGAGTCTGATCACTCATTTCTTCTTCATCTTCCATCATCTCTACACAATATCTCTCCCTTTATGAGAAAGAGGTATGTGCTGCTTCAAATCATAGGATTGGATTGTCTTCTATGTGTTCTAGATGCAAATATTTGGACAAGATTTCCATCTTCACCCCATGCTTGGTCCTTAATATTAGGTGGGACCAATCAAGCTCCAAATATCTACCAAGCTTTGTGGTGAAATCTCTTCAAATACACACCTCGAAGACCAAGGGAATGTCTATCACCACTATTTCTTATGTGACCATTTGGCTTGGACATGATAAGAGGGTTAAAGATAGATCTTTAATGTGACCAATGGTTAGAACCTTCTTCCAATCTAATTGCATGATCCCCCTCTCAAGGGGTTCATACCTAAGTTTCAGGGAATCGACCACTTGCTTTGGCATGACTATTGTACTAGCTCTTGAATCAATCATGTTATTATGCAAAAACTTATCTCCCACAATAAGTGTTAAAAAGAAAGGAATGGGCTTTGGCTTGCTTACCTCTTTCTCTTTTGCATTGTTTGTGTCATTCACATAAGCCATGGCTTTCAAAGCTTGAGGGTCTGACATAGATTCTTTATCTTTTTCTTGGTTGCATCACGAAGTCACATCCATCCATGATATTTGTTCTTCCTTCTTTAATGCTTCCCGAGGCAACGTGTTTTGTTCAGGAATGGATATGACATCCCACAGAGATACATTAGCAGGTGCCTTCTTCAATTATTCCACCATAATGAGCATTATGACTAGCTGGAACTTGGGATTAAATGGTTGTATCTCTCTCATATTCAGAGTAAAATTATTTATCATTAATGGGATAGGCATCTTATCCAACTCCTTTGCTAGCAATAATGGAGTTTGTGATCGTTGAGTAGGTCAGCTAGCTACCTGTGGGACCTTCTTTTCTTGCAACTACAGTTCTCATAATTGAGGCCATGACAAAGCTTGTTTTATGTATTCTTCCATGAGCCTTCTTTTGGATCTTGTGTTATAGTCCAACTATACTTGTGGATCACTAGTCATCGGAGTTCATTCACAAATATTGCATCTTCTTCCTCCATCCATGAAAATAGTGCTTGGTTTGGTGCAATATCTAGTTTTTGTTCTAGAGACATCCCTTGCATTATGCTCTAAAATGGAAATTTTCCATTTTAGGGGACTCATATTCTTCTGCATTCAGAAGTGCGCCCTTGCTTCTTTGTTATGCTATCTTCATTTGCATATTTCACTTTGAGAAATTTCGGGGCATGTGACTCTCATTGCATGGGAAGCACCATACATTCTCATCTTCCACTAGATTGTTCTGGCCTGGGATCAACTCTTTACTCTAGTTTTCCTTGACTATTTGTAGTGGCATAGTGACCAAAGCTATCTAGTTTGTGGATGCCATTTGTTGAAATCCTTCGATTAAGGGTCCTTGGTACATGTTTTGTTGATAGGATGGTCTTCCCCTTGATATGTCTAAGTGGCTTGCTTTGGAGGTACAACTTGTTATCGTTTGATGATAACTAACTCATTAGAAAAAGACCACATGAGACTCTTCATATCGTTGATGCCCACTACTAGAGAGAAAGATCCAGACGTGCTTGGCTATGCAACGAGATACACATACATGGATTGTGGTGTGGTCGTTGTTGCCACTTGTGTAGAATAAGTGCTTGAAGTAGCTTCTTCCCAAAGACCACTAAATATTTCTATGAATACAAGCATTGGAGGTCATGGTGGAAGCTTTCCAACATTGATCAAACTATTCTATGCATGCACAACCAAATTGTATGCATATGGCAAGATGTCCCCTCCCATAGAGGTTATCATAACTATGATGTCTGAATTGAAAGCCTTCATGTAGAACATAAATGCTATCACAGTTGGGGGTCGAGCAGTCATAGGGATTCTTTTCCAAGTTTTGTGAAACCTGGTGTTGAAGTCACTCATGGCCTCTTGCGGGGATCTTTTGATAGCGATTAGTTGATGAAGTAACTAAGAGTGATCTCCCTCCTTTGAGGAGCATTCAAACAACCTTTCTCCAAGATGATCCCAAGATCAAATAGAACCAGAAGCTAAAGATCGATACCAATATTGATCTTTTCCTTTGAAAGAGGTGTCCAATAGCCTAAGAGTGATATTTTCCTTTGCTATGTTATGTACCCTACATACCTCTGCTATATCTTGGAGGTGTTTGGAGAGGGTTTTAAAGTCTTCTCTAGAAAATTTTGGAATAGCCTTTAGGGAATTAGCAGGTATGGTAGACAACATGTCTTGGGGCATAGGTTGTTTTAGCAGACTGCCACTATCCCAAGTTATAGAATTTATAGGAGTAGGGGTAGCTACATGTGCCATGGAGCTTAGATTCCTATGAATCGGGTATACTAGTATTCTGATTTAGAAAGTATGACCTCCAGGTGGAGTAGATAAGGCTCTAGATCCTAGGCTCTTACTTCTCGCTCTGTTACTCCTTATAGGTGATACAAAACCTCTAAGTCTTCTTCTTTGAGGTACTGAAGTGAGTAACTGGGAGTAGTGGAAATTTCCTCTTGAGGATTCTCTTGTTTGGATTTTGGGCATGAAATTTCCAGCTTCTTTCCTTGGCCCGATTTAAGAAATATTTCAAAATTCCAATCAAACGTTCGAAAAAATTTGGGTCCCACCAAGCATGCCAGAAAAATAAATATTGAGCATGAAATTTTGTGCCTCTTTGATAGCCTTATGGGAAATTCAGCAAGTGGGGGACCTATTTACGCCTCATTGAATAACTCTGAGATTTTATAGAATTTTGGCTCTTCTCTAAGTTTGGAGAAAAGGGTAGAAGAAAATGTAAATATAAAACATGAAAAATGGAAATGCACCAATGCTTTTACAACATTTCAAAACCCAAAGTTTTTTCTATGCATGATATATTAGACACAGAATGCCACAACCCTTCATTGTTGAGAAGAGAATGAGCAACAAAGGCTAAATACAAGCACAGTCTTTCAAATCTCCCCACGAGAGGTGTTCATTAAGGTTTGATCAAGAATAAAAGTTCCAAAAGTTAATAGAAAAATATTTAGAAATTGCATAAACCCTTCCTCTTTTTACAACATAATATGAAGAAATAATAACCCTTAAAGAAACTAGAGAAGTTCAATGGAAAAAATCTAGTTTCTACAAGCTATTATTTTATCATATAAAATTACAAAATGGAAATCAACTACTCAAACTATTTGAATTAGGCTTAACACATGGTTTTATTCTAAATGAAAACATAAAGAAGGAACTTGACAAAGGCCATAACATGCATAGTTTCAAAGATTTCTTCCAAATAGATCATGCTTAAATATCAAATGAACTTTAAAACAAAGGTCGAATGTCAAATGATAATATTTTGAGTAAAAGCAATATAATATGCCAGAGAAAAGCAATTTTCTTCCAACTTCTAACTTTTGAAAATATTTCTATAGCTATGGAAAACTAAAAAAAATATTTTTTTCCAAAAGGGGAACTTTCAAGAACTCCTTCTTTCTATTATTGCCTCCTATTTATAGTTGAAAAGTGGAGAATTGCTGCCAACATCCCAAAAGT
This sequence comes from Sequoiadendron giganteum, assembly GCA_007115665.2. NCBI lineage: Eukaryota > Viridiplantae > Streptophyta > Pinopsida > Cupressales > Cupressaceae > Sequoiadendron > Sequoiadendron giganteum. The sequence goes on along the minus strand of CM021101.1, from coordinate 367,680,767 downwards.
AAATACTATTAGATGCTGACATCCGGTAGCTCATGATTCGATCATAGATATTTTATTAGGTCACAGGAATATTTTCTCATTAATTCCCAACTGCCTCATTTATGTCATTTTTATATTTAGCAAAGATTTCCCTCTACAAACACTCAAAATCCTAGAAAATATCCTAGAAAAATATGGTTGACCAATCACATAGGTTGATGGAACTGAATTAAAAATTCCAGTTTGGAAACAAGAAAAACCCAACATGCTCTGATAAACTCTAGAAAGAGATCTCTACTTTAAAGCACAACTTGCCCAAAGTGAAAAGATGACATATTGAGCGGGCAAGAAGTTTTAGAATTATGAAAATAGCCTTAGAGAAAATCTCGCCTAGCTGGCACATGTCCCAGCTTTCTGTTGAAAGGAAGACGATAAAAAAAATTCGCACAACCACCATTGGTATAGTGCGGACCTTTCAGAATAACTTTTTCTTTAAGCGTAAATTCATTATGAAGCCAAAAATGTATAAAAGACAAAAATCTAAAAGAAGATTAAGGTAAAATTGCTTCATAGTTTGGATGATTAGACTTGGTATGGTTTGACAAGACTGCATAAAGAATACCTTGCATCACACAAAGAAATAGGAGAATTGATTAAGATATATGGGAAGTTTAGAGATTTATTAAAGATTGAATGTGCTCCTAGCTACTATGTTCTTTTAGCTGCTGATAGGATTTTGAACTCTTATGCTTCTCCCGAAACCATGGTTGAAGGAAAAGATATTTTAATTGACCTCAATTATATGTAGTGCATTGACAGAGGCAACAAGGCTTTGGAATGAAGGGATATCCTCATGGATGGGGATTATTATCCATCTTCAATCATCTACCACCTCTAGTTAGTCATTCATCATCATTATTTTTGGAATGTACTCCTTAAGGGGAGTTTTTAGGTATGTAAAGAGATTGTTAATGCACTAAAATTATTTTTCCTTTGTTATTGATTTCAAAGGGGTAGAGAGAGAAGTATCATGTGAAAACGGAGAGGAAATTGAAAGCTTTTGTCTACAAGTTGGGAAGAGATATTAATGGTATTGTGCACAAGCGGGGAAGAGGTTTTTTGTTTTTTTTTTTCACATCGTGTGTTGCCATTGATGACAAAGGGGGAGATTGTTGAAAATTGATAGGTTGTCATTGATGTCAATAGATAATGGATTTTTTTTTATTGCTAGTATTTTTGTTGCTCCTGTTATGAATGCTTGTTGATTTAGTACTTTGATCTAGACTATCCTATTTTATATGATCTTCTCAGAAGCTGATAACATGACTTGTCTTGACATTAGTTATGTCATCTAACATGGTTTTAACTGACTAGGGTGTATGGGTTGTGAGGTCCAGTACCAGTTGGTTGGGAAACATTATTATGCTTATACATTGGCCCTATACGTCAATTTTTTTGTTTGGATTCTATCTCAATAAAAGATATCACTACAGGACTTTATACATAGGTTTGAGACTACAAGATGTATTCTACTTTGGAGTTTCATGATGATATGTGAAGGAATTTGGAAGATATTTGTTGGTACCCAAAATTGTAGCTTGTTAATCCTAAGGGTATAATAGGTCCTATGGTCAGATTTAACAAGGTTTGGCCAATGTATGGATTGAACCTATATGGTTTACAACTCCCTGCACTTTAGGCCCTACTAGACCTAGGTAGGTAGACCTTACTAACTTGAGTAGATTTAATAATTAAGTATATTGACTTGGGCAATCTATTTCTTATTGCATATAGGTGTAAAATAGATGCAAGAACTATATCTAATCCTACTGGTATTGAGAGTTTGAATATGAGAATAAAGTTTATATGAAATGTTTTTTTAATAAGATCAATGCCTAATCTTATTGGGTGAGTGGAACTGAATGTGTATGATGGACTAATGGAGTCAGATGTATAAGGAGGGTGAATCTATCTTTTAGCTTAAATCTAACTTGTTGGGAACTTTGAATGTTTGAAGCTTGTACAAATGTGCAAGTTTGTTAATTATTGTACTCTTCTTACTAATCTGAATGCTATATTCCAAAATTATTTTAATCTTGAATAGGAACCAATTAAAATGAATTAGCTGAAAGGATTATAACTCACTCCAAGAAAATACCAATCAATAAAATAACACAACAATAGCAGTGTGTCCTGAAAAATTATATTAATTTGAATAATAAGTTAAAACCACTTTGGAGACAACACGATAACCTATGAAATTTAACTTCGATAGAATAGTTGAACATTGAAAATAAATCAACAAATATGAGAAATATTCTCCATTGATTTTACTTCAGAATTGATACATTAATAGGAAAAGTATTTGAGATATCATGAAATGTGAATGTGAATGAGTGGAATGGTGATAGATGATATAGTGATGGATTACAATTTTTTTTTTTATGTCGATCAAAAAAGACCTTGGTTCCCCCTTTTATACAAGAAGCAAATAAGATTTATTCCTTTTATAAAAAGGTGCGTCTTTTCACAATTTCATATTGGAACTAATTGTATTCGATTAAAACATAAAGAAATGATTAGAAAATTGCAAAAAATTGTAGCACTTGCTATGTTATTCAACGTAGAGAACTCGTGACCTCTCTAGATCTAGCAAGGATCCCTTATCCTTGAAGAAGAATTGGACTATTTAATCTCCTTCACCTTGATGCATTCAAAACACTTCCAACCCTAATGATAAAAAAATTTATTGTTGACAAATGATTGATATAGTATTCCTGATATGAGTATCGATATTTTTTATTGTGTCTTCCATATTGTATTCGATATACATTATTCCTTCGAGTTTTTTATGGGTATTCTCCATCATCATTTCTTCCTCATTAATTAGATCAAGTGCTCATGGTAGAAATGTATCCAATTCACTTTCCCAATGATCTTGTCCTTTAATTTCTTTGTGATCATCAAAGAACAAGGGAAATGAGATATCCAATAGTTGATCAAAATCATCGAGTTCCTCCTTAATCCTAGCATGAAATTTCTTATGTTGGTTGATCAACTCGTTACACCTATGGAGTATTTTTTCATCCATAATCTCTTTATTAATTAGTTGATGCAGAGAATCTACTGACTTCAAGGGTTCTTAAAACCCAAAACTCAAACTTGAGAAGATCTCTTAAAAATTTCACCAAAATCCACTTCTTTGACACTTGATTCCAGATTGCTAAAAGACACCAAATCATCAAATCATGCTTCTAAACTCTTACCAGACCCAACTACATCTTAATTATCATTATTTTGACTGAATCAAAGAAAATAGACTCTCTTATAAATATATACCTATAGTTTCTCCATTGTTTGCACTAGAAGACCAAATTGGCCTATAGTAGTCCATATTGATGAAATCGGGTATATATCCTAAACCTCTATATACCTTGACACCACTTCAAACACATTAAAATAGGTCTACACAAGCTAAATTAACATTCTCCCAGCCTTTACCACTATCAATTCTTCATACCATAACCTGAAGGTATCATTTCATGTATGGGAAACATTGAAAATCACTTGGAGCAACAACATAACTTTAGCTTCTTCAATTCCCCTACATCTCAAAGCACACACAACACTAAACACACTTCATATTAACCCATTCCACTGATTTACTAATGCTGCATTGGTGGAATGGTTGCAAAATGCAACTTAGACTCTCAAAACCCTTGATTTGAGGGTTACAAAATAGTTTCTAGAAAATGTGCTCTTAAATACTTCAAACTAAATGAAAATTATTCAAATATTCTTCAAATGGGAGCTAACACCTAATACTATGAAAAATAATTGAAATTGAAGCCTAAGAGATTTTGTACAGGGCCTGAATACAAGAGAGAAAACACTATTTTGATAGTACAAGGTACTTTTATTAACAAAAACTATTCAAGATACAATCTACAATGCTTTTCTCACCTTCACAATGCCTTAAATAGATTTTTACATCATTTAATATAACTTTCCATTCAACTTCTAATGATCAAACCTTCCCTTTTCACAAATGTCTCTTCATCTTCCTTCACTATTTGCATTTTTTCATTTTTGACAATAATTGCAATATTTGCAACATTAGATAACTTGACCTCACAATTACCTAAAAGACCATTTTACATGCACTTCATAATGAAAAATAAAACTTTGAAATATTGCATATTGGAGGCATACAATGCATAAGGTTCTCCTACACCAAACAACCAACCTAAAAAGTTTACAAGTCCCTTTGGAAATGTGTTGTTGTAGATCATTCTTCTTCTCAAATACTCCTTCATGTGGTGATTCTTTCCACTATACCAGATACTACATATTTGAATCATTCCTTGCATATTTGAAAATTTTTCCACTTGAATGTTGCTTCACCTTTGCAAACCTTTCCACCCTCTAAAACTAATATAGAACTTTCCTTTACACCTGCAAACAATCCTCTACCAACTTTATCTTTGATTTTCCACTCTTTTCCTCTTCTTCTATACTCAAACTCACTCCTTTAGCCTTTCCTTTTACTTTCCTCCATTCCACCTTTTGTCTTCAAGTTCTCTATCCCAATAATCTCTTCTATCATCAGATTTACAAATCACAATATTCAACTTCCTTCTAATCTCTTTTCCAATCAAAGGACAAAATATTGTCCTTAGTATGATTTCAACCTACTTTCCTAAGAAATATTTCCTCATTCCAATAAATTCATCCTTGACCTTCTCTTGAGTTTCTCAACATCATCTTTTCATCTTTCCCAATCATTGAATCATTCTTCAAACAAACTTTCAACTTTGAAATGGCTGCAAACTCTTCAAGTACTTCTCAGATAGATATCCATCTCCCTCACTACTTCATCACTCAACCTTAGCATACCATCCATCTTACTCAATAGTAAATCCTAGAAGATGCACCTACCCACTCTTTCTATTAGTGGTGTAACTCCCTCTACACCTTCTCCCTAGCTTAATCTTTTTTGGAGGACAATGAACACAGACCTCTTCCTTGTTTGTAACCAACACACCTTCACACAACTCCCTTTCTCTCTTGCAACTTTAATATGGACCAGGAACTTGCAACCAAAACATTAACCAACCACCAAATCAACCAGCTCTGATACCAATTGATGTAGAGCATCTACTGACTTCAAAGGTTCTTAACAACCAAAACTCAAACTTGAGAATATCTCTTAAAACTTTCACCAAAATCCACTTCTTTGACACTTGATTCCACATTGCTAAAAGGCACCAAATAATCAAATCATGCTTCTAAACTCTTACCAAACCCAAGTACATCTTAACCATCATTATTTTGATAGAATCTAAGAAAAAAAATCTCTTATAACTTTGTATCTATATTTTCTCTGTTGTTTGCACTAGAAGACCAAATTGTCTTGTAGTAGTCCATATTGATCATGAAATCAGGTATATCTCCTAAAACTCCATATACCTTTCAACCACTTCAAAAACCTTGAAATAGGTCTGCACAAGCTAAATTAACATTCTACCAACCTTTACCATTTTCAATTCTTCATACCATAACCTAAAGGTATCATTTCATGCATGGAAAACACTGAAAATCACTTGGAGCAACAACATAACTTCAGCTTATTCACTTACCCTACATATTCCAACACACAAAACACTAAACACACTTCATATCAATCCATTACACTAATTTACTAAGACTACATTGGTGGAATGGTTGCAAAATACAACTTAGACTATCAAAACCCTTGATTTGAGGGTTAAAAAACAACTTCTAGAAAATGTGCTCTTAAATACTTTAAAATAAATGAAAATTATACAAATCTTCTTCAAATGGGAGATAACACCTAATACTATGAATTTTTTTTTGAAATTTAAGCCTAATAGATTCTTTACATTCCGTACAGGGCATGAATACAAGAGAGAAAACATTGTTTGGATAGTACATGGTACTTTTATTAACAAAAAATGTTCAAGATAGAAATCAACAATGCTTTGATCACCTTCACAGGCCTTAAATAGATGTTTACATCATTTAATATAGCTACCCCTTCAACTTCTAATGACAAAACCTTCCCTTTTCACAAATGACTCTTCATCTTCCTTCATTGTTTGTATTTTTGCATTTTTGACAATAATTGC